>KV700128.1:0-466032 GCA_000507405.3 Kwoniella heveanensis BCC8398
GTCCGAGCTTCAATGACATCAGGCTTTCTACCCACGGTCGAAGGAGAGACCACCTTCTTTTCTCTTTTCTTCGTCGTCTTGACAGAGTTACGAATCTGACGGCTAGAATCGCTCCTGATTTTTGATCTAGAGTTGAGATCGGCTTGACTTCTCGTTGTGACCACCATGTTTGGTTTTTTTTTTTTTTTTGTCGCCTTAACCCTTGCCCTCCTCGAGTATCGTGATGAGATGGTTGTCACAGAATGGATGGTCTTCCCAACTCTCGAGCCGGGAATGAGCAAATGGAAGACAGTGGACAATCGATAGTCCTGGGCAGCTTACACCAGCAGCCTTTCGTCTCGTCTCCGAGAACTGCGGTCTCGAGGGTCTTTATCGTGATGTCAGACAGATCTCATAGAGGTTGAATGCAAAACTCAAGTACAAACAAAACTGAACATTACTCGCTCGATCACGATGACGACATACCTTAAAACCACGCGAGATGGAGCGGTCCATGTCTCCCGAACATGACTGACAGCTAGCTTACTTGACAAGAAAGACTCTTTCACCCCTCGAAATATCGTTTTCAGGATTCGACAGCCCCCGATGCGCAGACCACACAACCAATTCATATTAAAAGAGCATTTTCAACTACACTCAACGACAAACGTATACTGGCTAACGGGACAATCAATAGCAGATGGTAATGTATAAATGATAGAAGCACGAGCAAAAGAAAGCGAATCAACTCGAAGCCACCCAACTTCATGAGAAACGGGCGAGAACGATAGCAAGTTACCAGGGACTGCGCCTGTGGCGAGCCGTTGAGGGGAAGCGGCCACGATCCGATGACGAATGATTATCATATCATTAACGCGCTTCGAAAGGATGAACTATAGACGAGAAAGAAGTGTTCGGTTTGTAGGGAGATAGCACACAATCGAGACCTAAACTTGATTTGACGACTTAATCATCGGCTACATTAAAGGATAATCGTGAATCAGTATTGGAAACAAATCTAACATAATCAAGGAACACAAGGGATGCAGTGAGTGAATGAGAGGTGCGGTTCGGGTAAGGTGAAGGGCGATTGACGATCGAGCGCGGATCGCACGTGGCTGCCGGTGAGGTCAATTCGATCTTATGCCCCCTCTGTCTTCTTGTGGGAAGAGAAGTTCTCGGTGAATCGGCTAAAGAGGCCCTTGGACGGGGAACCGACTTCGTTCGCAGGAGGTGTCTCCGCATCGGTGTCGACCGGAGCAGGTCCAGCGTCGACTGCGGGTGAATCGCCCGTAACGGATGGTGGCGCATGGGCGACTTCACCCAAGGTGACTTCGGGACTCGAAGGCGCACCATCACCAGCCAGGTTGTTGGTGGCGGTCGTACCGACACCTTCACCTGCACCGGGGGGAGTTGAGAGAGGAGCGGGAGCGGAAGCAGGAGCGGAAGAGAGGGCCTCACCGGTTGTAGGCTCCTCACGAGCGGGCGCCTTCTCTTCTTTTCTTGACAGTTGTCGCTGAGCGCCAGAGTCAGAGTTAGCGCCCGCGCCGGAGATGCTGGCTTCGGGTCCAAGCTCGGGCTTGTCCTTCTTTTCGAGCTGTGATTCGTGACGATCAGTCAGCAAGTTGTGCTCATTCGAAACTTGGGGACTGGACCACTCACTGCATAGCCATTAGGTCCAACCTCAACGGGAGCAGCATCACCGTGAGAGTAGGCGGGAACCTCCTCAGAGTCGGCAGGGTTGGCGTGGGCCTCGTCATGCTCCTCCTCCTCTTCTTCCTCCTCAGCCTCCTCGACGGAGCTGCCCTCGTCCTCCTCGTCCTCTTCCTCTTCTTCCTCTTCCTCGGAAGCGTAGCTGCAAGAAAAAGACGGATCAGTATTGGTTGCTTGGTGCGCCTCATCATGCCACTTACCCGACACTCCTGACAGCCTGGGCAACAGGTCCATCTCGCTCCATTTGCTCGCTGGCGACCAAGTATCGAGCGACAAGCATTCGGAGGTCATTCCAAACCTCCATCATCTCCTCGTGACTCCTAGCCCTGAAAGTGAAAGCAGTCTCGGAGCCCTTGAACAGACCTCGGCCACCGGGAGTCTTGCCATAAGCGGAAGTACCGTCCTTTCGACCTTCGATGTGGAACTTGTGCGATTTAGCAGTGGTAGCTGACGAAGGAGGACCAAGAGTACAAGCGGGAAGGAACAAGCTCCAGACAGGGTGAGTGGCAGTGGTAGGGTCAGAAGAAGCGTATTCGTGCAAGTAACCGGCGGGGGTAAGGACATAGAAGCCTTCCTTGTAGGTCTTGGTGAATCGCTTCTTTCGCTCGAGAAGACCGGTGTGGACAGGGGTAACAGCAGGGTCGTTTCGGCCAGGGTAGTCAATCATATCAGGGTTTCGAAGAGGAGTCTCGGGGTCGAGCAAATGGTCAGATCGAGCAGCGAAGGAGATCCATTCTCGGTCGGGCATAAGCTGGGCCATGTTGACACCGAGCTGTCTCCAAGTCTCCTGGACGGAAGTAGACATCCGAGCCTGCCACTCGTCGAAAGTGGCCCAAGCGGACTGGATGGATCGGACGATGCCCTCCTCGAAGTGAGCAGAGTTCTGCTGCATGATGATAATGGACTTCTGGAGCGAGTTCTCCTCGTTGACCTGCTTCTGAAGCTGCTTCATGACGGCCTGGTTGACAGCGAAGGGGTCCTCCTTGGCACCGACGGACATAGGGGTGTGGTTAACGGCGCCGATCGCTCGCTGGAGATCGGCGATAGCCTTGGTAGAGAATTCTCGCTCCTTGGCGACGGAGGCAGCGAGCTTGCCAGTGTCATTCTGCACGTTCTTGATGTGCGCCTTGATCTCGGTTCGGAGCTTCTGAAGGTGCTGTACGATGGAAGACTCGATAGTTCGGGCAAGCGAGGAGTGAGAGTCTGCGATCACCCGGGTTTTGTCTCGGATGGTGTAGAAGACGTCCTACAAGAGAGGTCTGCATGAGCCGACGTTCACATCAAAGCTCCCTCGATGACAGGAACAGGGTTAGCTTGACTCACCTGCATACCACCTTCACCCAGGAACTGGTTTCCAGGCCTGAAGGGTACCTGAATGACAGCGCCGAGCTTAGTGAGCTCCTTGGAGGTGTTGGCCTCGATATCGGCCACTCCCTCAAAGTAGGCTGAATAGCCAGAGCAACGATGACATAGGTCAGCCAGCCTGATCGATAAATCGATCCCCATTAGCTATGGTAGAAGGAGGAAAACTCACAGATGAGCATCTTGACGATCTGCTTCCATGCTGTGAATCGCTCGATGAGGATATCTGATGGCTTGAGTTCGTGCGGCGCGGTATTCTTCTTGATCTGTTGAAGGGGAATGAGTGGGGCCGTCGCCGATAAGGATGAAGCGGTCAGCGGGTGTTCATTTTCGCATCAGGATCCAAGGCCATCTTGTCTACACCTCACGAGCCCACAATCTGCCCATGAACCGTCTGACAAGCCCAGCGGGGGAGTCGGTCGGTCCGCCTTGGCGACCCCCAGGCTAGGAGGGAAACAGCAAACAAAAGGAAACTCACCAGAGACTGGTTCCTCGAGACGGTCGACCCAGCCGTCCTCGACGTCGTTCGGGACAGAGTATCAAAGTGTGACATTGTGAATGGTTCGCTATTGTTATTGTATTATTATACTTGTTGTATATTTGTTTATGCTAAGAGAAGGAAGAAGGAAGCAAGAGAGAGAGGATGAGGATGGAATGTTATAACGTGGTGGAATGGGCGGCAATGTAATGGAATGGAATGTAGGCTAGGCTAGGTGAGAAAGGGGCTACGGGAAGAGAATAGGATGATGATAGGATGATACAGTAGTACGATGACGAGGGGCTAAAAGGCTGTACGATACGGGATACGGGTACTCTTCAGTTGCGTTACTACTCTGATCGTAACAAAGCTGATCTGCGGGGTATGGGCGTATGATATGAGCAATATCTATGCCATGTGTAAATGTAATGATTGTAATGATGGCAAGGGTAAACTCGCTCATATTGCTCATATTCCATGTTCAGGTATTATTCAAGTTGACTATTGCCGGGAATAGTAAGTACCGAGAGGTGACGTCACCGGACCTGACTTGCCAAAAACGGTAAACGGTCTTCAATCCAAGAGTAGCTAAAGCTATAGCACGTGTGGCGGGGCGTGGCTTCCGCAGCTCTTGTCTGTGCATCTAAATGATGATGGGATCGTCAAAGTGCCTCGACTTTATTGGCGATCTTTTTTGGGCGCTTGCAGATAGAGATGCTGGCTATTGTGTACGATACGATACATGTGCATTTGGATTGTATGACTATAGTGTGTTTGTGAAGAGATGCGATCGATGAGAGCAGGAGGAAAGGATGTAATAATGGCTACAGGTTACGGACGCTGAAATGAGAGATTGGCGGTCTATGTCTCCGCCCTATCGTCTCGCCTCTCGCTCGGTGTCCGCTGGAGTCCGATGCTTGACATGCCCAGCTCCAAGGAGCACAGCAGAACAGATGCGATAGATGATCTACTACATGGTGCAAATGTCTCATTGTGGTGTGTGAGGTGAAGATTTCAATTACATCTGCCTCATCATGGGCGCCTGGCTGTTCTCACTCATCCTCCCTTCAGCGGCTCTGCCAAGGTTCCTCTCCAGCATATCCCGACGCATCATCTCCTCCCGATCCTGCCATCGTTCGGGGTACGCATCGAACGCTCCTCTGCCGGTGAAATCGTGTCCCTCCGAATGTCGTTCTTGCCATTTCGCCAATCGGCGCATGTACCTCGGAGAAGATTTACCGGCGGGCCAGAGGTCGGCAGCGATGGTCAAAAAGTAAAAGGTGAGGATGAAGGCTACGGTCCATTCGAATGCTCCTGCTACAGAGGTGATTCGGTTACATTGTTCAGCCGAGTGACCTTTCGTCGGTGTCGAGTTGCCGCTGCACTATAAGGTGTGATGAGGAAATAGGTGACATGTCAGCATTGACAGACCTTCATACCGATTACCGGTAGACGGCAGTGCAATTGATGATACGCACGACGCTATAGGTTGCACCGAAGCAGATCGCACAAGCGACAGCGACGCCAACAACGATGAGCTTGAGAATGGAGTTCCTTCTGAGCGACTTTCGGTCGGGGTGGTCTTTATGTAAAGACCACTGCGGGATGAAGGCGAAAAAGTGTGGAAAATCGATACCAATTCCGTCAGCATACGTGCTCATATCGAGCAGTACATCGTCAAGAATAATTAATGTATTACGAAACGAATCAGCAAAGGGGTCAACTCACAATCTCAGCGCTCTGGAAGATAGCAGACAAAGCTACACCGACGATGAAGACAAGCGTCATAATCCAATGCACGGTAGAGTGGTCGAATGCGTTGAACTGCGAATCGTGGAACAGGTGTTTATCAGCCAACCTGACCTGACTCGCAAACATACCAACCAGGATCACCCTCAGCAGAAGATAAATCCGAGAGGAAATGAAATACCAAACAAATGGTGCGCGAAGAAGGGGGAGTTATATACCCACGCAGGAGAGAAGGACGAGACCTGCTGATCCGACGACGCAGAAGAAGATAGCGAGCCAGTCTGGGCAAAGGCACGGAGAAAGCGAAACAAGGCATTAGCCATACCATCCAGTCAATGTCAATTCATGGCCAGTAGAGTTGACGGACGACGCATGCGACAGGAGATAACAGAGGCATTGGGAACTTACCGAAGACTTTTTCTCGTCGTCGCAAATCGGTGGGCAGTCGGTCGACATGACGGAGCCATCTCTCAGCGAAAAGAGAGAGGATGTAGAAGCTGGGAAGAGCGTAGGGGTGACGATAAAAGCATAATCAGCGTTGAAATATTCGAAGCATGAAACGATATGTAGCATATCCTGGAAGCTTGGATGGGGTAGAGTGGGTGAATATTGGGAGGATGTTTTGTCGAAAACGTTTCAACTCACCCAGCAACACAGCTACAAATGACGATGAACAGCGTCTGATGTGTAGCTCCGACGTCGCTGATGAAAACGACGCTAGCTTCGTCGGATTGGTATCGAGGTTTGCCTGCTACGACCCATAGTAGCAACAGTGCTAGGATACCGCCTAGCCATATGAGGGCGGCTGCGATGGGTAGAAGGACGTAGGGTCCGAAGACTGGGGAAGAACGTCGATCGATGCAAGAAGTAAGAAGTGCAGGGACGGCAGGAATCAGCGCATTTTCCGCGATAATTCTGTCGTATCCTTCACGGTTGAACGAGCTTGGTAGATAACGTCTGGCAAGATGTCTGGAGCTCTATGGACGAGCTACTCACAGAAATGGGACGTCAAGGTCCTCTGGTTCAACCACAGAGGTCGTCTTGCTCCATCTGGTGCTCTCATTGTCTGTGATATCCTCTTTACTTCTTCAATCTGAGTCGTTTGTGTAGCCGTGATTACAGTCGGGATCTCCAAGTTTCTGTTCTTCTTACGAGTTCTTGTCGAGAATTCTGGGATCTGTGTCTAGGATTCTACTTATATCGATATCGATCAACAGCCGTGGCAGTGAGCCAAGAGAGTCGAGAGGCGAGTTCTCGAAGGCTTGGGGAGGCAAGGTCGATTCGATTTGATTTGGACTCGTCTCGGCGAGCGAATGCAAAGCGCAGATCGTCAATCTTGTCGGGTCCGACACAGTTCAGTCGGTTCTTGATGGCTCTATCTATCAACCTATCCAGCTGTCTATTCTCTATCGCCTCAATCTTTCTGCCAAGGCTTCGAAAGGTTCGCGAGGCTATGATGACGGTCTTCTGTCTTCAATCCTTGACACTTTGAACGACGCATGCACACATGCACACATGCACATGAAAACGTAAAATGTTTCGAAATCTGTCATCGACGTCATCGGTGACCGCCGAGTAACGTACCTCTTTCGGCGTCTGCTCCTCTTTTGTCTCCTGTCGCGGCCTTTTTGGGATCGGATTCGGAACTGGCCTAGAACATCTGGTGTTGGAGGTGTTGTGTGTCAGCGAGAGAGTGTCATCCGGTCTATCAGGCCTTAACCTCGTTCACCTGAACTGCTATCAACGATGAAGGTGGTTAAGATGGTTGTTGTTGGTCCAAGACAGAACAAGTTACTAGTAATGTCACAATCCTGCATCACTTCAACATTATAGCCGCGGCAGCGCACATGGTATGACCGAGAGACGAGAGAAGAACCAAGGACAAAATCGATCATATAGACAGACATACATAGCATGTTCGCGAGCCAATCAATTCAAGTCGCCTTGATCGACAGCTATCAATCATTCACCAAAGATTCAATGTCCATGAGTGTATATACATACATATGGTCCCGTATACTGGGTATATCCACAGCTGTATCCGAAGGGAATACTACATTCACAAATCACCCGCTCAATCCGCACCGTCCTTGACTGTACAGCTTCCAACTCGTCTGGTGCTTATGTTCAGATGCAAGTCTGTTCTCAGTCCCGACCCATATCGCTTTCGTGCCCGGGCGAAAACTGCTGATAACACCCCCATCGCTCGTTGTGATTGTTACACACTTCTTGAGCTTCTGGACGGATGACTTCTGCCCCGAAATCCGCTCCGCTAATTGCTGTCGTTGGCCGCTTTCTTCCTAGAACGAGGCTTTCGAGCTTTCTTGCTAGGAGGCTGTCACGACAGCAGAAGTCAGCAATCGGAAGCACCCACATCGGTTCCCCAGGACCATGGCCACGAGAAGCTGAGACGTGCTCACCTTGACTTCTTCTTCCTCATCATCAGACTCTGCTTTGATTTTCTTGCCTCGTTTGCTACCGGCGGCCTGGTGCAGTATCTGTTCATCAGCGGGTGAGATGGGACGACGATGACAGCGCGGTGTGGGGTCGATGTGGAAGCCAGCACGCTCACCTTCTTGGCGGGCTTGACATCCTCTTCGTCGTCAGACTCGGCTTTAGCAGCCTTCTTGGGCGCACTCTAAGACAAGACCAGTTATCAGCTAGTTTGCGGTGAAAGAGGCAAGGGTGGCGCTGGCATACCCTCTTCTTCTTAGGTAGGACCTCGGGCTCGGATTCCTCAGACTCCTCGGTGAGGGGTTCAGATTCTTCCTTCTTCGCCTTCCTAGCTCGAGGCTGCCAGTAGAAAATTTCAAACCCATCAGCGCACGTATTCCGCATGGGGAATACTTGTTGAAAAGTGGAAACATGTGCATTATTCACCGCCTTCACTGACCTTCTTGGACTTCTTCTCAGCCTCGCCATCTTTTCCATTGACCTCAGCCTCGGGCTCAGCCTTCCCCTTTGTCTTCTTAGGAGCGCTCTTTTTCTTGGCGGGACTCGAAGAAGGTTCGCCTTCTTCTCCTTCGGGCGTAGGGGGCTTTCGAGCCGAATCAGGGACATCTTCGTCGGCGACTATGTCAATGGGAAGGCGTTATGCGTCAGCTGTCTCCTAAAGCGGAGAATCACCTTTCGGTTAGGTGGTCAACGCACCGTGTCCTTCCTCCATAGCTGCTGAGACCTGTTGAAAAGGCGTCAGCGATATGAGGATGCACCCAACCTATCCAGCTCAGCTGACACACCTTCTCTTGATAGTTCTCGCTAATATCATACGTCGCACACGTCAGCCCTCATGCTCTCAAGAGCGAGTATGATGCTCAATATGTCATCTAGACTTACGGCAGCTCATCGTCTACAATGGCGTGTCATAAACAGCATCTCGTCAGCTTTCCCCTCTGGATTACCGCGCAGCTATTGACTGGTCGGTGACACGACAACGAGCATGAGAAGGAGCCTTACATCCATCTAGATCGGCGGGATCTGGGAAATCGCCTTTGATGTTCGAGATGACCTTCTCACTGACACCTGGGGCAATGCGAATTGATTCCCTGATCAGTACAATCACTCTTTGTCTCTCGTGTCCACCTCGAATCGACCGATACTGAGACGGATGGCGTAGACTTACATCCCCAATGCTTCCACTTGAACGAGCCATTCCCCATCACCTCAACCCACACTCCGAGGCGAAGTTCGCCTTTTCCGATCTTGGTACCTTTGCACGGTTTGGGGCCTGATGCATGACATGATGAGCTTCGTCGAACTTGAATTCTATGACGGCTCGCCAGGTGACATACCGTTGCACTGTGATCGTGCCGTTGGGGCCACTTCCAGTCTGTAAGCTGGCATATTGCGATTCGGATGCTGTTCTCCAGACCGTTGTTTGTAGGTGTTCCGTACTCTATATTGGCTTAGACGGTTGATCAAAAGGAATGGAGACAAGTGATCATGGGTAATGGAGATAAGTCTGATGGGTTGAGCGAGTCTTGGACATGAACATTAGCTGACGTTGGTTGACTTGGCTTGCCATGTTATGTACTGTGTGATACGGTAAGTGCAGCTGACGTCAACAGCCGATCCGATCGATTATCCAAGTGGCATCCCCCGTCCAAACATTTGCGCCATCAACGTAAAAAAAGTAAAGACGCGTACCATTAAAGTTAGGTTCGGCGATGGCCGTGCATGTTGTCGAAAGGGCAGACGCGGCAGCGCAGCAGTCAAGCCAGCATATAAGCATAGCATAGCGGAGTATTAGCGCGGTGTGGTGTGAGAACAAGGATGAGGCCGAGGACAATCATCATGAGATGAGGATTTAATTCTTCTCCTTGTTCTTGTATGACCATTCATCGCCCTATCATCGCGAGTGCAATGTCGCTCTCAGTAGTAGTAGTCCTTTGTCCTTTGCAGGCGCACAACAACACTTAGACCGGTGCATCAATCGTATTTCTGTATATATCGCATCATATTGTATCTATCTTGTAATCCAACTGGCACTTCATTTTCATCATTCTCATCTGCGCCCGATCTCAAGATGGCGCCACCACCTCAAGACATCAACCGCCCGCAGGATGAAGCCTCGCGCTCAGATGTAACAAGCTCAAGCTCAAGTTCTAGTGACCCAGAAACAGCATCGTCACCCACGCCAACGATCAGACATGCTTCAAATTCAATTCAAATACCGACAGCATCTCAGACATTCGCGGACATAGTCAAATCGACACCTCCACCCAACCCTTCTTCTTCCTCGGCTTCCCATGACCAATTGCCTCAAGCACCGGAGCTGAAGAGGACCTCGAGTCAACAGCAACAGCAGGACCTTGGCATGGGTAGACCGGGACCAGGACCAACAACATCGGCAGCGGTAGCAGCGTCAGGGGACAGTGGGAACGTGCCAAGCGGCAACAATGGACCGGTAAGTCAGCTTCTTCTGTCAGCTGAGTGCACGCTTGCGATTTCTTGTCCCCTGTTTCTCGGTCAATAACTGAAGAAAAAGGATAAAGTGTGGCTGTCTCACTTTAGTCGTCTGTCTTGGTCCGCTTGATTGAATGTGCATTGGCACTGCGCCTTGTGGGCTTGATTCTTCCAATTCATTCCTTGCTTTCATTCCCATGCCCGCTCGGGTAACGCTTTGTCCTCACCTTACCCCTTGTTTCGATCTGATCGTATCCTGGCCTGACCTGTCAACACTCCATCATCGAGCCTCCTATCTCTTCTTGACTTGTTGTTTCTGCACGATCCAAGCATCCTGTATCGCCGCCAAGAACTGCTACCTGGAGTACTGACTTATTATCCACCATGTCCACACCCACACAGCAACGTCCACATCCTATCGCCACGCCTCAATCGGTCTCTCCGCCATCACAGTACCAAGCGGCTTTATCACCAGGTCGAGCATCTTCTATACGTTCATTTACCACTGCCACCGAAGACGACGAATACTACGATTCTGCTTTCAGACCTCGATCAGCTGCGCCTGGTATGGCGTCTCTCGAATCGACACCGCGCGGCGGCGCACAAGGAGTAGGGAGCGGAAGGGGGATGCCTCAGAGCGCGTATGGAAGTAGCTTCGGCTCGCCAAACGCTACGTGGAGTAATCAAGGGAACAGCAATGCAGGTAGTATGCCCCGACCTGCCAGGGTACCTCGATTCTTGTCCACCGGAGTGTACCAACCGCCTACTGCCCAGACCACAGGCTCAATGTCGCGATCCGCTTCAAGGGCAAGACCGCCCCTCAACTCGCAGAATAGCGGTGGCGTGAAGCAAGCCAGTAGAGCGAATGATGATGATGAAGTCGAGGACAGAGGAGCTGAACTCATCAGACAACGTCAGAAAGAGAGAAGGCAGGCCAGATTGAAAAAGCAGCATCTCGAGCTCGAGAGGCGTTTAGCGGCAGAAGAAGGTGTCACCCCGGCTATGACCCCTGATCCCTCTGCGCCTAACACGGGTGTTCCGGACGAATCATTCCTTACTCAGCAGAATCGAGGATCCATGGGCCGATCTGTCTCACGATCTCGTGCCCCCAGTTCCGATCGAAGAAAGATGCCTAGCGACGGCTACTTTGCTAGGGCCGCCAGTGTCGCTGGATCAGAGACTCCCAGAGATGGAGGCCTGAGTCCAAGGGATGAGCTCAGAGCTCCTTCGATCATGTCCAGCACGGCGGACGAAGAAGATGTCGAGGCTTTGGCACACGAGAGAGCGAGCATCCTGGACGAGATCGTACATGATGTGGTGGAGGAGGAAACTGGTGGCGAAATGTCTGATGAAGATCATAGTGATGAAGACGGCGGTGGAGACGACGAAGGCGTCACTTTGAGGGACCGTCAAGACGTGAGTACCTTCGGTTGGCTACAACGATACGACGCTGATACTCTGGTCTCGCAGGCACTCAATATCGAGCATCCTTTCGGTTTGCCCATATGGAAGCCGGCGCTGTATCGCAAATCTCGATCCGTTACCCGTAATGCCGAATCAGCATTGCATTCGATCCCCTCTGCCGCAGCCGAGAGGCACCTGCTCCCCGGCAACATTCTTTGGGTTGTTTTTTTCGGCTGGTGGCTGGCTCTTGTATGCTTTTTCGTTGCAGTACTTGTCAGCGCTGCCGAGGTCCTTGGTGGCGGTAGAGGTGGGTACGGAAAGACTGTACGCGGATTGGCATGGTATATTGGATGGCCGTTCGGCAAATACGTCGAAGGCGAGGGTCCGCCAGAAGACGAACATTCGGACAACGAAGACGACGATGAGGAACGACTCAACAACCACGAGAGGACGAACTATGGTACATGGGCGAGCAGGTCGGAATCTCCACTGAGCGGTAGAGGCGAACATGCGAGGGTCCCCTCCGATGGCGCTTCATCCGGTATCACCGTTCGTGATGCGCAACGTAGAGGTTCTCTTGGCCTTCATTCAGGACTCCCCGATGAACCTTCTGCTCGTCCATCTGCCTCCGCCTCCAGCCTCGCGGGTGCTTCTTCCAGTACCATACGAGGCGTTGAGAACGGTCACGAACGACACCCCACAGTCTCTTTCGCACCCAACACAAAGCGTCAAGAGCGTTCTCAGGGGTCGATGGATGAGCGTTCGTCCCTCCTCGGCAAGTCAGGCACTGGCACCTCCGGTAGCGGCAATAGCGGGTTCAGGAGGCCTCGAAACAAGCGAGCAAAAGTCCTTGGTCGCTTGATCTACTGGCCTGGCTTCCTTCTCATCGTTGCGCCCATTATGCTCTCCATCTGCATTCTGTGCTGGTTCTTCGTGATCACCATTCCGATGGCCAAACTCAACTGGGCTCTGCTCAAGTTGCTTTGGTTTCGACCTCTGGAAATTAACTTCCGGTCCGCCCCCAAGGTGTCTGTCCCGCTCCTTACTCCGCATGGCTCGCCCGAAAGTGCGGATGGATCCGGTTCCACCACGCTACGCGATGATGGATCTCCTTCCGGGTACACGCTGAAACGAGCTCGTCTCACCGCCGGCCAAGTTGCGCCTACCTCTGGACCTACGTCGACCGTCTTACTCTGTACCTATCGAGCGATCGGCCTTCAATACTACAAGTATACGGTCGGCGGAGTCAATATTCTGTTCATCAACTTGCTCCCTTTGGTCTTCTTCACCATTATTGATGGCATGATCATCCTGCCGTTCGTGGAGAGGGAAGAACACGCCGGACATGCAATCGCGCCCTTCCTCCGATTTATTACCTCACAGGCGCTCATCTTCGTCCTGGCCCTCGCATCGGTCATTCCCCTCTCATACTTCATAGGCATGGCCGTCGCCTCGATCTCTGCCCAATCATCAATCGGCATGGGAGCGGTCATCAATGCCACATTCGGTTCGATCATCGAGATCATTCTCTACGCCATCGCCCTCACGCAGGGTAAAGGTAGATTGGTGGAGGGTTCCATTATTGGCAGTATCTTGGCCGGTGTGCTATTGATGCCTGGCATGAGTATGTGTTCGGGCGCGTTGAAGCGGAAGGAGCAGAAATTCAATGCTAAGAGCGCCGGAGTTACGAGTACGATGTTGATCATGGCTATTATCGGTACTTTGACACCGACCATGTTCTATCAAACCTATGGATCTGTGAGTCGGTATTCATTCAGCACGATGTCTCAGAGTCACCATACCTTGTCATGCACAAGCGCCAAAACTGACACGGTACCAATCTACCTTGCATCTAGTTCGAGCTGCACTGTGAAGGATGTCCTGAACCCAAGCAGGATTTCAACACCTCGCCAGTGCCCGATATGAATACTGCTCTACTCCGAGCGGGAGATGTGTGGATGTGTGATCATTGCTACTACGAGCACCCCGACCCCGAGCGGGACCCATTCTACCAGAACAACGTCAAAACGTTGATGTACTGCTGTGCTGCGATATTGCTCTTCGTGAGTAGCCGCTCTCCAAATGCGATCACTATACAGGCGGACCTTACAAGTCCTCATGCGGGATTGCGACACTAAACGTACATTGACGCTGCTGCTGACATTCCTCACTTGATGCATTTCAGTCTTACCTCATCGGTCTTTGGTTCTCCCTTCGAACTCACGCTGCTCAGATCTGGCAGAACCCTCAACAGCTGATGAAGTCGGACGAAGCAGCAGCTGTCAGCGCGATGCACCCCGCCGTAAAATCCACGTTAACCCAACGAATAACACCTCAGGCTGTGATGCAGCACATTCTGCCCATGCACAAATCAGCCACTTCTAGTCCCATCCAACCCTCTCGATCAGCCGCAGGATCACCCAAAGTTTCGACAATGAAATTGCCTTCTCACCCCAACTTGCGGCCGCGAATTCCCGAGGAGGCAGGAGAAGCGAGAGAATCCGAACGTATGGAGCCTGGACCAAGCAATACCGAGGGTCGCTTGACAAGCGGCACCTTTAACCTCCCGCAAGGCTATACTCCGTTCCTAGAGGGTGTTGATAGGGACATGAAGTCTAACTCTCACTTGACGCCAATGCGACTCCCCTCGACGCTCACGACGGAGGATTTCACTAGAGCAGTGGCCGTGGCTACTGTCAGCGCGTTGAGGCACCAAGGTTCCATCATCGGCTCTCAAAGCGGTTCGGCGCAGAAGCATCGACCGCAACATCATGAAGGTGGGAATCAGGCCATGCCTGTAATCCGACCACCTGGTGGAGAAGAACAAGAGGAGGAACATGGAGGGCATGAGGCGCCGAGCTGGACGAGAGACGTTTCGGCTGGAGTTCTACTGGGCTGTACCCTCCTTTACGCTATCATTGCTGGTAAGTGAAAACTGCAACTCCAGCACAATGTGGTCTTTTATCATACATCGCAATATACGATCGACTCTAGGGGTCTGTTGCTGACGATCTTCTCGAACAACTTAGAAATCCTCGTCGATGTCGTTGACGTCGTTATGCAAGGATCAGGTATCGACGAAAAGTTCCTGGGTTTGACTCTCTTCGCTCTGGTTCCGAACACCACCGAGTTTATGAACGCTATGTCGTTCGCGTTGAACGGCAACATCGCCCTTAGGTGAGCTTCAACGCTAGATTACTACGTTACCCAACAGGTTGGCTAATGTGTATCTGTCTGGAACAGTATGGAAATCGGATCGGCCTATGCTCTGCAGGTTTGCCTGCTACAGATTCCGGCAATGGTAGCGTTCAGTGCACTGTATCAGCCTGACAAGATGGGCGATGTCGTTGACACTTTTACGTGAGTTGGCTGCTCACCGGTCCACCGCTTCGTGCTACTCTACAAGTTCCTCATATCGAAGCCATGCTGACTCACGCTTTTTTGTTTTACAGGCTTATCTTCCCCCGTTGGGATGTCATCGCGATCATTCTTTCAATCTTTTTGCTTACATACACGTATATCGAGGCTAGATCAAACTATCATAGAGGATCCATACTTGTCTTAGCGTGAGTCTAGTTTTCTTCTCTCTTCCTCAAACTTCCAAACGTGCAACCCACCGCGAGGATATCGTTGCAAACGCCGTGGACGAAAGTGCTGACTCGCCACACGACTGGTTAATTCGATCCGGTCAGCTATGTTGTTCTCATCATGGGCTTTTACTATGCTCCAGATCGATCCCAGGGGGATGTCGACTCGGACCTGATCGTCGGTCCTGAAGGTCTGGACGCGGCCAAGGTATTCCTCAGCACGGCTTTCACCAAGCTCTGGGCCTAGATCTAGGTCAAGACGCGCTCTCAGCGTTATTGCTAGAAGGAGTAGAGTGGGTTAGAGCGTTCTTTTAGATCGTTCAACAGTGTTCCAAACGGCTTGTGGCCGTGGTTGTTTGAGTTGAGTTGTGTTGTGTTGTGTGTATATATATGTCTTCCTGTTTCCACTTTAATTCTTCATCCATTCTAATACTGTACCGCCTACACACCACCTCTGAGTCCAGTACTATCCAGTACTATCCAGTAACATCAGAACTATCTGTAGACCATTCCTTTTTTTCCCCTCTCTCATCTGTCTTTCTGTCAATCAACATTCCTGGGATGGAATCGATACCCATCATGATGAATCTAATGACCCACCTGTCTACGGCGCCGCTGGACCATCGCTCGTTCAGGGCTTCTATCTCTCTGGTATACTGATATCCCCCGGAGTTTGCTTAGATGCGAAGCTAGACACAGTGCTCAGAGTGCATGCAATGCATGTGATCTGATGGAGGAGCATTATGAGAAGCCAAAGCCGAAGCCACCAGGGCATCAGGCGACTCTGGATGATATGATGCAGAGGTTGTTGCATGCAGACAATAAGACCGGTTATTGCGTCCCAACCGATCAGTGGTCGTTGACCGGCGGTGATGGGATCCGTATCCCAAAGAGGCGACATTCCGCCTTCCACCTACCTCATCCCCCAAGTCATCCGCTTCGCCTTTGTCACCAGTCCGAGAGCGTCTACTTGTCTGCATCCTCGAGAGCAGTGCCAGCTCCATACCATACATATCTCCCTACTTTTGACGAACTTACATCCTCCAACCCCCTCCCCCGTTCATCGACATCAGCCCACATCATCGCCGAGGTGACAGGAGTCAGGAGACATCTTCCTCTCTGAGCTCAGATTCAGGTTCAGATTCAACATGGCCACCGCAAACACGACGATACCCGAGCCCACCACTGACGGTGGAGCGACTCCAGCAGTAGTAGCAGCAATAGATGATACGGTGTCGTCCAGGAAGACTAGGTCGCAGGGTCCTGCAGAGGACACAGGGTCGGACCACCAAAGCCCGGGAGAGAGGGCGCAGAAGGGGTCGAATCATCTGGACGTCGAAGAGGAGGTAAGCTTCACAGTCACAGGACTCGCTCTTCATTCTCTCAAGGCAATTCGTCCTCTACGCTCATCGGAAATGGACTTGATTGTCTATGTGCCCACGTCAATTGTTGTCCATGGTGGACTGATCATTATCAATACTAGTCAAGTTAAATGAATCCCTCACTCCGATAGTTGCTGATTATTCTGCTCCCACTTCACTTGCCTCTACTTCGACGTCTCGCCTACGTCGATATCTCGTGCGCATTTAACGTCTTGTCATATCATGACGTTTGCTTGATTCTTCCGAGTAGCTCGCTTTCTATTCTTCGTATCATGCGAACAAGATCAACCAGATCATCCACTTTTTCTGCATCCCTCAGATCCTATGGTGAGTACACCATTCTGCCGGTAGCTCACTGAACTCTTCCTACCCCTACCCATTTTTGGAGAATTCGTTCCGGAATCTTTGTAGCCTTGTCCTAGCGAGATCGACGGTATCCAGCGAAGGATGCGGGCTGACCAATCTACTGATTGACTGTTGTCATTGCACACCACACGTCCCCTTCATCTTGTTCATACGTATCAGGTCCTGGCTCCTCATCGCCGCCCATGTGCCTGTGCCGGGGACGAGAGCCATCACTCTAGCACCTGGACTTGCGGTACAGCCTAGTCTCGCACTTGGATGGATAGTGGCTTATTTGACATATTATATCGCCTTGGAACCGCTTGGAGGGGTGAGCAATCGCATTGATCCGCTTACACATGCTGTCTCCTCTCTTTTACCCTCTTCCCACGAACATGCTCGCCGGTCAGGCCCCTCAACGATACCCCAAGAGCTGTAGCTTACTATCGGTCGGCCATTTTTTGCTGATTTCGAAATGACCCGCTTTGTGCGATCATCCCTCAGCTCACATACCTCCCCTTCGGCGCCCTCTCGTACCTCACTGCGACATACCTCGCAACCTCCCCTCCAGCCTGGCTACCGTTCACCGATCCTTCGAACCCATCGGCGCAGCCGTTCGGATGGGCAGTTTTTGCATTCGCGTGGATCGCGCAGTTTATCGGACATGGTGTATTTGAGAGGAGGGCACCTGCGTTATTCGACAACCTCGTACAAGGTGAGCATTTCCCCCTGTCTCCTTCACTCTGCCCCATTCTCCTCAACGTGTATTCCTGCTGGCAATCCATGGCTTGGTATCTCGCCCGCAAAAGACCTCGCGTCTGATCGTCTCACTTGGCGCTGACGCATTGCACTGTAACGCTCTGATAGCCCTGGTCCTAGCACCATTCTTCGTTCACCTCGAAGCTTTGTTTGCCTTCTTCGACTGTGAGTACACTGTCTCGCCTGTGAAATCTGCAGCGCATTGTCTCCTTTATCCACCCTACCAAACCATCCCGACAACGAGCATGTCCACGGAGTCGTCTGGAATACTGGGTCGAGCGAACGGATGCCAAAATTTTGAGGCTGTTCCTACTTGATTGCTAAATTCTGTCCCCTCGTGCCATAGACAAACCTGACTTGCACAAGAAGATCAAGAACCGAGCTGGGATGAGAATAAGAGATATGAATCGCGCCGCGAAGCTTAAGTGATCGAGAGAGGGCCGACAGACCCATATTTCCCTCCAATGCAGAGAGAGCAAAAGACCTGGCTTGCGGCGGGCTGTACTGATCGATAATCGCCCAGGGCACAGTACAGCAATTGGGATCATGTGCGCGACGAGACGAAATGGAACAGGCCCACCAGCATTCCGAGTCTAGTTCTGAAAAGAGATGTGATAGTTATGATTCCATTCTATGTATAATGATTCGATGAAGGCAATATCTGGGCCGAGAGTATGAGTGAAGCATACCATACCAGAAATCTTCGCATTGCGACTAGATTAGATTCGGATGGCTGACAGCACGATTGTTGCATGTATCATGTACTGACTATACTAAGTGACTACGAGCAGTGTCGCTCTGGGTGGTACTCATACAGAATCGCCCTGAAAGCGACAGTCATCCACCCTCGTTATACGAAGCTGTAGAAGGTCCACGCCAGTGTCGTTTCTAAAAACTGGATGAACAGCATTAGATTAGGTTAGCAGCCCATCCAATAGACATTTCAACATTGCAGTTCGAACCGATTCGCCCTTGCGCTACCCTACTCTGCTCGACGAGCGATATCGTTCCTCCTGGTTCCGTGACGACCAAAAAATCGAAACAGAAACGGAGCGAAGAACAACATCATATCGAAGAGCAAAGGAGAATCAAAGGACACGGTTGGTGAATAACGGACTCGGCGTTGATCCCTCAGTGTAACTATGAACTAGAGCCTCACTACCCGAACGACGACGACAGACAACCCTAAAAACGGGTCCTCAAGACGAGGATGATCCGCGGGGCCTGATCGTATCTGAAATCCTGTTTTTTGGGCAGGATTTCCGGATTTGGAGCATAAGGATATTGTCTTCTTAGGGATGCGACGAGGAAATGGGGTGGTATGGGGGGCGAGGTGGTTGCAAGTTGCGATTTCGCTCTGAAGGCGAAGAAAGGGGACGAATAACAAGCCTTCGAAGGGATGGTGGGATACCTGCTCACTCACGATATTCACAACCCCGTCCCAGTCGAACCTTTGCTAGATCCTATCTATCTCAGTAGAACTGACGATGATGGTCGAAGCAAGCCAATGCGATTGTCAGATAGACCGAAATCGAAAGACAATAAGGATCAAACGACGAGATAGATGTTGGACCGAGTGGGCGGGCGGTAGGAATTTTGGGTATTTTGGGTCTGCAAGCTGAAGGCGGTTTGGGAGAAATACGGGATTAATCGCTCGGCGAGATATTCAAGTGACGCGCCTTACTTCGTTCACCCTGGCGATGTAACTTATGTGTACTATGGAAGCACTCTATTATGCAGGTTCTAGCGTATATGGCGTGTATGTGACCTCATAAGGGTATGTTATCTATGGCATAGTATCCGTCCGTGTCGGCCTAGCCTCAGAGCATGTCTTCCTTGTCCCCGAATCCAACCCCGACCCTGACCCTCAAGCTCACTCCACAACGATTGTCTTGCCGGCAGGTAAGACGCAGAACTGATCCTCTGTCACATCCAGCTTTTGTCTAGCAATCTCCAGATCTAGAGGCGGCTTGTTGTCTGCACACACGCGAATGGATTGGGTGCTATCAGCGTCGGACACGGGTCTGGTCATGGAGAGCGCGCCGGGCCCACTCACAAGCCTCATCAGACATCAACCAAGTTCCCCAATGTACTCCGACGCTCTTCTTGACGTGCATCTGAAGAGCCATGCGTACCGCTCCTTCAGGATCAGTGTGCTGAAGATGCATGTGCCATCTGGGCTCGTAGGATCCTATAGGGATCGCAGCAAGGTCGACGGGCCCTAGGACACGGCCTACGGCGTGGTATAGCGTCGATGAGTAGCTGCGGAATGCGCATTCAGATTAACATTCATGGCGCAGATATGTGTGATACGACTCCCATGTGGTGAAACAGGGCAGCCCCTCATCCCTTGCAGGTGAGATCGGTCGTCACCGTAGGTCTCGCTGACTTACCCAGTATCTCCAAGATGCAGGAATGACTTGGGCTTGTCGGAGTCTGACTTCACGTGGAAAGCAGACCACAGCGTGGCGTTGGTATCCAGAGGTGATCTCGCTGACCAGTGCTGACGTAGAAGCCCCACCAAATAGGATCGATTAGCCCTAGCTGGACCGCTACCACCAATACAGAGGCTGATGCTCGAGTGACTTACCATGTTGGGAACAGCAGTGATGGTAAATGTCTTATCCTTCTGTCCGGGTCGAGACAAAGTATGTTTCGTTTCTTGCCACCAGCTATTGTCAACATATTATCAGCTAGGTATGCACAAGTTCCTCGAGCGCAGATCTCGTCTCGAATTAAGAGACATTACCGCCCGCCTCCCACGAAGGCAATACAGGGTGATCGTGACCCAAGTCGTTGCTGGACTTACTCTAGCTCCGTTACTCGCGTAGCTCCATGTTTCCTGATGAAAGGCCCAACGCCGATGGGTACGATCCATTCGCAGCTGTCTCCTAATTCTTTGATGTGTTCAGGGTCAAGATGATCATAATGGCTGCAGGTCCAGACAAGCAGGTTATCAATCGTCAGCAGGCAAGTCGCTCTGGCGCATAGTCAAGAACATGACTTGAAATCTTGAACCCAAAGCAGAATTGGGTGACTTGGGTCAAACGAGCATGACCCGGGAAAGTGACGACCCCTCTGTAAAGTCTGTAAAACTGGCTGACACTCACTTGTGTGATACCAGTACGACGTCCACCCGTTTCAGCTGGTCCAAAGAACAAGGCGAAGGCCGTAATCTCTGCGGAGCCAAGCGGGACGGCAGCGTTCGATCATTCAGAGCTGGATCGGTGAGGATGGCGAGGTTATCTAGCGTTACATAGGATGTCGATTGGCCGAGCTGATAACGCAGAGATGATAAAGCGATCAGAATAGCGTCATAGTTATACAATCGCAGCGAGAGACATCGGCTCGATTTGGGCTTCTAAAAGCTAGATGAAAGCTGAAGGTAGGGCATAGGTGTACTCACCCATGTCATTGTCAATTTATCCGTCACTTCCACGTTTGCTCCACCAGAAAAGGGTTCTCGAGGAGAGTCAGGACTTGAGATTGGAGATTTGCCGTTAGACTCGGTCGCGGGGGCGGACGGGGACGATGGGTATAAGAGGTCGAAATCGGGCTCTTCGATCGGTAGATCCGGTATAGGTCGCTCGGGAGGTACACCGCTAGATTATGAGAAGATGAGACATACAATGGACAATCAGCTCTGCAAACACCTTCACGTCCGAAGTGATATGATAGCACGGCGAGCAAACGAATGAAGCATGCGCACGACCAGGAAGAACTCACCCATTATAGAACAGTTTCAGGGTGATGGTGGACAAGACGATCTTCCATAACGCCCATTCCTGCGCATTCAGCAAGCGATCACACACCGTAAGTCGTTAGTCTCCGCTCGCAGATGTTCATTCGCAATCATATCTGAGATACAACACAGGCCTATGCGTCGGCCGATGGAAGGTGTAAGTGGATGGCAAATATATTTCACAGTACTCACCCATGCACCTTGTTCTCTCCATTCCACATAAGGATTCCAATACCTGCCCGCAAATCTCAGGCTCGAATATCTGCGAGACATGCGAGGAGCCGAAATCACAGAGCAGACACTCAGCTTAGCGGTCCAATTTTGCTTTTGCCGATGATGATGTCGATTGGGTCCACGAGCAAGTCTGATCACTGACCTCTTCTTCAGAGCTTCCCTCTCAATGTCCGAAGCAGGCTGCGTGAAGTCCGGCCCTTCGCCCGGTAAACCCATGAGCGTCTTTGATAGTTCCTTGTTCCTCTCTCTGATATGTGATCGACGTAAAGTATCGGTGTATGCTGATCGATAACACGAAAGGTGTGTGATATGGTAGTAGGAATTCAGCATAATTGAACATGTATATCCGCTCCCTGTACGAAATCTAAGATCGCCGATGTCAATGTCGAACTGACTGGCTCACCGTAATAACCGATCCATGCACCTGTCCAAGCTACAGGAAGAAGCACGACGGCCCTCTTGAGGCCATAAAGAGAGCCCAACATGTTCGTTCACAAAAGAATTTCTCCGCCCCTCACGATTCTGCTGCTCCCTTTGGTCGATCTCGAGCACTGTTACTCTTCGGTCACGGCTGCTTGCTTGCTGCAATATCGTTTCGTCGTTATTCCGGGGCTCGTGAAAGATGGGTTGGTTGATATAAGGATCCGAAGCACGAGCGCTATTTGCTGCTCAAACAATGTCGGCGAGTCGGCTACCGGTCACCACCACCCTCTTCCTTGCCATAAAGAAGAGCGAATGAGAATCGATACGCTATGAGGCAATGTAAACAAAGGATCGACATCTGAATTTTGTGAATCATACTTTTTTTTCATTTCATATGTCGCTGTCGATCTGCTTCGGTAGTGGACATGGTCATAGTGCGGTTCGGTTGGCACTTGGTACGTCACCAAAAAGACGGGCTGCTCCTGCTCCGTACCATCCGGCCGGAAATTAATCCTCAACCGAGCCAAAATCAACAAGAACTCGAGCAACCCACTGATACTCTCGATACGCTGTTCTCCTTCTTTCTGGTCAATTGCCTTTTCTGTGAAAGACTTCTCTCACAGTCACATCGCCCCCATTCGAAGAGATGAGCGCATCTATGCTGCAAAGTGTCCTCCGGACGCCAACCTCGGTATCGGTATCGGCAAGCAAGCATCTTGCTGGCCCCTCCAGGCGATCTTTACCGAGAAATCGGCCTCGACCCGTTCCTCGCAATCAAGCACGACTAGGACCTATCTGTCGGATCCATGGGTACTCTACCTCTGCGCCCGCATCATCGCCTTCCAGCTCTAGTACCCCTACTTTCACGTCGACTTCGACCTCAAACGCGCCGATACAACGGCCCCATCCACACCAGCATCCAGCGTTTGAACAGCTTGCATCGGCATTGTCGAGTACCCAGCCATGTTTCGGTGCGAGAGGGGACGAGGTCGAATTGCTTACCTCTCCCGAGGGGTTCTATAAGCGACTGATTGAGATGGTCAAGCGGGCCAAGCGGAGAGTCATCATAAGTAGTCTGTACATCGGCACCGAGGAAAGTGAACTGGTATGTCATGCACCTTCCTAATCTCTCTGCGTCATACTCTGGGCTTTCTCCATCAGTCAGGTAAGGATGTTTGGCTGATCGCTGTTCATCTTGAATGCAATTAGGTCGAAGCTATACGGAATGTCCTCGCCTCAAATCCTCAATTACGAGTCACATTCATCCTAGACTACCACCGGGCGACACGACTCTCGTCTCCCACTGCCTCCGGCAGCACATCATCTCTCCCGCCATCAACAGCTCACCTGCTCTTGCCGCTCGTAGAGTCGTTTCCGGACAGATGTGAGGTGTGGTTGTTCAGGAGTCCGAAATTGAGGGGGTTGATGGAGAAGATCGTACCTGCTAGGTATGATGAAGGATGGGGCACTTGGCACGGCAAGTGGTATGGTGTAGACGATGAGGTGCTGATCAGCGGGTAAGTGAGATCACGGTCTCTTCGTCTGTCTTCTGCTGTATGTACATATAACTCTACTTGAATCTCGGACTAGCGGTGCTGACTGTTGCTAATGTACTCATACAGAGCCAATCTCGCCCAATCATACTTTACCAATCGTCAAGATCGATACATCCATTTCCGCCAGCACCCAAGTCTGCTCTCGTACCTCTCTTCCCTCACTCGACTGTTCACCCAATACTCGTATCTGCTACACCACGCTCCCCCGGCTCACATCTCGCCTTACTATACCGTACCGCTCCCTAACCCCTCAAATGACCCTGCAACACCTTCTGAAAAGTCGACTGCTCAGTCCGGTTCTAGGGCGTATCTGATCTGGCCTTCGGCATCAATTCATCCGCGAAAGTTCCATACACATGCTCTGGCGACTCTGACCGCTTTTCAAAACTCATGGAAGGCTTCCAACCCTGGTCGATCGAGGCGAGTAGACGTAGACACGTGGTTTTGGCCCGTGGTCCAAGCGGGTGTGCTGGGTGTCAAGGAGGAAGAGAGAGCGCTGGGCCAGGTCTGGAAAGCTGTAAAAGACTCATATGAGGGCGATACGGAGGGTGGGAGAGTCAGCGTGGATCTCACGAGTGGATATTTCGGGCTGTATCAGACTTATAAGAAGGCTGTGATCGATTCGCCGGCGTCAGTGAACGTCATAGCCGCGTCACCCAAGGTGAGCTATCTATCAGAACCACAGCCTGACTGGGCAACGAATAGCTGACCCGTCGATACTGTCTGTCTCGCCGGCATAAAGGCGAATGGCTTCTACGGCTCAAAGGGGTTCTCGAGATTGATACCCGAAGGATACACCTTGCTGGAGAGCCGGTTCCATAGGGAGGCTGTACGGCGAGGCAGAGCATGGGACGAGGAGAAGGGGACGGGCGTAAGGCTGAAAGAGTGGGAGAAGCAAGGGTGGACATATCATTCAAAGGGTGGGTTTTAGTGTTGGTTGTGGGTTGTGGGTTGCGAATGCTCGAGATGGACCAAAGATCGTTACTGACATTAGTCATTCCCACTTGTCTGCAGGCCTCTGGCTCACACCTGCATCGTCATCATCAGCAAGTTCAAGCGAAAAAGACGCTCAAGCCCAAGCTCAAGCTCATGCTCTGATCCCGGCCGGCGCGCACCCTCCTGCATCGGCGCAACCCTCCAAACCCTTCCTCACCTTCATAGGCTCTTCCAACCTTTCCACTCGATCTTTGACGCTAGATACTGAACTGTCAATGGTCATGATGACTTCTTCGCCCTCGTTGCGTAAGGCTCTCGGCGCTGAGGTCAAAGCGCTAGATAAGCATGCGGTCGATGTAGGGGAAGAGACGTGGAAGTCGGAAGAGAGGAGGGTCAGTCTGCTTGCTAGGGTGTTGGTGGCGTTGGGTGTGGAAGGGATGTTGTAGGCGAGGTGTATTTGTGCACATACCACGCTACATGAAGGGAAGCAGCATGAGGATCAAATGTACTCAAGTGGGAAGAACGCACGCACGCAAAGCTGCCAATCTAGCATAGTATATCCTGCATACCAATTATACCACGCCTGGGAGAGTGCGTCGAAATCACCAACAAATACACATATGCATCCCACTCATCGTCAATGGGACCTGCTTCGACAGGACCTGTGTATGCACATGTAAGAATTACAGCCGAATTGTATGAACCCGGAATGACCGGTCTCCGGGCATTACCGAGGGTCAGGTCAAGCAAGGTACGAGGGTAGAGGAGAGGAGGTTTACCAACGTCATGCGATGCTACGAATTGAGTGAGATGTGTGGAGAGGCTGATCATGATTCCGCGCTAAAAAGGATGCTAAAAATGCAGGAAATGCTATTCTTGAGCGTTGGTTTTGTGGGTGATGTCAACTGGAAAGTCCGCTGGGCTCTTGGCTGAGTGAGTGGTGAACGAAGTCAGAGTCTCACCTGATGTCGGATGACTGGATGTAAAGCACTGCATATATAAAGTGTCATATCTACCGCTTCTCGGCTTGCGGACCTCTTCATCCTATTTCATCCAAGCTGTCCCTCCTATCGTGTCAACTTCATCTTTCCTAAGAGCATAAGCATACGGTCAACTTGACCACATCTCAAGCAAAGCAAAGGATCAGATTCTCAACCAGCAGCATGGTCACTTCCAAAGCCATCTTCCCGGCACTTGCTGTCGTCCTGACAATCGCCAGCACCAGCTCCGCCATCTCTATCGCGCAGGCTCGAGCACCGGCCGCAGCTAGCAATACCACGTCGACGACAACGCCAGCTAGCACTGGAGATGCAGCCCCAGTGTACATAGCCTGTGTAGTCGACACCGCTTTGGCATCATTGACTACGTCCGAAACTGTTCAAGCCTCGTCTCGAGCGGAGTGCAGTGTGAGTCGACCTAACCTGACCTGATCCTATCCGTCCTTGCTTTAGGTCTTCTGCCGCCCCCACATCATTTGTGACAACCTGCATCTGTCCGAAGCAAAGTTGCTTTCTCTGCTCGTGCTTTTATTCACTCAAGTCAGTTGCTTGGTACAAGCTAACAATGCACCGCACTACGTCTTCGTCTAAATAGACCGGCTGCGCCAGCTCAACCACAAACAACTGGGACTTGGCCTTCTTCCGACAAGATACGAGCGAGTGTCGATGCGCCTTAGCTGCTGATGCGCCTGGATCCGACGATGTCGTCTACGCTGTTGATGAAGCAGGGAACTGCAGGACTCAGGATGATGCCTCTGTGAGTTGTGTTATCCAGCATCGAAAGTGAAACAGAGACAGAGACTGCCCACTCCTCGAGTGCTTCCCTTCCCCCTGCCCATGTCGTCCCTCTTCACTTTCGCTGCCAGATCGTGTTTCATCGATGCAGTGAATAATTTCCTATACTGACCTCCACAATCGATGTTTCCTATCTCGACCTACAACAGGTCGAATACCTCACCCTAGCGTCCCCGTACACCCTCTCAACATGCTACATCCCCCCTCTCTCCGCCCCGACTAACGGTAGCTCCTCGACTGCGCCAACAGCTATCGGATGTTTCGACTTCTGCTACCACTCCAGCTCCACCGTAACCGGCGCAATCACCGTCCGACCTGCTTATGACGACGACAAGGATATCTTTGAGTATGAGTGCGGGTGCTACGCCTCCCTCGACGCTGTTGGAGGACATCAGAAGATGGACTGTGGGTTCGGTATTGCCTCGATCTATGTCGCCGCCTAGGCCAGACAACTTGTCAATTGACAAAGCGAAGGCAGAGCCTGGTCGCCATGCCCGCTTCCAAGAGGGGACAATCGGATCGAGAGAATCATCGAGAAAACTTATAATGAGTTCATGGAATGAGGGTCATGTGGATAAGAAGCAGCAGAAGAGCAAATACAAGTATAATACCGTCTTCTTCGCCGTTCGTTCTGTGAGAGGCATCCTACATAGCACAGCACAATAGCATATCAGTCTGCAATTCTGGCTAGCTCAAGCCCGGGTAGCTACTCTTGCAAGCTTCTAAAGCTCGGTCTTCCGCAAGTAAAGTCGGACATGTCCGAACAGGCGCCAGTTCGGTTTGGGATAAAGTGCAATAAACCATTCACAGATAAATCCGCCTCCGCATCAGCCATCAGTAGAACCGCTGACGTAAGCCGCGGGAAAATCAGATTAGTTCCGTCCGCGTGCCTACGCTGCATGCGCAAGCCAAACCGCTCGACCAATGAATTTGAGCTTGTTGTTGAGCGATGAAGCAGTCCAATCCGTTTTGTTCCATTCCTCGCGGCTCGTAGCCTGGTTTATTCTCACTATTCTCACTCCACCTCAGACTTGAACACCTTCGATATCAACATCGCATTTCTTACATCACATTGCAGAAAACTCATTCAAAAGGTCGCGCGGGACTATCTCCATCACTTAAGCACATCCTAGCGCTTCAGACACCCAAAACGCTAGTTCTCAGCGGATCCTCGATACCATACGATCCGAGATCTGCCAGCAACTCGCGCTCAACTCGAATCTTGAAACGTCTTGTATAGACAGAGCAGAGCATCATAAGTCGCTTTTAGACTAGAGTAGCTCAGATCGAACCCACGCCCGCACGCACTCACAGCCAGATCATTAATTCCGGAAATCCGTTTCCAACTGGCAGCTTCTTTCTCACGTACACGTACCACCAAATCTCGACCAAACACCCAATAACACAAATCGCGCCACAATGGCTCCCTTACTCTTAACGCATTTCCGACCGCGTCAACGATCGCTCCTCTCGACGCTGTTCACAGCTACTTTCCTCGGAGCCATCATCGTAGTGGCTTTCCCCTGTCCTGCCCAGTCTGCCGGTCAGGCCAAACTTGATTCAGCATCGGGAATGATGAGTAGTCTCGCTAGAAGTGGGAATGTGACAGGGAGTCAGCAGAAGGATAGGCGGGAGGTGGTGCTGCTTATGAATGAGAGAGGGAAGAGGCGGTTCATGGAGGAGAGATAACCGAGTGGATACGAGGGGGAATAGGCTGGGCAAGGGAAGAGAGAATGAATTAAGCCGCGACGAGGTGGGATCGAAGGGTTGTACACTATCATATCACACAACATCAGCATCGAACATTCGGCATCAGCATCAGGGGTCACAGACCAGCCAATACACGTTGTAGCAGTGAGTGTCTACCCAATTCGAATTTCTTGCTTTGCTTTGAATGTAACCCGAGACCAAGTGAAGTCATGACCCACGCTGACCTGACTGTCACTGCAACTCTGCCTTTTCGTCCCACTATCTGTAGTCATATATCAAGCACTCATACACATTCCATTCCATTCCGTTCCATTCCGGTCCCTCTGCATGCATTCGTTGACATCGCACTACATGACCCATTGCTTGGTCCCGGTCATCCTCGTCAACTGACATTTTTAGGTTCATCTTAATGTTATCCAACGTTATCACCAACTCCACCATCTATCACCTTTGCATCGTGTGGGCAACAACTGCGGATCGAGCCCCACATCGACTTCAGGTGAAGTTGGTCGGCCAAATTGCCGGCTGCGCTGTCTGTCAATGCCACATATTTCCACCCCGACGCTGTACTTGCCCAAAAGCTTATCCATCTTAGTCATTTGCACCCGAAGCCAATTCAGGGGAGTTTTATCTTTCGCTCAGTTCTTTGGTGGTCCGAACAAACGCCTTTTCTATCCCATCGGAATTGACCACAACCCTCACACTTCACCTGATCGAGCGACGTATGATACATATGACTGCTGACTACTGACTCTGACTTAGACACTTTGACAATCCGCTGTTCGTTGTTTACTCATCCTCACGACCGATCGAGGCCTACGCGACCCTAAATACCGATCACAACCGTCCGTTCACCTCGGCACCGCTCATTACAAGGCGACACTTTGGGGTATTTTTCTTTCCTGGAGATGCCTCAACCCCAGGCAGGCAATCTCGCTCAAATTTGAGTTTCAATAAGACTGCAAAGGATCAGAGACGACAGTTGGTCCCTGTGTATCGATTACGGTCCAGCGGGCTTCTGGCCTGTGGGCTTCTTCTCCCTTTGACCATACGCCTTGGATGCGTACTGTGAGTCGCGTCAGGCGAATACGGAGAGTGTGCGATTGACGACGTTCCGTTGGGAAGATGAGGGATGGTGAAGTGTGCAGTTGTAGGAGCGTGCGGTAGTATAGCAAGAGTCAAAACCAGGTTGCGCGCTGTCAGTATCGGTCTCTTCTGAACAACCATCTGTCTCTCATGCCCAAGAGGGGCAAAACAAGCCAATTCTTGTTCTGGACGCGAAGCAACGCTTCGAGTGGGCAATGTTCATGGACTCACATCACCGTTCACAACGATCAGATTTGCGGGGTTCTGCTCCTCGCCAGCTAGGTATCGCTTGATGATGTCTGCTGCGCCTTCGGCATACCTCTTCTGCGCGTCAAGGGTGGTACCGGAGTCTGCTCAGAGGGGTCAGGAAGCAGCGAAACAATTGGGAATTGCGATCGAGTGCGTGTAATCGATCAACACATATCCTGCTCGTCCCACTCCATTGTATCCAGGGTAGATCCGGGTTCGATCCGCGCGAGATTGGGGGCGGAGGCCTTTGACTCACAGTGAGGGACCATGCCATTGCCAGCACCAAGCTTGTTGAATGCGTGTCGCCATGGATGGTCTTTGGGAGCAGGCTGAACGTCTGCGGACACCATTGTGAGGTGGTTCCAACATCAGCACAAGTTGACAGTTGGCCGGACCAGTTTCAACGTGGGGAAGAGAAAAGGGTAGTGACTCAAAACTTACCCCAAACATCTGTATAGCACATCGAATCATAATAACTGTCAGTATCATTCTGCCGCCTACTGAACGCCCAAATCATAATAGCACACGGTGACTTACCACCGGCGTAACCCCTCAGCTGACCAGACTCAAGCGCCTTCTTGACGGCGTGTCGATCGGCAATAGCACCTCGAGCGGTGTTGACGAGCCATGCGCCGGGCTTCATCTTGCCGATGATTTCGTCGTTGAATAGTCCTCTGGTCTTCTCGTGGAGAGGGCAGTTCTGCAAATGTACGAAATCATTAGTTTCTGATTCCGGGAACCCCTGGTGCGAGGGGTCTGGGGAGGATTCTACTCACAATAGTCACCACGTCACACTGGGCAAGCATATCTTCAAGCTTGTCGACTCGTCGGGCGTTGATACCCTTCTTAGCCTCTGTTATACGCGTCAGCATGGGCTTATGGTGAGGCGGCGAAAGTGGATCCAGCTTGGATACACACCCTCAGGTAGATCGGTATAATCGAACCAAAGCAGTTCCTTGCAACCAAATCCCTGCAGCCTCTGCAGGACCCTGTAGCCGATTCGACCACAACCGACAGTACCGACGACCTTGCCCTCGAGGTCGTATGCGTCTCGGGCAATCTCCGCTACGTTCCAATCGTCGTTGACGATCTGGTCGTGGGCTGGGACAAAGTTTCGGACGAGGAGAAGGATAGACATGACAACGTGTCTGTGAAGCGAGACGGAGGAAAGGGTGAAAGATTAATGTCCATAGGTCATGTATGCCCTTGTTGCACATAGCATTCACTCACTCGGCAACAGAGACGACGTTGGAGCCGGAAACCTAGATATTCAAGGTCAGATCAGATGGTCAACGAACACAGTCATAGCCCCGTCTGACTGCTCTGACTCGGAATGCCTGTGACGCAATTCGCTCACCTCAGCAACGGTGATATTCTTCTTGTTGGCCGCATCGAGATCGACGTGGCTGAGTTTGTGATACAGCACAAGTCAGTGATATATTTGACCTACGCATCGGCATTGGGAGCAAGCTGTGGTAAAATCAACTCACTCAGAGCCGACTCCAGCAGTCACGCAGAGCTTGAGCTTTTTAGCCTTCTCGATGAGGTCTGCGGTGAGGTATCCTGGGTGGAATGGCGTCGTGATAAGGATCTCAGTCTATTGATGATGACAAGAAGAAACATCAGCTACCGGACGTTCCTTGCTGGTCATAACCGAAAGATCGGAGGAAGAGAGTCATCTCGGTATGGTACGCAAGGAGGCGAACGAGGACATAGGAAGATGCCAAATGAAATGAGAAGAGCTGGGATGCATGAGAATCAAATTAACTCACGTCAGGGAGCTCTTTCTGAAAGACGGAGTCAGGTCCTTCCTTGTCGTCGGTCACGACGAATCTAGCTCGCCAACAGACAGAATTAGCTCACGTCAGGACCCTATGCTCAATCGTATAGTTGATCTCCTTGTCGTCGACGATGCAAACACTTTTCAAGAGGGAATAGAATCACACTCACTCGTGACCCTCTTTCTGAAGCCAGTCGGCGATACCAAGCCTATTCTCGAGTGTACCGAGAAGGCGAGGCTCCTCCTCGGCGGCTGCGTGAGTGAAATGTTATGGTGCCCATACCGGTGTCAGACCAACTCAATCTACAAAACCGGCGGTGTTCGTTTCATGAGCTGGATAGAATGAGCGCGCCTCACCTTTTCCGCCTTTGTACAGGACAGCTAGGATCTACATGCAAGAATCAGTCATTCTCTTGAGGGCACGTGGTTCCACAGTCAGGACATGTCGAAGAGGTATGAATCAAGAAGGATTGCCCACCTTGACCATGTTGGGAGATGAAGACGAGAAAGTGCGATTGAAAATGCTAGTCCTCGAGTGAAGCTGAAGGCCTGCTGAAGGATTCCGAATCAGTCTTCCAGCTGAACGAGTGATAGGGCCTGACATTGTAGCCGTTCACAGCCCGAACGGGATGTCTGTCTTAAATAGCAATGCCGGACAGCTAGTTAGCGCTGATTGCGAGCAATGGAGGGAACCGCTATACTTCGAGTCGGCCGTGTGGTCGTATTGAGAGAGGGGATGCGGGAACGCAATCTTGGACCACCACGCCCATGAAAGCCCCTTATCGGCTAAAGGCCTGCTATAATATATCATGGGGTGTCACGGTTATGATACACCCGAACAGATGACAAGGTTGACGATATAAGCAGGCTACAAAGATACGGGAGATGTTCGAGCATGCGTATGTACGTGAATCTACGGTGATATAGAATGTCTGCGGGGCTCGGATTCGAACATTCCGATCACCGTACGATCCCCGTGCCGGAATGACGACAAGCTATATATACACACATCCCCGCGGCTTTTGCAGATGGATCATGTCATATTCGCAGGCTACTTGCAGACTAGTGACCTCAGTCTAGCCTCAGAAGAGAGCTGCGCGTTCCGGGAGGCCATGTGTGCACACAAGGTAGTTGTTTTCTCTGGAATCTCGTCAGACGCGAGCCGGCCGAACGTCTGTTGCCTTTCAGCATCACCCATCTGCACACTGCGCTCCGTGAATGTCTCAGACCAGACATTCCAGGTACAGCAAGCTAGCTAGGGAGGAGTGGCAATCATTGACTCGTCATACAGTCACATGATAACCTGCCGGGTTCCAGTTAGCTAGCTCCTACGACGATTATTGCACGGTGGAGGCTTTCGTTCCGGCGATCGACCTCCACCTAAGCTTCTAAGCACATGACTTTCCGGGGCTCCCCGTTTCTTGCCGGAGAATCGGCCGAGAAAGCGGGCTTCTTTCATCTCAGTGCATCGCGATCTTTCTTACAACAAAGGGGTTCCGTGGCATTGAACCTAGCATAATAGAACGGTCAAGGTGGTAGTACCACTCACCCGTCCCAAGGGTCGATGCTTCCACGCTCCCATCTGTCTGTTCGGCAGCAATCGATCACTCCCGTACGTACAGGTGACTACCGCCGTACGTAAATGAGGCGAGCCTTTCCAAGGTCGCTGATGACTTTTGTCTACAGAAGTCCCTTTCATGCGCTACTTGGATCTACGAACGCACTTGCATGATCATGATCAATGGGTGCAATGCATACCGACATCAAGCTGCTGGCGACAGACAAGTAGGACCCATCGTGCAAACTGCGTTACGCTTCAGCTGGCTTGCGCAGCACCCCTTTTCTACTCGAATGCCACGCCACATCGGAGAATTTTGTGCCTTGCTGTTATTTATTTGCATGGCGGGGGGACTGTGCCTATGACACAAAAGGTTAAGGCTTATCGTGAGGTAAAGATTCCAGCTGGCTCTGTTCGGACCTTGCGTTTGAACTTAGGGTCAAACAGGAACACTTCTCTCGACAGATGACGTTGCGATCCCCTTTTCACTTTTAATTTATCTCCCCTCTGTTCCCGATACCCACTCCCAAGCAACTAACGACCACACCGTCTCTGCTCGTCCAATCGATGCCAAGTGCGGGCCTGCAGGGTCTCTCACCATTGACAGCCGGTCTCGACTTGTCTTCAAGAACAGCGCAAAACGCCGACGAGAATAGCTGGTCTCGAGAAGGAAAGCCTTTGCCCTTTAGTTCTCTGCAAGCGGCAGCGCTAAGACGACGACGATTTCGGGCTCCCCGATCGCGGAGAACAAACGGATGGAGGGGAGGGACAACTTCTAGGAAAGAGGGTATAGCAGCAATACCCTCCCTCGCAGTAAGTGTGAGTACGGCAGCCGTGTGTCAAATTATGCTTCTTCGCTCCACGTTTCGTTCCTCCCGAACAATCGTAGGAGAACACCGTGCAAGTTGCTTGGACGTCCACACACCCTATCCACCTACCTACCACACACGCACACACCATACTTTTCATGAAGAGTCCAGGCTTTTGTCTCGTGAACCGATCATTCAACTCCACTTGACCGAGCCGAAACACACGCGTACGATGCACAGTGAAGAATAATTCCCTGCAAACAGACAACAAACGCTCTCGAACAGACTCGCACAAGCCGCGGATGCCACCTGTTGAAGGGAAAAACTGCCGATGCTTGCTTGTAAGATCGAGCAAGACCATGCGAAAGTTCGTTGCCTTCTAACACCTGGCTCCACTTGATCCGAAACGTCCCCAAAAGCGCTCGCTCGCTCTCTTTCTGGAGACCGGCTGTGACTAGGAGGACAGCAAAGGTCGCATACCCTAACGCCACACTCTGTTTGACCCTTGCTCAAACAATCCGTCCGCTGGTTGATGTTTTGCGGCCTATCCAATGTCTTCGCGATTTCTGACTTCTGCTGAACCAGTACATCAGCAGGTGAAGGCGGACATTTCAAGCTTCGATAGGTGGCTGCATCCCTCATGTTACCAACCAGAACTCAGCACATATCTTCGGCCATCCGCTTCGTCCCAACATCCCCTATTAATCTTTCGTAGAACCCTGCTGTTTGATTAGACGTTGTCAGATCCCGTTTAGCTTACACCAACACTTTCTTTCCCTGCCCTCCAAACGCAATCTTTTTTCTATCATAGGTGCAACGACCATTCTCTTCCCGTTTTCTGCCCAGTGATCCGGGGGGATCTATCGGTCTCAAAATATCCTGGTTACAGGAGTTGAGTTCGAAAACGACTACGAAACCCCTCAAAGAGAAAAAAAAAACCACAATCACACCGGCTCTCATTGAGGCCCGCACAACAACAGGGAGAAAGAAGGACGACCTCCATTTGGGTTCGTTTCTCTGACAAACGCTTGAGTGGCTGATGATAATATGACCATGAATCGCTCTTCATTGCCATCACTTTCCTCCTTACGATTCCCCTTATCCTCTGTCTGAAACATCCCTCTCTTCGTTGGGACCTTGCGATTCCCCCTGATGATCGCCTCGTGGCGTTATCTACCTGAATTTCTAATCTCACCATTTCTTAATCATCGCCATTCTCGTCGTGACTGCGTACAATAATGGGCAATTGTATGTCGCCAGTCAACCACTCGAGACCAAATTCTCCGGTAACAGCGCCTGCGTCTGCTGCTCTCAACGAACCCACCTCGAGCTCAGCTACCAATCAAACGGGACCAACGGGTTTAGGTGATCCAAATCAGCGTCGAACGGATCGGAAAGGCAAAGACAGAGCATCGTCAACTGAAGACCGGCCCGTCGGACGCCTCCACAGCCGAAAGCGAAGCAGTATGAGTGGATCAAGCGTTCTTTACAATCTGCGTAGATACGCAACTACGCCTAATCCGACCGCGAACTTGCCCCCCTCGCTATTGCTTTTGTCGTCGCCGAATGCGATCGCGATTTTCGATGCGTACCCTAAAGCGAAGTATCACTTTCTCGTCATGCCTAGGCATCCGTTCCCGCCTCAATCAGATCCCGAAAGCAGATCGTCAATCACCTCCCTGGAATCGTTGGAAGACCTCAAGAGCGTCTTGATGAAGTGCAGTCGAGAGGTCAGAGAAGAAGTTCTCACCGCCATGGCCAATATGGCAAGAGAGGTCGAGGAGATGATTCGGGACGAAATGCTAAAAACGGAAGGTTTTGAGTGGAAGATCGATGTAGGGTTCCATGCGATCCCTTCGATGAAGTAAGTCTCAATGGGAAGGAATCGTTGAAGGTTTGTTGATATATTTATTCCTCTTTACTCCTTCTTTTGGCTCGTTCCCACTAGGCATATTCACCTGCATGTCATCTCGGACGACCGAATAGGCTCTGGACTCAAGAAGAAACACCATCACAATTCATTTCGGCCGGATTTAGGCTTCTTTGTGCCGATCATGGAGGTCCAGCGCTGGATCGAAGATGACTCGAACATGCAAGAGAGGGTAGACGTGAGTGCCAGAAGATCTGACTGAATTCGCCTCGTTCTCGTGCGAAGCTGCTGCAGCTGTTTCAGCGGTGGGGGAAAACCCCCATACCAGCTCTCTATGTTTCCCCATTATGGGAACGAATTTAGAGATCGGCTTCGCTCCCTCGCTTCCCTTGTTTCTTTGTCTAGATAAGCCTGTTCAAATTCCACCGTCGCCCCGATCTGGTTGAACGGTGTCATGTACTGACTTTATCTTATCAGGCGTTATCTGGGGCCGAAAGATTATTGCACACGCCTTTGACGTGCCACAAATGCGACGAGTTCATGGCCAATATGCCCAAGCTCAAGACCCACCTCGAAAAGCATTTCAAGGAAGAGAAGGAAGCTGCATTAAAGCATATTGCCAAACACGGTCGACAGCGAAGTAGCGATGAGGAGATCTTCTAAATGCCTGACTGATACCCGGATGCAGGGCAGCGAATTGCAAAGGGGAGCGTTAGGCTGAGTGAGGTTGGCATCGAAGACGTGGGCCGATCTGCGAGACCTATACCATGACATCGCCAGGTTCTAGATATCCCCTTCTTCCCTGCCTCTGCATTAATCCTCGCATACTATATACCCCCTCTCACGTCATTTTCACTACTATTTGACCATCAATACCCTCATCATGATCAGCACAAGTCCTTTGTATAGCAACTATAGCGTTTCAAGCATCTTTCTGCGTTCAGACCTTCGTGGATGACGGGTTGCGACGGGGAGAAGACTGACAAGTAGTTCTGGAGACCCAAGATGAGGTAGGAAGGCGCATTCAGGCCAGACAATGATTAAGAAGGGCTCATTGGTATGATGTGTTTTGCCTGTAATGAGTTCAGATAGTGCGATGCGATGAGAACATCCCTTCACTGTATCTATTGTAGCATACTTTCTGGATTTCCTGGGTATCGACTGTCCTTATACCTCTATACCATGCATGACTTGAACAGTGTATCTATATACTTGCGCCTCGAATCAGCACAGATCACCAAGTGTGCGAACCACATTTCTCTGCACTGCTTAGGTGACCCTTGATGGTACCATCTGTGCATCACGAAGAGATCCCTTGGCGCCAGATCGATAGCTGCAACTGCGTTGTGTCGCTGGGAAGAATCCATCTTGTGGATACACTACGATGTACACTCCCCCTGAGCAGCCTCCAGCTTCTTCCAAAACGGATGCTCAGCCCACCCCTGCACTTTCCTCGCCACGACTCTTCCCCTCTTTCCAACGATCTGACTTTCCTCCACGGTATTGTCATTCGATGCTGTATGCGGACCAGTCTGCTGAGATCCTTCTTTAGAATATGATGGTGACGTTGATGATGGTTCAAGATACCAGATTTCGTCGATCTGTTCGGAGATCAGGTAGTCTCGCATCTTGAGGTAGTTGAGTCCCACATATGATACGCCGTGCGAGTCGTCTGAGAGACATATCCGGCCACCGAGCGATTTGATTAGCTGTGGCAGAGTGAATGGAAGGAGGGATGTGAGTCAGCGATGCGCAATCTTGGATGGGGTGATTGAGTTTATGCAGTGTTTGATACGGCAGGGAGAGGCGCGACGATGTCGATTTCCTCTGTCATGAGGTGGATCGGATTGCAAGGTGTACATAGAGGATTTGGACAGCAAACAGTGAAGCCTACAGTCGGATGTCGTAGCGAGCTGACTAGTAAATCTCGATCACAGAGCATTGGACTTACCCGCAAGATATCTCTACATGGGTAACTCGTACCCCATCCCTTCCGTATAGCCGCTGCATTAGCTTCGAACAGCCCTCCGTACGCGATGACAGCTCTGATATTCCTCTCCAACTTCTCCCGCACTCCCTTCATCTTCTTCAGAGAGATTTCGGGCGTCCAAAGTAGACACAGGTCGATATGTCCCAGAACTTCAGGCTGATGCAATTCGATCAACTCGAACTGAGCGTCAAAATATCTATTCAAGAAAGGCCGTAACATTTCCTCGGAAGGTGAGAAGGTCGGCAACAAGTTTGGATTGGTACGATCACTTTTCTCTAGTGTGGGCGGGGGACCGGGATCCATCGTGCGTCCCATTTCGCCTCTTACGCAAGCATCGACGGAGCGTAACCATGTCGGACGGTCGAAATCTATTGAGATGCCGTTGACGTGATGCACAGATCCGACGACATAGTCGATCTCTTGATGCTTTAACAAGATTGTGCTGAGGCCAGACAGATCGAGCGGAGTGATGTAGTCCGTTTCTATCGACACGAGCAGGGAGATTTGGAGAGCGTACTTCGTCCTCAGCGATGAAGCCAGGGTGAGGAACGACTGGTAAGTAGCCGATAGATCTGTGGGGGTCAGGTCGGACTGTGGTGTCGTCAAAGCATTCAGAGATGTCGATACAGCGCACACTCAGCACATGAAGGTCAAGTCTAGCAGTCATGTACGGAGCATCCAGTAGGTTGTCTGATCTGCACAACCTCACAAATTGCCCGCAACTACCCAGCACACCGCTCAGGTTGATGGGTCGACCACACTGGCCTCTCTTTGGATGTATGTTGTGGGATCAATCGACTCACCTCTTCTGGGAAAAGGTCTTCCATCCTGTACCTAGGAGCATGTTCGCTCAATCCGAACACCTCAAATCCCTGCCTGATAGCTTCCTGTATCACATCCTCGAGTTGATCTTTCGCATGACGGCAGAACTGGCCAGAGTGGGAATGATGACTATGCGGCATATCTTTTCCTTCGGGCTTTGAGGTTCAAAACAATCTGTATGCCGAGGGTAGTAGTAAAAGAAAGCGATCATCAAACAACGGCTGACGGGTACGTTCAGAGCCTTGATGACAACCTCGACAACTGGGACTTTTTGGTCGAGCGAGGTGGAGGTTCTGTTGGTCTACGCGGCGTCTTGATGGACCCGAAAGGTGCCCTGAGGTGAGTGATCCCAGCTCGCCCTGTTCTCAGTTCACAGATTCATGCAGCCATCGAGGGTGGAAATGGTTCAAGACCCCCTTATCTGCTCAGAACAGCGATAGATCGCGCTGCTCTTGTCAATACGATGCACAGGAAAGCCTTGAAGCGAGATGTAGACGGTATACAATACATGGTAAAACGAACGGACTGAACTCCGAATGATCGCGCTATGTATACACCACATCACTTCTCTACCTCAGCCGGAGGATGGTCTTCGCCGTCCACCTTGAGCTCCGCCTTATCACTCGGTAATTCCATCTCGCCCATGATCAGTCCATCATCCTTCTCCAACGGCGTTCCTACCTGCCCTGATTCCACAATTGCTTCTTGCACACCTGTGTTCGGCACTCCAGCGGCTGCTTCGGGTACCGGTGCTGGTGGTACTGTCTGTTCCTGCATCGCAGAAGCATCATCTACATCCATCTTCTCGTCCTCCTGGACCGGTTGATGGTGCAAATCCTCCTCAGCAGGCCGCATTTCCATTTCTACACCTTCCTCCTTTGTTCCTACTGTAGCTAGGCCAGACTCCGTTGACTGAGGAGCTACGTTCGACACTTCGATAGCATTTGAAGGAATCTCGTGATGAGGCGGTACTGGTGCTTCGTGAGATTCTTCTTCCGGGACAACCCCTCCCGTCTGGCCTGCATCTATTGCTGTTGTTGGCAACGCGCTCGTTTCTCCCTCAGTAGTCACTACGGAAGTTGACGGATCTTCAGATGCGACAGCGGGGGTCTCGGAGGATCCAGTTTTAAGTCCTGCGGCAGGTGTGCTGCTGAAAGGCGGTACGTCCGGAGGATGCGCGCTGGTGGCGGGAGCAACAGCAGTCGCAGGCGCAGGTGCTGGAGTCTGATCTTCCGTCGCTTTCCCTTCGTCCCCATCTCCATCGTCGTCGTCGCCCTCGTTCTCGTCTCCTTCGTCACTCTGATCATCTTCATCCATATCCTCGCCGTCTCCTTCCCCTTCGTCTGCTTCATCCCCATCAGGGGCAGGTGTTACATCGTCCCCGTCACCAGCGTCCGAAACGGCGCCTGCGAGCTTAGCCTAGATAAAAGCATCAGCCGTTCAATCTCGGTGAGTGGTGAGAGCAGTGAAGTATATAAGGACATGGAATGCGCCAGGGTACTCACCTTCTCCTTGATTTTAACCCATTTACAGATCTAGAACACATAATCAGCCTGGTTCCTTTCCTTTCATGCTGGAATAGACGACGCAGACGTACCTTGTACGAGCTTTCAGGAGCAAGCCCAGTAGGTGACACCCATTGCCTCTTCCACTTGTTCACCCTACGACGTATATGCCATGATTAGTCGCGCTATTGCAAGGCAACAAATATGCTAGTCGCTCATAACCTACGGCGTGGTCAGTTGTCGTTGATACGACTCCGTAGCTGTATTGCTCTGAAATCGACCGAAATTACTTCTTCGAACTGACAACAAAAGACAGCCCAGGTCTCCTGTCAGTCTATATACTGTGTGTTGAGAGATGAAGCAAGGCTATTTCACTCACAATGCGACATTTTGCGTTTGTTTATAACAAACTACGACAAGAAAGACACATGAAATGATCTAATGTTGATCCTGGCGCGTGCTGCTCGTAGCGACTGGAGTGAAGACCAAACATATATAGACACCCCATTTAGTCGGATCACTGTAAACAGCGAAAGCTGAGGAATAGTCCCAAGCTTTTCCCAGTAACATATGTGTCGCTATGCGTTCTAATTCCTTCGCCCATCTCGATTGAAGTACGTATAGTATCGATGCGAACAGCGAATTCGCAGTGATTTGACTTGATCCTCTGGTCCTGACAAGCTTTGATGCTAAACTGACCAGGCATAGTATTTATATGCGAATCCGCAACTGCTCTTGCCATACGTCATCTTTACAGTGCGTTCAGGCCATAATGAAGACAGAAAGACGTATAGTATCGAAAGGTAAGTCGACCTCTTGTCTTACTATATGTCCTGTGACTTGTACCGCATGCGTTGTCGCGAAGTGCTTAAGCGACACTTTGCACCGTCTCGCAGCACAATCCAAATCGCACAGACCACCAAAAATTCGACTTTAATTTTACTCTCCTTCGCCTTCATCCTCTTACTGACACCCAGCCCGCCGTGTCGCGACCGTGACTGTCGAGATAGTGACGCTCACGAGATCAAGGGCGATGTCTGACTATCCGGATCATCTAATCACAGTGGGTATGGTCTTTGTTCGACTCCGGACACACAGCCGAAAATGACCATGGGTGAGCTTCAGCTCAGACACCGCTTCTTCGGATCAACAGCGATTGCGACACTGAAGAATGATGCACGGCCAAGGGTCCTACGCTGACAGCGTGTGCATCAGTGCTGACGAGATGAGCCAGCGATGCAGATTGACAAGCAGTGCCCGTGACATCGCCCCACTGTAGATTATGGGGTCACATTCTGCTGACAATACACAACGTACTCACCAAGACGGTCGATCCCTTGGCTGCTATGTGCGCCTCCACGCATCTTCGCGTTCCCGGTCACCATCAATGTCAACGTCAAAAACCCCAATTCGAGCTCATTTCCGAACGCTTCTCCAGCTCATTTCCGAACGCTTCTCCAGCTCATTTCCGATCTTAGTCTTTTTCCCATCAAGAATGCTATTCGATGTATGCATCGGAGCCGACTCTTTTCCGTGATTATTTGACACCCCTAGATCTGACGCACAGACTTATAGGCTTCTGAGTAGCTTGATGGAAGCGAGCCACCCCAAAGGATGGTACATTCCTATCAGCTGACATCGCACTTTACATCAATGAGCGATGTTCAGGGATCTGTCAGTCTTCGATCCCAAAATTACTCTCTCGCTTCGATCACTTCGTCATCAGACTTCGATCGCTTCCGCTTATATGAGTCTTTCGTTCGGCTTCGTCGACTTGATCATCAGCTGGTTGGGCTGCTCAATCCCCAAAAGTGGGGGAGGGAGTATGCAGGTGACTGTGTCGACGTTTAAGCGAGCATCACCCCTTCGATCATCAACCCCAAAAACCTTATCTTATCAGTGAGTCTGACTTCCCATCAACGAGAAATGAAACGCCAAGACATGATCTTGACGTATGAAGCCCATCGTCCCATATTTTAGACTCATTCTAAGCGAGATCTGAGGGTAGCTGACTCGACTCTCGTCGCTTGTCTGGTCAAGGCGATGCTTTTCACACTGCTCTTGGGTGACTCATCGCCCCAAGGATCCCCATGAGACCGGGCAGGTCCTCTCGATCGCTCTGAGGAGGGTGGGGGAGAGGTGAGCTCGTCTGAGGGGGTATGGGGTATGAAAGGTATATAAACCCCCTCCCTCCCCCTCAAGAGAATCTGTATCTCCCAACTCTTCTTCTTTCTTCTCTCTTTTCAAACCCAAAAATATCGCCAAACCCTCTCCTCTCTCCGATCGATCACCCCCACATTCATGATGAAGTCCTCACTCGCCCAATCCATCATACCACTCTCCCTCCTGGGCGGCGCCCTCGCTGGCGTCATTCAAGTCCCTCGAGGCGAGTACGATCACGACGACAAGAAGCATTACGACCCGAAGAAACATCACGACAACGGCGATTCTGACACTTCGCCTGAATTCATCGGCTGCGTCAGTCGAGTCTTCTTCGACCTGGTCTCGCATGACGAGAACTTCGATGGTGACTTCACTAAGCAAGACAACTTGCAGGAATGTATTGTAAGTTCCCTCATCTTGTGCTCCCACATGCTACCTTTGCTCCAGCTAGTCCACTAGCTGACGTTTCTCTCTTGACATAGGATCACTGTGTCGACGAGGAATTCCGATACACCTACTGGGACGCCGACAGGAAGAAGTGCTACTGTTCTCCTGCTCAACGACCCAACGCCGACCAGATCAGAGATAACGATAACGACACAGGGCGGTGCAAGGAAGAAGATGCTATTGTGCGTTCATCCAGCTTTCCTCAATCATGCATCATCTCGCTGACTATATTTCGTAGGTCTTCCTGAACAACGCCCAGTTCAAATTCGGAGGCTGTTTCCACTCGGTCGACGACGTTAAGCCTGTCGCTCAATCTTCCGCCACATCTGTTCGAGAATGCTTCACCTTCTGCGACCAGCCCTGTCGAGACGAATTCATCGAGGTTGTCGCCATCACCCCTCGATTTGAGAACGCCCTCTATTCCTTCAAATACCTCTGTCAATGCTTTGACCTCGAGTACTACAACCACTACGATCATTACTCCTACAGCGGCAACTACGATGACAACTACCTCGTCAACAGGACCTGCGCCATCGACTCGATCTTTGGATATGCTCGAGCTCCTGAAGATGATGGCCATCACGGCAAGAAGGAGGTGAGAAGAGGATGGTATGATGATGAGGAGAGTAACTACCACAAGGTAGGTAGACTCCGTCACAGTACAATCTTGATCATTAGCTGATCGTTTTTCCCTACAGCATGGCGAAGACGAGGATGAGGACTACAACATCGGCAAGGATCACGATGACAAGGATGACGAAGAGGATGAGGTGAGTTCATCGGATATGATTCGGGAAGGCTTTGGTGTTACTCCCCTCCACTTGCAACTGACTTTCCGACTAATACGTTTCCGTCTGCCGCAGGATCACCACAAAGGCAAGAAGGATCACGACGACGAGGATGACGAAGACGATGATGACGACTATGACAACAAGAAGCATCACGAAGACGATGATGATGACGAAGGAGAGGTGAGTCAAGCACTCTGCCCTTTCGAACGTAGCCTCTTCCTTGTGCAGTTCCTCATCCCACTTTACGTGAATGGAACGCACCTGGCTGATGTTCCTCATCTTTTCCTAGAACCCCGATTACGGCAAGCACGAAGACGATCACGATGAAGACGAAGACGAAGATGAGGTGAGTTGCGCAAAGTTTGAAGGACTTATCCCTGTACCACTTCTCATGTCGCGAAGTGCATCGCGCTGATGTTAAGTGCTACTGTCAGGATCCCGACTACGGCAAGAAGCACCATGACAAGCACGACGACGACGAGGACGACGACGAGGTGAGTTGATCAGGAGTCCACCTGCATCGACCTGTCACCCCTCTCCCTAGTCCCTCCTCTCACCCATTACGTCTCACCCATTACCTCTCACACCGATCTACCATCACCCCTTTATGAAGTGCCAATCGAGTCTAACGCTTCTGGCCCTGGTGCACGCGATTACTGACTCCTTCCGTGTATGACCAAATAGGATTACGGTTACAAGAAGCACGACGACCATGAAGAAGAGGACGAAGATGTGAGTTGTGCCTGTCGATAGGCCTTCCGCCTCAGATCATGGGACATGAGTGCGACACTGTTTGCTAATGCCCCCTTGCTAGGATTACGATCACTACAAGAAGAATGGTCATGACGATGACGAAGATGAGGTATGTCTGCCCGGACATGCTCACTATCCAGTTCCATCATCCTTTCCCGCTCGTGACTGATTCACAATGATTTGACCCTTTCAGGAATACCACAAGGGAAAGAAACACGGAGACGAAGATGAGGACGAAGACTCTTACCACAAGGTCAGCTCATTTTGGGCTGTGAAGTGGACATCGTCTGACAGGCATCCTGCAGGGCAAGTACCATCACGATGACGATGACGAGGACGAGGACCATGATGTGAGCTTTCGTGTGATATGAAGGCGATGGCAGGGCTGATAATCCGTGCTTAATTCAGTACGGTTATAAGGGCAAGCACGAGGAAGATCCCGACTACCATTACAAGGGATATTAAATGCATAGGTGGCAAGGAAGGGTTCTAAAGCCGAAAGTGCTGTAGGTCGCCCATCTAAAGAGCACATCGTTGACGGAGCTAATGCAGTCTCACATTTATGGCAGGGCGGACCTATCAACCATCTTCACAGGATGTGCAGAGGAACGTCGAATGACGAATCGGCCTCTTTAGCTCGATCTTAGGTCCCTGTAGATATTTCCATGCATATATCTTCGTCTCTCTTACTTCTCAAGCTCTGAGCCTGGTCTGACTATGCGATGTGCAGCTAGGAGGTGTCGATCGGCTTGCAAATCTGCTTGCACTCGAGGATCATCCGTGCCTGCTGAGCTGATCTCCATGCTCGTAAACTTACAGTCTTGGTCGTTCGTCGATCAGCGCTTGCTCTACTTCGCTCCATTGGAATGCTTCTTCTCATACATCCATACCTCTTGCAGGTCGGTCACATTCTCTACCCTTTGAATCCACAGTCAAACTATCAAACAATTCGACTGATATCTGCCATGCAACCATCACTGGTGGTTCATCTCACTCTCGCCTGGGTCTGCTGGACCTTGACTCTGGCGCAGTCAATTCCGTCATCAAAGGCACTTGAAACTGTTCCCATCGGCTGCGTCTCTGGCAAGTACTTCCACGACCATATCGCAAGCGGCAGCGGATCCCTTACCCCTCAGCCGGACAGGAAGAATTGCAAAGTGAGTGGATCGATCTCGAATGCGCATCAAACAATCGGGCGCCGAAATTTTGGCTGGCTGGCAAGGCTAATACCCATTTCACACACCTGCAGGAGCAGTGCTATGTAACCGGCTTCAAGTACGCGTACTTCAGGAAGCAGAGCAAGAAGTGCTACTGTACCAGTAGTGACAGGCAGAGTCCCCCTGCCAAGCAGATGGTGGATGGAACCGACAGGGAAGGGAGGTGCAAAGATACCCATGCCTCGGTAAGTTGGCTGACGAGAGGTGCTGCATGTTTCTCGCCATGCTTGACGATCTTCAACAGTTGCAGGATTTTCGGCTCACATTCTGTATTTATACATTCTATCCGTGCGCACTCAGATCGATTACTTCCAATCACAATACAAATTCGACCTATGCTATGACAAAGTGCCCGGTCCGACCTCGCGCAAGAAACTCGTTTCATCCCACGAGAAATGCTTCGACTACTGCCATGGTAACGGTCCCGACAACGACAGCTGGGTGGTCTCTGTTGTCCCACAGAAGAAAGAAGGGAAGTATCTATGCAAGTGCTTTACTAGCAATGCACAGGGCAAGGGGAAGCATAACTGTGGTCCCAACGATGCGTTTAGGTATATCCATTAGGGTGTACATACCCGACGGCTTGAGAGATACTGTGCGGTGTACGGTCGCACTGTGATATGGTCTGGTACCGTATCTTCCATACTATGTCATGCGAACGTTTGTATACATCTGGTATTGTCAGCCTGATTTGACTAGGCGAGGACATCGTCTTACAATGAGTCGAGTCAAGCTCGGTCTTCCGGCGAGGGTGACCTGAGATGACTGAGATCTGCGTCCTTCCTTGCATGTCTTGTAGGTGAAGATGAGCTAGTGCTTGGCACTCTTCGGCTAACTTCTCGTCTCCACTTGTAGGGATCGCCGATCAATGACTGTATCATCTGGTCATGTTCAATAGCAGACGTCACAGAACGAGGTCAGCATTGGTCAGCTCGACTGATCCACGGCTTGTTCAAAGATCGTCGACTCGTCTAGGTGGTCAATTGCCGGCTGAAAAGACAGACCTCGCCTAAAAGACACAAAAAGCAAGAGTTGGTCAGACGAGACGAGGCGGAAGAAGTCGGATCTCTGTTACAGTATCTCAGCTTTTATAAGCACAAGGAGTGCGTAAAGCGAGGCCCAATACCTGGCTCTACAGCTGCGTGCGCATGATATGCTTGTTCAGCTCTTAGCAACGACTTGCCTTGCAATACCAACTCGGAGTATGACTGGTGCAGTCTCTTTCGCTCGAACCGGCTATCGGTTGTTTTGTTGCGCAAAGAACTGAGTGAACTGAGTAATCCGGTGATTGATAGGAGGAGGCTTTATCATCAGGCAATGATGTAATCCCGGGAGCCCGCACGGGACAGAGGACGATGCAGCAGGGACGTCAACGCCAAATCCACCGGTATGGGTCGAAAATCAGAATCAGTGGTGTTTTACGTGAGCTCCCAGGCAGAATTAGTCGGCCATCCGGTAAGGTAACATGTATCCAAGCAAGCGGAGCATGCGGTGTCAGCAAGGCGTACCTAAGCAATCACCGTGACCTGGCAACACGTCCAGCTTGTCATAACAAGCAGCGACTGGGTCATACCGGATTCTCGCGGGTATATATACCCTTTCCAACCCAATCTCTTGACCTCAAAGTCCTCATCGCATTGCACCAGAACCACACAAGTCCTCGCTCTTCAGCTTATCTTATCGATAACGACACAAGACACAAGGAACCACTCCAATCCACCAAGATGCCTCACACCGGATCATGCCTTTGTGGCTCCGTTCAGATTAAGGTCAAGTCGACTGAGGAGAAGCAGATTGCCTGTCACTGTGAGTTCGAGCTATCCTATACGAATCATTTTGGCCTCCCGAATACTGGCGATGAAATGGACTGTGCTGATAATGCCTGTGCCATGTGTGGTGGATGTTCTTGGGTCGTGTCGTGACACCAACTCCACAGGCACTGACTGCCAGAAAACCTCTGGGTCCGCACACTCGACCAACATCCTCCCCAAGATCAGCGACGTCGAGGTGAGTTCTGCCTACATCTACATACCCTCCGGACTCTATCCCTCATGCACATCCGGCAGCTACGCTTTCTTGTACTGCTGCGGCTAAGGATCGCGTGCTGAATGTTTCTTCGGTCGGTCTTTGCAGCTTACCGGCGATGTCCACGAGTACAACTCCCAGGCTGCCAGCGGTAACACCGGTAAGTAGACACTCCATTTGGTCAAGTTATGAACCGAATGATGAGATGTAGGGGATCCACTAACATTTGGACATTTGGCGTTGCAATCACTGTTCCCTTGGCACTGTAGTGACCCGTCTCTTCTGCGGTACTTGCGGTTCAGCCCTCGCTCACAAGTCCAAGGCATTCGGCGATGCTATGGCAGTCCGTGAGTCTGAGTGCTCGCCATCATTCAGATCCTTTTACTCCGTCTTCCACTTTCACTTTCAGACCCACCTTGGGCTACCGCACGCATCTTGCACTTCAGCCAGGGGAGACCACTTGCTGACAGGTTTGACCGTTGCCTATGGGTGATCACTTTGGCAGAGACCGGCAACCTTCCTGACTTTGCTAGCATCCCCTTCGGCGCCGAGCTCTTCGTCAAGAACCGATGGACTGGCCTGCCCCAGATCCCCAATGCTGACCAGGCTCAGACTATGCCCGATAACTAAAGTCCGGAATTCCAAGATCCAGCGCATCGTTAGGACAGATAAGCACGAAGTGTGATCGAGCCAGTGTTGATAGATACATATCGTATGGTGGGTCAGAAGATGATTGTGCAAATGCAATGTGAAGAATGGCGCTTCGAAACCCGTACCAAGAATGTGAGTCACATGTGGTGGGAGATGATCACGGATCGCCACGCAGAGCGTTCCGCTTCATTCGGATATCTGAGTCGCTGCGAGACTCGTCGCCTGCTCAGACGGAAGGAATGGCGATCGAAGTAGTGTCCGGGAATGAACTGTGGAGCGATCAATACACTGGATGCTTAGACATGAGTGCATAGGATGGGGGGCATGTTGTGCTGACTGCAATGACCTCTGCTTACACAAACATCGCCAATCTTGGTGAGGCGAGCTCAACCTGACTCCAACTGACTGGAACACAAAGCACGAAACCGGAGTGTCCATGCGAGCTGCGGTTAACATCCCCTCTGCCTCGCTAGTCGAGCAATGCATAAAGAGCGTCACCCCAAGCATTCCTGACTGTCTACTCCTGGTAGTCCCAGTTCCACTTGTAGACGTGCGCCACATCAGCACCGCACGGGGTGAACTCATTGGGCGGTTCAGTGTGAGAGCATTCGCAGAGGTAGTTCCATTCGCCTGCTGCTGTATCGAATTGGGGTGTGACGTAACTCGTGCGGTAGAAGTCCGCCTCGCTGGGTGCTTTGCCGCAGTGATTGATACACTGGAGAACGGTCGGATAATGGACGGCGGGACCGATGACACCGGGTTTGGTGGTGGCGCAGAAGTCGGAGTCATCGTATTGGGCTATGAGATGATTGAGCTGGGCGGTATACCAGCATTGGTTAGGTTAAGCTCGATCGATCAATACGTCAGGGGATTGCTGCTATTACTACTGGCAAGCAACGAGCGCTCATTCTAGATACTGTACTCACCGTGACGACACCCAAGCCCTGACAATAAAAGACACCAGGAACCGTATCGGCGACCTGGTCCGCAGGCAGATTCTCTTCGTACGAACAGAAACAGGTCTCCGTGGTAGATTGCCAGAACGCCCATCTGTAGTCCGAGTGCCAGCAGTCGAGCTGATACGACCGTGCCCATCGAAGGTTAGCGTAAGCCGTATTCTGCTTGCCTATCTCGAAGGAAAGGGCCGAGATTCGGAAAATCTCCCTCCAGAAGAACAAGAGGATATGCCAAGCGTTGCGCCGCAGCTTTCAAGGAGGTTCGAGACCTAGTAGACTCACCCTACACTGGGAAATATCACGAGAACCTGGGAGTCTCATCCCCGCAGCGGTTGGCGAGTTGATAATGGTGTCAAACCAGGTGGCCTTTACACAGGGCAGCCTTGCTAGGCGGAAGTAGTACGCGCCTTCCCATGTTTGGGCTGATGTGAAGGTCAAGGAGAGGATCGTGAGGAGGAGAAGTGTAAGAGGGCAAGCCATCCTGTTGTTTCTGTTGTTTGCTCGGGAAAAGTGAGTTAGTCGCGCACGATACGACTTATTATACTGTGTCGATGTTGGATGGACCAGGGTGCGACTGTGTATGATATGGGATGTTTCTTGTGCGACGGAGGACGCCACGTCGAAAACAACAAGAAACGGTCTGCCAGACCGTGGAGGAAAGTGTCGCAGCGACGGCGAGAGACATTATATGCGCTCAACCTCTTTCTCATGGCGACCGAGCGGTTGATGGGAAAAGAGCGGGTTCAGCTGACGAGGGTCGCTTGAGTATGGTATTCATGACTTTGATGCGGGGACGCAGATCTGTTGGTGCTTGGCTTTGTTTTCTAGGCCAGTCATCGTCATCACGCTGACATCCCTTCAGGCATCACATGCTGTGTACTGTAGACGCTAAATGTCTCTGTGGTGCGTACGGTACGCGAGTACGAGTACTGTACTGGTACAAACACAAACGGATCTCCTCCGATCGGCATCACTGGTGAAGCTCTCAACACAGGGTTGACAGCGCTCATCGCCTCAGCCGACATCACCACGACATTGATGACTTGACGCGTTTCCAATCAGTCGCCTTTTTGTATGAATGGCTGACGGACTCGCTAGGGTGCCCTCTCCTTCCTCGGTTCCCCCAATACAGATCCAGAACGGCCAACTTGTATATTACTCGAGTATATCTGTTGTTCACGAAGGGGCGATCAGTCCTTCTGCCACTGATGGGACCATCACACCTTCTCGAAGGGGTTTTTGGCCTCCGACCGTCCTCTTCTGATTGATCAAAGTCAATTTACTGTACTTTTTGAGAGAGATAAAACGGAATGATCGCCTTCTTCGGATGTCATGTCATCTGACCACAACGAGCATGCTGCATACTGTACTCGAGTACAGTATGTATGTGATAGATCTAATGCATGCTCGCTTCGTCGGTGACTGATCACGCGTATTATGCAGCATCTCACCGTGATTCGCCTTAGAAGCACCGTGAGCATGTGCGATGCGATTCACCAATCTCTATGGCACCACTGCATCACTACAGTAGGTGCAGCACAGAGCGCATACTCTACCATACTCTTCAGCTATATGCACTGGTGCTGTACTTTTCTCACCTCGCCACCCACCCTCTTCCGTTCCGAAGTGTCTTTGATGCCCTGTACTCCACACTGATCTATATACCGTACTCACTCCTGCTAACCTCGCCCTTTGCACACTAAAGGATTTTGCTTTCCTTCTGCCCCGATCCGATCCTACAGTAGTATAAGTACTGTATTGTCTGAGTAGTCCAGTCGTTCCAGGCAGAACAACGTCAACCCCTATTGTACGCAAGGATGCTAGTGTACCGTTCCTCCATTGGCACTGCTGCTGCCCTACTCCTGTATCTCTGCCCAGTCTTCCTGCACTTCAAGATTGCCGACGGGTCCCCCGTTGCACCCGGTCCGCTACAGCCACAACTAAGGGGCGCTTCTCGCGCAACCAACAACATCCACCAGCTGGTCAACGGCAACGCGCCGTACACGGACCCCAATGCCAAAGACGCAGCGGTGACACTTACTCCGGAGGCAGAAGCAGACCCGGACGATGTCCTTGACGGTTCGTACGTCGACGATGGATTCGAATACGATTTCGCCATTACCGATGATCTCGAAGGCGCCATCAATGACTTTGATCCCGATGTCGAGTCCGACCCTGCTTCTTCGGTCACCACCACCTTCGCAAGCGAATTTGACAACAGTCTCACCAAGCGACGAGCGGGCAACTTGATCCTTGCCCCAGCGTTCGCAGAGTGCCTGTCTCCGCGTTTGGGTGCTGCTCTGTTCAGATATGAGGATGACACAGATGGTTCGGTCGGACCGGTGAGCTATCAAAGCGATGCTGAATCGTGCAACGTGAGTCCGGTGCCTGCGCTACCTACGGACTACACTGCCGAAATTCAGATGATCCTGTCTACTCTGATTACCGTACAGCAGAATACTGTACTGTACTGTACTGTACTGTACGCGCATGCTGATTCTACTGATCCTTTTTCCTGATACTCGATGGGAACGCTGTACCAGACAAACTGCATATTGACTTCCGACAGCTGGAGATACGCCTACTACCGCCCCTTGACGCATCAATGCCGCTGTACGAAAGAAGATCCGGGAGCCGTCTCTGCCGATCGGATTGGTAAAGACATCAGTCCGCGACGCTTGACTTGTAGGAGTGGGTCTACCGTGGTGAGTTATGGGTACTGTGATTCTCCCTTGATGATACAGTAGTCTTGGACGACATCTATCACCTCAATAACAGAGAATCATCCGCACCGCTATGCTCTACATCTCGATGATCATCCACCTTCTGTATGGTCACGCGTTTCCGAGTAAAAGCCACATAGCTTACTTCTTGGACCATCGAACATCATGCGACTCTGGACCGAGGTCATGCTCATGCGCTCTATTCTTCTTCCTCCCTCAGACATACTACGTCCGTTCCCCCTCTCACTTCGACGGATGCTACCACAATATCACCCTCACCCCAGCCGACCACCTCGTCGTCTCCTTCTGGTCCCGATACCCCGGCGGCTGCTTATTCGTCTGTCCAGCGAACGACGATCCGCACCCGTTCCCCGACCCCGAACCAGGTAGGAACCGCACCATCCGCACGACCACCTTGGAGATGCATTACGATGGTGATGGACCAGGCGAGTTGGGGACCAACGAGTGGTGGTGGGTTTGCAAGTGTTATGATACGGACCCTAAGGGGTTCAGGAGGGAGAAATGTGGGATTGAGTCGGTGTTTAGGTATGTCCGAAATGGCTTGACCACATGACCACTTGACCCCTTGACTGCATGAGGAGCAGATTCAGCGTGCATGAAGAGGATACTGGTGATTGGCCGAAAATGGCGGTGCAAGTGCCTTTGCCAGGCAGTCTTGCCATCTCCATGTCAGTTGTCGTCGTATGAACATTCAATCGAGTATATACTGTACAATACAAAATACTCTGATGCGCATAGTCATGCCACACTCATGTCATGCTACAGTAATAAGAGATTGGCGGCTTTCAAAGCAGAGCATCATCCATCCGCCAGCACAACATGTCTGTTTCCGAGTCGTTCATCCAGGTTCATAGCGTCATCAAAGTGTCATAATCATCATCATCATCATCACTGAAAGCCAAACAAAGTGACACTGAGTATGCGCCAAGATACAATCAATTATAACCAAGTATGGATACATATTCGTCGCGGGAAAGTACAGTTTGCTTCCAACTGATATCCTCCTGCTCCGCCTACACCTTATTCTGTTGCACTTCCTCCACGTCTATCCTAGCGAAAAGCGTTGCAAACACGTACCGGCTCATCATAGCATCATAGAGTGGCAAGTGATGATACCCCTTCGGCGCGAGCGCTATAGGCCTGATCCATTGAGCCAGCAAGCCAGTTGACTTATTCTTGATCTCTAGATGAATGAACTTCAATATTAGGCCCGAAGGTGGCGTGGTGACTTCGAATGAGATTATCTCGTCGAATTGAGGGTTGAGTGTCACGCCTTTGACTGCTCGTGTGCGGGAATAGCCAGGGCTGGACGGGGCGGAAGAGGAGCCTGCTGACGAGGATGACGACGAAGACGATGATGATGCAGCGGAGGGGGACCAAGATGAGCCGCCTGAAGAGGGTTTCAGAGTGGCTTCGACGTACAGGTCGGGTGACAGCGGCATGCGCTGACCCGAGATGATGTGTATTCGTATTCGGTATGTCTGGAGTACTTCCTGAACTTTCTGTCGCAGAGCAGGTGGTTTCAGAATGTAACCGTTGCTTCCGTGAAACATGGCATGGTTGAGCAAAGTGCTTTCATCTACGTGTCAATGAGCCTGGATCAGCTTACAGCAACAAGTACGTGCGCGCTCAAGCTGCAGCGCCACTCACCCAATGTTTGCCAATTCAGCGCGACGAGCTGACATCCTGCTGACCATGCCACGGTCGGATCGTAATTGGAGCTCGTCAGCCTGATACCTCGCGGGTAGACCCGCGAGATATGGCTAAAGTTGTGCTTGACCCAGTCTCCCTTATTCTCCTTGATAATCCTCTCCGCCGTCCGCTCCGAGACTGAAAACTGCTCTCGGGGCGCATACTCATTCAGCTTAGAGAAGCCTTGGTATTTCACCCCGGCAGTGTACACGAGCAAGTCCGCCAGTTGTGGAGAAAACGCATCGGGTCGCTCGGCTTTACCCTGGATACTCAGGCGTCGAGCGAGTCTCGCGAAGCCAGAGTCGGACTCGGTGGAAGAAGCAGAGTCAGGAGAGAATGGTGCGGCGTCCAGGCGAGGTGATTTCGGTTCCGGCTTGGGCGGCTTAGCCTTGAATAGGATTCGGTTCTTCAACTGCTCAGGACTTGGCAAGTCGGCGAAGTCGACGTATAACGGGGCAGTGACAAGACGATCACCGAAAATATCTTTCAAAATCGCAGCCAGGCGGTTCTGCTGTTCTGAAGAGCAGTGAATCTCGGCTGAGATGATGACCGGATAAGGCGACGCCACGAAGGCGTATTGATTGATCGCTCGACAAATGTCTCGTACCGGTACACTGGATGTCAAGGTCTTCCGGTGGTAAACGACCGGTTCGACTTCGCCGGTTTGTACGTCCACTGAAATGCAGCGAGACTGTCAGCGTGATGCATCGAAGGAAGATAGCCAGGAAAAGGCTAATGACTCACTTTCGACGCATCGGCAGCCAGCTAGGAGCACTCGGATATAACCTTCGACCGTACTCTCACCTCTCCACTGCTCACCTACGAGGTAGGTGTTGTGGGAGCTTGAGATGAAGTAATGCTGGATCGGGTGGGACATGTCTTGAGGAATATTGGGCGCATTGTCGGGAGAACACAGGAAGTTGACGAGTGACGTGAGAGTCCAGACGTTTTCCTCTTTGTATCTGTCAAATATGCCCTCGATCGAGGAGAGCTTTTGAACATCTCGCAGGAATCGATCAATGCGAAATGCATCGAGAGGGCCGTCTTTGACGAGGGCGTCGTAGATCACTTTGATCTCAGGACGTGTTTGACAATCCTTGATCAATTGATGGAACGTCGACATGTCGAGGACGTCCTGCTCACGAGGTGTCAGCCGACTTCTAATACAACGTAGAGGAATTCTCGCTCACGTCATAACGCTTCGCAACGGAATCAGGGATATTCAGGCCAATCTGATTGCACAACCCTTCGGCTTTTTCCCTATCGATGACTTTAGCACCGATCGGCCACAGTTGACGAATCCAAATCAGGTCCGGGTCGGCAGGAGTGACGTCCGAAACATGTCGATCCAGTGAAACAGAAAACAGCGACTTGAGGGTCTGGACCCAGAGATCGTAGATCTCGTCTGTCAAGGCTACCATGTGAAGGACTTTCCATTGTTGGCCTCGGACGTAGACGATGGTGATCCATCGAGAGCTGTTGTAAGTATCGGTAGGAGGTTGGCCGAGTCGAAGGTCACGAACTTCGTTTATCGATACTAATATGAAGAAACGACCCTTAGTCAGCTCGGCATAATATACACGAAGACACATATGCGAAAGCAAGCTCACCCGAGTTGTCCTTCTTACTGGACCAGGAGATTGCACCGGCTCGGACTCGGAAGATGACCTGTTTGATCTTCCTCGACGAGATCTTGAGCATTGGTACACCCTGGACCAGAGGTGCGGGCACAAACGAAGGGTCGCTCGAGTCCATCGTGATAAAACAGGGTCGATCGAGCTCAGGTTTCTGCCAAGATGCAGGAAGAGTGAAGCGCCGTTTCGGTCGAGCTGGCTCGGGAACCGTAGGAAAGAGCGAGATTGATTCTTCGCTGGCAGGCGAGACTGGAGCTGAATGGACCGAGTCGGCTTTCTGTGTTCCAGCGAGAGAGAATGGCAAGAGTTCACGTCAGCTCTCGCTCAATCCACAAAGTGATAGAACAGACACATCACCCGCAATATCACGGTTCTAGCAAACTTGGAAGACGGTTGATGGAGAAGCCCTCATTAAGCAATGATACATACTGACTTCAATCCCGGCTGGGTCAGTCTTAGCATGGAAAAGTAATTAATCGTTGGGCTCATGGTGGTAGAAGAGATGCTGGTTGAGTGAAAACGACTTGTGCATATGGATTGAGGGGATATCGGGATCAAGACATCTGCAGCAGGAAGTGACGGGTGCGATGGAATTGTGATAGAAAGGCGAGAAGAGTGTACAACATGGACAATGCATGCGGCGGCGGAAACCATGACCAGCCAGATAGATAGATAGATAGATAGATATGACTCACGATGGATGCGAGGTCTCAATACTTTGCTGAAGCGCCTACTTGTCCTTGCAGATCATCCTTTGATCATCGACTGTCAGACCGAGACGAACAAATCGAAGTCAGCGCTGACCATCCTCAGATGGGGGGAAAACCCCCTCGGACAAAAGAAAGGCGGGGTGTTGAAGATGAAAAGAAGAAGGGTGTATTTTCGGCTCAGCACGCAACTATTGGCTGGTGTGCGAAGAAGGTCAATCCGCAAGGCGTCCCCCACGCATGGGATAGAGGCCAGTAGGACTGGGGCGACAAACAATGGTCATCATAGCCAGGAAGGAAGGAGGGTTGGACGGATGATACGGATACCAAGAAGACAGGAATCACGAGAACGGGACTTACCTTGCTTCTTGCTTGCTCGCCGAGTGGAGAGAAGAGAAAGGAACAGACAGATGCGGGATGAAGAGATAACGACAAACGATGATGTCCACCTAGGCTACTTTGTATGTATACAACTGAGGGATGGGAAGGGCAACAACTGGGAGAAGAGCGGTCATTGCGATTGCGATGCAATGGACCGAGCGTGAACCGAGACTAACTCCGTCTGGCCTGTGCTGGGGTGTGCTAAGCGATGCGATGCGATGCGATGCGATGCAATGCAATCAATGCAAAGGCGATGAGAAGAGGTTGAGAGTATGAGAGTATGATGGAGTGATGGGAAAGAACAAAAAGCAAAGCTGCGAGGCGTTGAGGAGATTGCCTCGACGGAACCGCACCCATGAACCATGTTGTGTGTACTTGGCAGCACATTCCAAGCAGCATCAGCATACAGCATCAGCATCACAGTTTGGTGCCCTGCATCAAGTCCCACTGAGCCTGACGTGTACTTATAACACTCTCCAACAAGTATCAGTAGACGGTAAACCCTAACATCAACCCTGAATGTTTTTGCCGCCGTCTTCTGCGCTTAATCCTTAATCCGATAATAATGTGCAAATACAAATGAATTGTATTAAAACTATCTGTTATTTGTTTGGCATTACGGATGATAGACGGTATTTGCCACCCTTTAGCTGGTAGCTAATCAAACAGCCGAGAGACATTAGGCCTACTAGGAGACCCACCGTACGCGGTCCGAATACAAACGCGAGTCGAGCTATGAGTTTGTCCGCAAGAATTTCTGAACATGCTTAGATTTCGGTTTTGTTGAGAGGAGAAAGAAACTCTCTTGGCCCTTCTTAGTCTAGTTGTAACATTATAAAACCAAAACACTCGTTGTATAACCCCTCATCCTCCTCCTCACCTCTTCATCGTTCCCCCTTCACTCGGACGCACCGACCTTCGGTACAAGTACAGGGAAAAAAGTGAGTATGCATCCATGTTGAGGGCAAATGGTCGGGAGGGAAAGGAAAGTCATTCGACCGAGTGGACGTGACAGTCAGATCAGAAGCTCATGTCATCTTTCTGGGAATCTCTCTGCGTTCTCAGTGTGTGGTATCATCGGTATCCTTCTCCACGACCCTCTGGCCACCCAGACCACTCTCGCTGGTACTGAACTGTGCGTATTTCATGTATTTGACAATACTTCAACCTCGAAGGGAAGGATTTATCAGCACTATTCTGACTGTTTTGAAACAATACAGTGCTGAGGGTCTGTCATTGTTGCAACACCGGTATGTCCTCGAAATAGACTCCTGGAGCATACTGGGCCTATTGCTGACAGGCGTGTCGGTCATCTTCGCCCGGGAACAGTGGTCAAGATGCGGCGGGTATCGTCACCTGCGGGTCGGGTGGTCGGTTCTACCAAGTCAAGGCGAACGGCATGGTCCGAGACATCTTCGACTCGGCTGCTGTTGCCGGTCTGAAAGGATGGATGGGTATCGGACATGGTGCGTAGGGCTTTGCTGTCGGCGGTGACCACTAACGAACAGGAGACCAGTTGATCTGGACCGCAAGGGCTGACATGGTTTATTTGTCACGGTGTCATTTCAGCTCGATACCCCACTGCCGGTAGCTCTGCTCATGCCGAGGCTCAGCCTTTCTACGTCAACTCTCCTTACGGTATTACTTTTGCCCATGTAGGTATCGCCTCTTCACTCCCCGAGGTCGAGTTGAGCTTAGGTCTTCCTGTCAGCGAGCGAGTTAGGTGTTCAGAGCAACTGGCTGATCAATGTCTTCCATCTTTACCTCTTCATCTCCTTAGAACGGAAACATCGTCAACACCCCTTCTCTCCGCCAATTCCTCGACGTCGACGCTCACCGACACATCAACACCGACTCAGACTCCGAGCTCCTCCTCAACATCCTCGCCAACAACCTCCAGAAGACCGGCAAGTTCCGAATCAACGAGGAAGACATCTTCACCGCCATTGGGGATCTCACCAGGACTTGTATCGGCGCCTACGCTTGTGTAGCCATGTTGGCCGGTTTCGGATTGATCGTGTTCAGGGATCCTAACGGTATCCGACCTGCCGGTATCGCTACCCGAAAGGGAGCTCGAGGAGGTACCGACTACCTTGTTGCGAGCGAGAGTGTCGTGGCTCAAGGTTGTGGTTTCTCAGACTGGGAGGATGTGAAGGCTGGTGAGTGGAGGCGTACACAATGCGCAGGTATGCCTCGCGGGACATCCCTGCTTACTAGACTACATGATTTCCGTCATTGTCGTATGTAGGCGAGGCTATCATCATCACCCGAAACAAGATTACCCGACGACAGGTCGCTGAGCCCAAGACCTTCGCTCCCGACATCTTCGAGTACGTCTACTTTGCTCGACCCGACTCTACCATTGACGGAATCAGCGTCTACCGATCCCGAATGGCGATGGGAGAGTACCTTGCCGAAACGGTCAAGACCGAGCTCGCAAAGGCCCAGCTGGAGATCGACGTTGTCATCCCCGTTCCCGATACCTCTCGAGTCGCCGCCCTGCAATGCGCTCAGCATCTCGGGATCCCTTACCGAGAAGGTTTCGTGAAGAACCGATATGTCGGAAGGACTTTCATCATGCCCGGCCAGACGCAACGACGAAAGAACGTTAGGAGAAAGCTCAATGCTATGCCTGAGGAGTTCGCTGGGAAGACAGTCATGCTTGTCGACGACTCCATTGTGCGAGGAACCACATCGAAGGAGATTGTGCAGATGGCCAAGGACGTGGGTGCAAAGAAGGTTATCTTTGCTTCTTGCGCTCCGCCTATCCGACATTCGAACGTGTACGGTATCGACATGCCTACGCCCAAAGAGCTGATAGCGCACGGTCGAACCACCGAGGAAGTGGCCCAACACATCGGCGCCGACTTGGTCATCTTCCAGACTCTTCCGGACCTCGTCGCTTCTTGTCGGCAATACAACCCTGCGATCGAGACTTTTGACTGCTCGGTTTTTACGGGCGAGTATGTCACTGGTGGAGTGGACGACAGGTATCTCGAACACATCGAGAAACTGAGAAACGATAATGCGAAGGCTAAGAAGCTGCATAACACCGTCGAGCAGGCTGAAGTGTACGAAGGCGGATGCAGCGGACCTATGAGTGAGTTTGGCCGGTGGTAGAGACCTATGATAAGGTGAACTGTATTGACGAAGCATATGTTGGCCTCCGCTTTTCGCGCATATAGACGGCTCCGATTCTCTCATTTCACGCACTGACTCGATCATGGGCCTCTCGAACCACTCGCCCAAGATCGGTCCGACCGCCATGCCATCGCCCAACGATACCGTCGGCCTGCATAACTCGTACTATGGTCAATAGTAGTTGGTGAAGCAACGGGAACGTTGGTTGGGGGACGGCGGGAAGTCCGTGACAGGTGATGCGTGTGAGCCAGTGCTCACTCATTCCACCGTTACATCTATAGCAATCAGCATCGAGGGAGTATCTTGTTTATCCGGTAACATATACATTAGATTCGACACCAAAGCATGTACATCGTATCATGAGAGAGTCCGAGTAGGATCTTGATCTTGAGCTGCGGACAGCACTAGCACCAGCAAGCCCGAAAAACCGAGCATGAGCATGAGGATCGGCGTGAAGGCAAGCTGAGGAAGAAATGCATGCGCGCACGATAGAACAATCAGAACGTGACAAGTAGTCCACCCTCCAGTATAGGTAATGCAATCCATCTATCTTCTCAGACAGATGAGAATATTTCTGCGACGGTACGTACTACGCGCTTGACATGTTCTTGTTGGGTGGTCGATACACATGCTACGTTTGTCTCCCAACCAGCATGCATGGGCCTGTGGATCTCGTGACCATTCCGGCAGATTCGTCCCATGCCCAGCCGCAGATCAGTCAGATACAACACGATACAATGCGAGTCACCTTCGACTCTGCAGCACGGCCTGTCCCGTTCTTTCCATTCTCTTACCGTGGGGGGAATTATCGTGGGGAGAATTTTGTTATCATGCCAAGGAGTGATGGACCGATATCCCTGATAGAGATTACGATATCGTTTCATTCATACATATATACAAATATAGAGATAGTTCCTAAATTTCCTGAAGACAAGCTCGATCCAGATACCAAACAGAACAAGACAAAAACAAATAGAAACGGATCAACGCTACTCATCTATGGACTCCTCTGCGCGCAAGATGTCCGCTGCCGCATGCAGTCAGATGAAAGCCTGATCCCTGACAGACTTCCCGGAAGTACACAAGTGCGTAAGGCGCACGCTCACTAACCCTCCCTGGCAACGTTCTCAACGGCGGCGGTGAAGATGTCCATGGCGGTCTTGATCTGCTCCTGAGAGACGGTCAGGGCGGGGATGAATCGGATGGTGTCAAAGCATGAGGTGGTGAGGACCATGAGGTCTCGGTCGAGACAGTACTCCTGGACCCGCTTGCCGATGTTCTTGGGCACGTTGGTTCCCTGAGGTACGCCCTCGAGCGTCAAGGGGTCGGTGGGGATCCTGAACTCGATGGAAGACATCAGACCCATGGTTCGGACTTCAGCGACGAGGTGCTTGGTCTTGGGCGAGTCGGCGATCTTGCGCAAGTAGTCGGTCAACTCGGCACCTCGGGCAGCAACGTTCTTCTCGATCTCGCCGGATTGGTAGACCTCCTGGGCAGCGACACCGGCAGCACAGGCGACGGCGTTACCGGAGTAAGTACCGCCCATGGATCCGACGTCAAGCTTGGACATCAAGTCCTTGTTGGAGGCGATACCGGAGATGGGGAAACCGTTGGCTACGCCCTTGGCGAATACCAAGACGTCGGGTCGGAGCTCGGGAGCGAGCTGGTCGATGGCAAAGTAAGATCCGGTTCTGAAGAACCCTGACTGGACCTCGTCGATCACGAGCAAAATGCCGTGCTTGTCACAGACCTGTCGAAGGTGCTTGAGGAACGCGGGGGGACAAGCGACGTATCCACCTTCACCCTGGACGGGCTCAATGAAGATGGCAGCAACGTCCTTGGGCGCGGTCTGCTGTCGGAGGATGAGGTCGAGCTGGTGCTCGGCGAGTCGGACGAGCTCTTCCTCGGAGGTGGAGGGGTTGACACCGAGAGAGTGCCAGTAAGGGAAAGCGGTGGAGAACACGCCGGGCTGAAAATCAAGAAGAATACGTGGCGTCGTCAGTGTTTATCCTTTGACTATTTGATAAAGACGCCCTTTCTTGTCCGATACGAAGCAGCAGGCGCCGGCACAAATGAAACGCAAACAGATCTCTCGACATCTCGCGACTCACCATCAAAGGACCGGTACCCTGAGTGTAAATAGGCTTAGACCTCGTCAAGGCTCCGGAACCCATCGTCCGACCGTGATAAGCACCGTTGAAGACGATCAAGTTCTGTCGGCCGGTAGCCTGTCGGGCGAGTTTGATAGCAGCCTCAACGGCCTCGGAACCAGAGTTCCAGAAGAAGAACTGGTCGAGCGATTCGTGGGGCATCGCGGGGAGGAGCTTTTCGATAAGCTGCAGGTAAGGGGCGTGGAAGGAGATGGAGCACTGGAGATGGACGAGGTTGTTGACCTGCGCGGCGGCAGCCTGGGAGACGTGGGGGTGGCAGCTGGAGGTGGGTTAAAATTCACAGCAAATATGATTAGTTGCGGGAAAACACCGTAATGAATCTGATGCTGAGTCTCAACTCACTGTCCGAGGTTGGTTACTCCGATACCGGCGGTAAAGTCGAGCAGCTTCTTGCCCTCGGCAGTGTAGAGGTCGAGACCATCACCTCGAACGATGACATGGTCCTTCAGTCGACCGAGACCGTGACAAACGTGGTCACGACCAAAGTCGGACCATTGCGCAGCGGATCGAGTGGGAGCAGGCATATCGTTATTGTTGTTCTCTGTGGACTGTTGGGCGAGAGCTGGTGAGGCGTATGAAGATGAAGATGAAGTAGAGAAGGAAGCTCGAGCAGGGGCAGCGGTGAATGCAATTGAGCGAGATGAAAACTTGGAGGATCGGGGGATGGAGCGGGTGAGAAGTCGAAGAGACATGGTTGATGGTTGGGTCTGGCTTCTTATCTATCTATTTCGATGCGAGCTGACGACAGTGAGAAAAGAAGACGCAGTTGGGGTTGGGGGTTGGGGAGAACCTGAAAGGATATACGATTATATCAAGCGACGATGGCCCGAAAAGGTCAAATCGAAGTACACTATCCCTTGTTCTTATCCGCTTCTATTCGGTTCGGTTTGGCTACTAAAGGTTATGTGTGATGATGACAAGCTCGGTTGATGTGATACACGAAAGGCGAGAGAAGCGATTAGGTCAAATAGTTGACGATGGAATTTGACCTTTCTTTGTTGTGGTTGCTGTGATGCTTCGTTTAACTCCACGGTGCTGTGGCCGTGGCTATGAGTCTTTGGATGCAGATCCGAAGTGCAAGGTAGGTGGTGAGGTAGGCCTAGGTGAGTGATGGGCTACGATTACGGCGATAGCAGTCAGTGTACATACTTGCGCCAGAGTGTGATGTTCATTGCTCGCATCGCTTGCTTCGCGAATCCTTCGCTTTGCGGGGTAAGGTGTGGGCGGTTACGGCGCCTAGCGACTGAAGCGTCATACAGTGGTGTACACCGTGTGTTGGGCATCTCCACCCAATCAGATATTTGGCTAAGCGCGCATCTCTTTGACGTGCATTGCACCGTACGCGTACGGAATTTATCCAAAACCTCGCTTGGAGGATTCACGGGAGTAACATTCATACGCCATCCTAATCTACGACATAGAAAAAGGTCAAATACAACGCAAAAAAGGTCAGATCGAGGTCAGAAAAAGGTCAAATCGCTGAATACGCATGCATGCGCATCTCAAATTGCAGATCCCAAAAGGTGAGATCGGTCGAATTCCGTAATCGCTATCTTGGGACACCTCGCTTAGAAGAAAAGACAAGAGATAGAGGTGCGCACGAGAAAATAGCCGACACCCGGAGAGTCCGGCCGGTCGGCGGCACAACCAAGTCGGGTTGTATTACTGCTTCTGACCAAGACGCTCTTTTCGCATCAGCTCGGGAATCCGGGAAAGCACGGATCGCGTTGGCTTTCGGTGGTGAGAATCTGCACATCGAAAGGAAGGCAAAGGGGCCTTTAGATAATCAGGACCATGATGATGATGCGCGCAGATCCGTTAGAGAGACGGTGTGGATGTGATTGCCGAGCCACTCAAATTGAAACTGACGGTACCTCTCCGTCAACTCCTACCGCGAACTTGCGTGGCCAATGGCAGGGAGGGAGAGGGAGTCCACCTCCTCATTGCTCGATTTGATCTTCTCAGTCAAGCTTCAATGTCTTGTAACTATCAAGCTGTCCCGTAGGCGGTTCCTCGCGCATGCATGCATCAAAGGCGTTTATGGTGGTGTAAACGAGGAAAAAAACAAACTTGTAAAGGAAACTGGGCGTTCTTCGAGCAGCAACCCAAAAAGATGTGCCTTCTACCTGAATCGAACAGGTGACCCTGTCATAGCAACCGAATCCAAGATCCGAGACTACTAGTGACAAATTCTAAACCACTGAACTAAGAAGGCTTGGTGGTTGCCTCTTGCCAGTATATATATATCACCTGTTGTTGTGAGGGTAAACGATCTTCGCCGCACGATCGTTCTCTGATCTGACTGTGATCTTGGATACGTCCAATGGCTTCTTCTGAGATCGACATGTTGACTTGCATTGGGCCAACAATTCTATTGAGATGTTGAATGTGCGACATGTTGTTCATTGGAGCCAACTTCGCATTGCAGCTTCTCGACATCATCCGAGGGCGGGGTCAGCGCCTCCATTAGTGCTACCAGGATTCAGTAGCTCAGTCATTTGCATACGATTTACTTCTATACATATTACAGGAAAGATCGATGACGCTACTAATGCCTCAACTTATTAATATCCTCCTCGCCCAACTCATCGCCCGCCATCGCAGCAGCCATCTGACCTTGAGCGACGCTCATAGCCACGTTCGCCACAGCGCTCCCGCTGTTGCCGGCCCAGAACAGGCCCTTGACGCTAGTCTTGGGGTCATCGCCCATCCTAGGCATACCTTTAGCTTGAGCTTCCCCTTCGCTCACAGGTGGTGCAGGAGGGAAAGGTATAGTACCCATAGGTCCTAGTGGTTCGGAGAAGAGTCCTGCGAGCCAAGGGGAGTGTGCACTGGGAGTCATCTTCTCCGGGAAGACAAGCATGTAAGGGATGGTGATTGGCGGGTGGGAAGTGAATTTAATATCGAGAGCGGTCTTGTCGGTGTTTTCGTAGACTGACTCGACAGGAGAGGTGATGATTTCGTAGCTGATGAGAGGCACGAAACATACCAACGGGGACACAGAGGGGTTGTCAGCGTTCATTTCGCAATTCCCCCATGATTGGGAAGTATGGGAAGGCAATTGACTCACCCAAGGGACCTGACTAGGTCATAATCCTTCTCAAGACCGGCATCTTTCCTGCCTTGTCCGGCAGGATCCTCGACGTCCAGACCATGCGTGAAGATGTAACTCTTGGTGTGGTTCAAAGGCCTCCAGAGCTTGAAAATTGAGCTGATCATCATCGGGTTAAAAGCCTTGTTTTTCTCTGTGACAAGGAAGGCGAAAGGCTGCTCGCGAGTCTCGGTGCCGTGGCAGAAGATACAGTGGATAGCTCGCTTGCCCCATTGCTCGGCAAGGCCTGGATGAGAGGTGTGAGGTAGAGGGTGGATGATTGAACTAGGTCAGCACGGCTCGCGGACGAGGTCGTTCACTACAGGTATCAGGCGCAGACACCAAGGAGCAGGGCGTATGAGTGTCTCTCAGATGAAGCAGGATATATGCACAAGGGAGGGATACATACCAGGAATCTCGGACAAATGATCCTTCAATCCGGTAGCTAGCACCACCTTCCTAGCATTGATACTTCTCCCTTCCTCGTCCTTCGCTTCAAATCTATTCTCGCCCTCAACCCGCTTCACTTCCACAATCTTCCCCTTCCTATACTCGGCCGAATGACCATAATACTCCTGCAAGTCCGCTCTGATCTTGCTTCGCACGTCGGCAGGAGGGGCGTTTTCGTATCCCGCAATTGTATGAGAATGTGCGACGCCTTCGTTTCTGTACAGCCCGGAATCATAGACCACGCAAGGTCGGTTCAAGCGGGAGAACATGATGGCTGCTGAGAGTCCGGCGGGACCACCACCGACGATCAGAAGATCAGTGGTGGTGGTGTTGGTGGTAGCCGATTCCGAGCTAGCTCGAGTCGACATGGTGCGTATAAGTGGCCGAAGGAAGGGAATTTTGGACAGTGGATGCTCTGTACGAGTAAGTGGTAAGGGAACGGCAAGTTCGAGATGGCATGCATGCATAGATAGGCAGCTCTAGATACTCTTCTCCTCGCTCTTATATACCTTACCTTGCCTTCTTTGAGAGACGAGTACGTCCTTCTTGGCAACCAAAGGAATGTACTATCAGCTGGTCATCCTCCACCGCCCCGTACGGTGAGGGGAGCCTGCTGGTCCTGACGCGCCCCGAGTCGGGCGCCGAGCGTCCGCCGTAGGTCGGGCATTTCACCGTAAGGGTACCCGCAAAATCATGCTTACCCCCCAAGTTCCAGTCAGTGTCAGCCCCCACAACTTCCATGAGAACGTGGAACGTTTGATGATGACCAGAAGCCCGAAGCCTGAATGTCCATAACCATGCAAACGACCCAGTAAACGGCTGGGTGAGCACATGACCGTCTTTACTGTTGCAGACCAAGAACGCACGCATTGGGAAGCCCGAAATCTCGATTCGGCGTAGTCCTGGTGCATATGGTCCTGCAATCGTGTACATCCTCTGAATCCGGCCCCACAGGCACACAGAATGGAGGAGCAATTACACCTAGCCGTCTAAGCACAGCTTGGTGTGTGTCAACCACGCTTGACTGAGATTACCTGAATTCCCCCTCGACCGCCACGGTCGCACGCTACGGGTTTGTATCGCTTCGCCGGTGCACATAGTGACGATAGTGTCATTGAATGAACCATCAGTAGAGGGATCCTTATTCCTGTTGCACCAAAGACATTCGGACAACCAGCATGCATAACCTCTATCGAGCAAGTGCTCCTAGTATCCGAGAGCGGCCTGTTTCCGCAATTCAGCCTCCGTCGTCTTCCCCTTCGGCTGCGTGTACTTGTCAATCTTCTCCTTCTCGTCACCATTCACTTGCCCCTTGTCTACCGACCCCTTGCCGTTCGCTTGCAGTGCCTCCTTCATATCTCTCACACAGGCGATGAAGTCCTCGACTGCTTGAGGCGATGTTTGGTGGTGGAGGACACATCGTTCTCGGCCGACGATGATGGGATCGGGCAGCGCGGCGAGTCGGGCCATGACTGCGTCGAGAGATAGCCCGATCTTCTGCGGTTGGAAGAAAACCTGATTTAGACCAAGGACATCAGCGAGTCATTCCAGTGAGATAAAAATCTATACAATTGCCATATGACGATCTCAATAGCTCGAGGGCAATCTGGGATGGTGGCGCTATGGAGACACAACCACTCACCATGTTGGTGTCAACGGGTGCCAAAATACCGCATCCTAGCTCCTTCAGACCCTCTTCAAGCCTTCTAGCAAGTCTATGCGTCTCAGCCAGCCGGGGGAAGTGGTTGTCCAATGCATACTCGGCAGAAGCTGCTATTCCACCAGACTGCCTGATCCCACCTCCAAAGGCTTTACGGAACCACTTAGCCCGCTCGATGAATTCTCGTGAACCGACGATCGCTGAGCCAATGGGTGCACCGATACCTTTGGAAAGGCAGAGCGACGCGGAGTCGAAGGGTGCAAGGAGCTCCGTCAGACTGTCGCAGATTGGCTACCATCAGCGCTCGTGGTTTTCATTCCAAGAGGGACAAGTAGCGCGATGAGTGTATTTGCTAGAAGGCAAGCCCAGATTCTCAGCAAATGGAGCAGCCCCACTCACACTGTCTGCCGATCTTCCTCTCTTGTGGGGTCAAGACCCCTCTTCTCGATCTCAGCAGCGGCGACGTTCCAGATCCTCGCGCCATCAAGGTGCATCCCAATCCCGTGCTTCTTTGCCAGTTCCCCGATCTTCACGACCTCATCCTGAGGAAAGATAATACCCGACAAGGTGTTCTCGAGGCAAATCAACTTTGTCGGCGCAATGTGGATGTTATTGCCGAGCATAAGGGCTGGCTCGATGTCGTCCGCTGTTAGGTGAAGGCCGTTCTCCGGAAAGAGTTGGTGTGTGGTCGCTTGGGAGAACATCGCGATGCCTCCGGCTGTGAGCAGGAGGCTTTAGTTGAAAGCTAGCCCCGGGAGATGTGAATCGCGTTTTGACCGGGCTACTGATAACGCACCTTCCATCTTGTGCACATGAGCCCTGTAGTCGGTGATCACACTATGAGGGGGCTGCTTCATGTGTGTTCGTATGGCGAGCTCTATACGAAGTCGGAGACCTAATCAGCCCGTTGTCTCTTCCGATATGAAAGAGACCGGCAGGCCTGTCCGCACATCGGATACTACCGTCACCCTGGCTAGTCGGCTTGCAGATACGTACGATTCGTCATAGTCCCACTGACAGCAAACATGGCAGCTTCCTTCCCCGTCAACTTTGCTATCCGTCTTTCCAGAGCCGTTGTAGACGGGTCCTCCCCATAAACATCATCTCCTCGAGATGCTTTCAGGGCGAAAAGGAGCTGAGCATCGGTGGGGATTGTAAGTGTATCGCCTGGCAAACCAGAAGGGGTTTGTCAACTCGTACTTTATGCGCAACGTGGACGGGGCGAAGGCGTACTTACTTCTGAAATCCCTTGAGACTCGATGCAGAGCCTCGACGTTGGCTTGACCACCAACGTCGGCCGTTATCTCTTGGTCGGGTCTGTTGCTTGGAATGGCCATTGTATGTCTGATCGAAGCAGATGCAAATGTACGTAACTGTCCACGGCGGTGTCGTATAGCGGAATGATCAATGAAAGTATCAAGTATCGCCGCTGAGTTGACTCTTATCCTTGATCCGATCGCAGGTCTGAGAGAAGCAGGTGTTGGCGCTGGGTTATAAGAGCTTATATACACAAGGCGACTCAATGAGCGGGAGGGTCTGCTCATTTGCACAGTACGAAGCGTGTGAAAGATGCTATTATCAAGTAAGATATTTGGGGATGGATCAAAGATGATTTGCTATTCTCATCTGGTCTACCACGTAGACCGAGGGACTATTGGCCATAATCAGTCTAGGTTCTCAGTGTGCAGCTTGAAAACACTCGGTATCATGCGGTTCGACATGGTTCTCGCTTGAAATGATGACATCGCGCGGACAAGGATCAGTTCACGCGATTCACCCAATCCCACCATATGGTGGTGCTCCGGTTAAATAGCCCGTACTTGGGATGGCCAATCCACGTCCTAACAGTGGCCAATTTCCGATAATTCGCTATCGCTCTCGCTGCTACGAATTAATGGCAAATTCCTAGTCTGCTATGGCCAAAAATACCTAGCTATGGCCAATCTGCCTGCCAGCAAACATGCCGATCGATGTGCGTGCATTGTTATATATTCTGTCGGTGGTGTTCGCCAATGTCTGGGACCCGGAGATCTACTTGTATTGGAGATTAGTTATGAGATGCGTTCTACATGTACCATCTGCGTACAACTGACTATCTTTGCTTGGTCGTCTCAAAGCATATCGTAGCACTTTCATCAAGGTACTGTAATGTGTCTTTAATCGCTGGAGGCACTTCTATGATCTGTCTGTGATCTAAGATTGGTTATAGCGCACAGAAGGGTGACAGCCCTCCCCTCCTATTTTGGACAGGTACCATCAAGGGTACACATACAATCAAGCCATGCCGTGACCCATCAGACTTTTATTCCTGAATCCAACGTTAAACTGCAGTAGAGAACTGAAAGACGGGAGATGTCAGATTCCATGCAGTCAAACAATCACACTACTGGCGAGGGAAGAAACACGGGTCGAATGGCGGACAGACAATTCACTCACTTGATGTCGCGTACCCAACCGCTCTCACCATCTGATTTCTCTATACATGGGATCGGGTATGGCGATTTGGATATTCTGACGGACTCTTTCGCGTTCAAGAGGCAGACTTCCTTGCCATCTATGGACAATTCAGCGGCCGACCTGGCAAGGGGCGAAATCTGCAACAGAAAGACATTACCTTACGTTCAGCCAGATACACCAACGGTAAATTCAAATCTCCCGAACTGGTTGGACGAGCAACTCACCTCTAGCTGGACAGTACCCCTCCCGGGCAGTATCACGGATCTAAAAGACAATGAACGGGGAGCGATAGGTGTGAGCAGGAAAGCGTCGGTATCGGGGTGAGAGATGGGACCTCCCGCTGAAAGAGAGTATGCTGTCGAACCGGTCGGAGTGGAAAGAAGAATCCCGTCGGCCTGATGTACGGCCCCATCAGCAGGGTTGAGACTCGTCCACACTCAATCGTGATGATTTCGTCGAGTCCGAGCTAAGGACTTACCACCGCCTCTGTCAGATGCTGTCCGTCAAAATACGCGTCTACCACCGTCAGATGAGCATGACGTCCCCGGTGCAGCGTGACTTCGTTCATCACCTGCCATCCCGCTTCTCCCACTGCAGCACGCCTCGTTGTCAGCTCAGACTCATGCATATCCGCATAGAACCTTCGAAGTGCGGAGTGTTCAGGTGCATCCGCTAGAAATGCTTCGCTCACCTGCTTTCGTGCAGCGATCTATTACTTCCCCCTTGGTCGATAGCGGTACGCAGGCTAATCTCATCCGGTTCAGTACCGATACCGGTCCTGTCAGAGCGTTCTCAAGCGCTGGAGCTAGCGAGTCGATATCTGTGCACGATGATCAGCTGGTCCCACACATTCGCAACGACAACAGCTAAGCTCACGGAAAGGTAGCAGAAACCCTAGAGACCCCATGGAAAAACTGAGTACAGGCGGACATTCTCCTTGAGAGAAAAGATTCGATACGTGTAATATCGTTCCGTCTCCTCCCAGCGTCAGAACAAGCGAAGTATGGAGCGGAAGAAGGGCTTCATCACCGGGGGTAGTGACGATCAAGTCCTCATAACCAGGATGATCTTGAGCGGTATGCGGTTCTACTATCAATCGGAGATGAGGATATACGGCCCGAAGATGTCTGAGATGTTCCTATTGTCAGTCCTGCGTACGAAGACTTCGTGAGAGAGCTTTCGAGCGGGAAGCAGCAGCGACTCACTCAAGTATCTTTCCCATAGCAGCAGTGGTACGCGCATCATTCTTCTTCTGCACAAGCAGGACAGTAGTAGGCGGTGCCGTCCACTCCGATAGTTGATGCCTGGAAACGGATCAACGATCAACTTACAGCCCAGATCGGTGATGAAATGCAGAGATCACTCACTCCGGAGATAATCGAGCTGCGCCCATAGCCGAGGATTCAGCTTCGGATGCGTCCCATGGTTGTAATCGAGGCTTCTTAGCTAATTGATCTGGGGTCGGCCGAGGAAGATCTCGAAGTTGGTGGATCGATCGAGAAGCGGATCTCCGTCGGGCTTCCAGCTGACACTTGCCGAATTTGGCACCGAGAAGCCGAAGCGTTGATCTGGTGCCGACGCTCTGTATCATTTCTGCTGTACCTAGGAGCATGATACATATCGCTTGTTATACGCAAAGTTGTACCAGTTGTATTCATGGTTACCGTCACATAGACCCCCTCCGACTCTCAATGTGGAGGCGTGAATCGGCTTCGGAACGCTCCAGCGGATGTGTTTATGACGTGGTTTTTTGTCAACGAACGCGTGATACCCGTTGTCAAGGTTGGCAAATGTTCCGAAAGAGGGAATAGGGAATATAATTAACTATGGATATATGGAATAGAGGGAAATAGTCATTCAGGAATAACCGCCGACTCGAAGCAAAGCAGCGAGAAACGGGGTGCCAACCATGTCACCTCAGCCAGCGACAGGCAGCTCTCGAGTGTAGGAAAAAAACACCGTTGATCCTTCTTGATGGACTTGAATCTTTACCCTCCGTAACAGAGGTCAAAGTTTCCTAAACTTACTGCCAACGATGGCTCCATGTGAGTAGAGCTGCAGTGCGTCCCGCTTTCTCGCTGGTCATGGTGCTGATTATTTCTTTGCTTCACAGCTCCGGAAGGAGTCTCCGTCGTGTAAGCCATCCATCCTCTCATGCCGATAACACCGGATGACCATTCCACACTGTTGCGACCGCGAGAAGAGGGTCAGACACTGACTGATGGGCGTATTTGTGTTTTGAACCGTGTAGTCTCGGCGCTCAGTGGGGCGACGAGGGTAAGGGCAAGCTTGTGGACATCCTTGCGGCCGAGGCAGACATCTGCGCTCGGTGTGCGGGTGGAAACAACGCTGGTCACACCATCGTCGTCAAGAACGCCAAGGGCGAGAAAACCACCTACGCTTTCAACCTCCTCCCCAGTGGTAAGTCCGATGATTTCTTTATTCACATCATGCTTGTTGTCTTTTCCCGGTTCGAGGAGATTAGGATGTAGGCTGATTTGCGGTGCGATGGATTTAATGCAGGTCTGATCAATCCCACGGTCACCGCTTTCATCGGTTCCGGTGTCGTCGTCCATGTACCTTCTCTCTTCAACGAGCTCGACACTCTCGAGCGAAAGGGTGAGCAATCCTCGACCGCCCGAATCATCCACGAGCTGGGATTACGCTGACATCCATTTGTGCAGGCTTGAAGGTATCGGATCGACTATTCATCTCCGACCGAGCTCACCTCGTTATGGGTTTCCACCAGATCGTTGATGGGCTCAAGGAGATTGAGCTCGGCGGTTCATCCATCGGCACCACCAAGAAGGGTATCGGACCCGCTTACTCCTCCAAGGCCTCCCGATCCGGTCTTCGAGTCCACCACCTCTACGACCCCTCTTTCCCCGCCAAATTCAGGAAGCTCGTCGAAGGTCGATTCAAACGATACGGCCACTTTGAATTTGACACCGAGGGAGAGATCGAGATGTACTTGGTGTGTTACACCCTTTCGCAGCGAGACACCCTGGAACCGTAGCTAATCAGATTTGCATGCAGGCTTTCGCCGAGCGACTTCGACCTTATATCGTTGACGGTCCTACCTACATGCACAAAGCCCTCCAATCTGGCAAGAGGATCCTGGTCGAGGGTGCGAACGCTTTGATGCTTGACATCGACTACGGAACGTACCCCTTCGTCACCTCGTCTGCCACTTCCATCGGCGGTGTCGTCACCGGTCTCGGTATCCCTCCCTTCGCCATCAAGAAGGTTGTGGGTGTAATCAAGGCCTACACGACCCGAGTCGGTGGCGGACCTTTCCCCACGGAACAGTTCGACACCATCGGCGAGACCTTGCAAGAGGTCGGAGCCGAGTACGGTACTGTCACTGGCAGAAGAAGACGATGTGGCTGGTTGGATCTCGTTGTCATGAAGTACTCCACCATGATCAACGGTTACACCTCGCTTAACCTGACCAAGCTTGATGTCCTCGACGGCTTTGAGGAGATCAAGGTTGCTACCGGATACAAGATTGATGGTGTCGAGATTGATGGTTTCCCTGGTGAGTCGCCTTTTTCGTCAGCCCACAAAGGATGGCATCAAAATGTTTGTCCATACATGCTGAATTGGTCCTTGTACTACTGTATGATCAGCCGACCTTGACCGACTCGTCAGAGTCGAGGTGCAGTACACCACCCTCCCCGGATGGAAGACCGACATCTCCGGATTCACCCAGTACGACCAGCTCCCCGAGAACGCCAAGAAGTACATCAAGTTCATCGAGGACTACCTCAACGTCAAGGTCCAATACGTCGGTGTTGGTCCTGGCCGAGAGCAGAACTTGATTCTCTTCTAGAGCGCAATCTCAATCGATAGATAGGTTGAGGGGTCTTACGTAGTTTAGATCAGATCTGACTGACCGTATCAAAAGCTATTTGGGGATACTGCATGCATCGAAATAGAACGGGCAAATAGCGTACACGTCTCACGCGTCTACCGCAGATTGAGAATAGGCGGACTGTTATTGACCATCGACTAACCAAATTCACTCGACACACGCAGAAATTGTAAAAATTGCCTAGTTGGAACTGCGGTGACAGCGTCGCGTCGGTATGGGAAGAGAAATACCCGTTTGTTCGCAATGAAGATCGATATAACGTGCTCGGACAGGTCTATCCACCTCGGCGTGCTGCGTGATCATGGGAGCGAAAACTCAGTTATTCTGAATACAGAGAATATACATGCGCCCTCGCCTGACTCGCATCCCGATATGTTGGGCGCAAAAGGATGATTAGGAGACGCGCCATGGCTTCGTTAAGCGCACCGCGAACGGGGCGGCCATCCTTCAATACACCGTAGTATACATTGTGGGACACGACAGAAAAATAAGACAGTGAGAAGGCCATTGCCCTACCAATCGATGGCATATTAAATGGAAGCTTCAAGCTACGGCATTCCTTTGACAAGACAGGTCATCATGATGTTAGTTTTTTTATGCTTGCGGAACACGTACAGCAGAGGAAGCCCAAGCCATGCACGCCGTGCATTTCACCGCTGTATGCACAGGTGATGTTTGCCAAGTTTTCGTGCCACCGCCGAGCACTGCTGCACGCCTCATATCCTACGGCGCATCACCCACCGCAGCGCTGACTCTGAATACACCCCTATATTGTTGAAATGTCGACCTGCTGCGTATGCTCACGAGCAGAGGAAACGCGACTGTCTTGCCCTTCCCTTGGCTTTTTACACTCAGCTCAGGGTCGGAAGGCATCGGCACGGCAGAAGGCCCTTAGGCGTACACAAACTCAGACTCAGAAATTAGCTTCTCATACAACGGAGAGATCGACATGTTCCAATGGGTGAGCCACTCGTTGTTTGCGCATTCATTTTGCACCTTGGCGATACAAGCGTTTGCCCATGAGGTCGAAGAGGAACGAAGAGCAAAGTACCCTACGTAATTTCGAACGATATGCGCAGCGCAGTATGAGAGGAAGAAGACGCTCATACTCTCAGCTCAGGGACCAACCTGTCACTTCCCCCTATCTTTCGGGTCTGCTGTTTGTGCCTACCTACCTACCCACGGCACCGCGTCAGCAACCCAGACTCAGTACGTTGAACGCGAATGATATTGCCTTCTGAATGATGCGTGCATAATGGAGTGAATGAGTGCAAGCCACCTGTTGACATCTCTGTGGAAAGACAGCTGCGCGTAGTACACCGCAGGCAGGCGATTAACACAGGCATGAGTTGACGGTTCTCGATGGATGGATGGAGATATTGCATGGAATGATACCTGTCTGTGCATTGCACGCAGATATACATCATAAAGATTCTTTACATTCTCATCCTACTTTTCCATTCCTCGTCAATCCATATATCCGTCCATCCCACTACGCGCAAGCTCCACCCCCTTACGCAGCTTCAAATCTAGGTGAGTGAAAACCTGTGAACATGGACATGATTTCCTCTCTCGAACATTGGGAGAAGTGGGATCAAAAAGTCTGAGGATCAGTCGAGATTGTAATCCTTCGTGATCGGGCCTAGAATCTCCTTCGTGCGCCGTTTTCCTTGATGAATGGAAACAGCAGAATGCGTATGGGCACGAAGTTGGGAAAGGTCTCAGACTGGTATCTCGAGACGAACGAAGGAGAAAACGAAGCTCTCATACAGCTCTGGGTAATCTTCCACTCATAGTGATAGGGAAGCGTGGGGAGATGAAGACACTACTGCCGATGGGCAGACAAGCTGCGCACACTCCCTCGCTTCGTGTATTCCACCTTGTGCCGCCGGTAGCGCCATGTCATCCACACCTTCGGAGCAAGGCTTGCACCCGAAGATTACGCGCTTCACGACGTCTCTCTGTTCGAAGCCGTCTCTTCCAGATCGCATCAGTGGTTGATTGCTTCCGATCCACCTTAATGTTACTCCGATGATGATGGACAGCTGGCTGACAATCCTCCGTTCTATGCTCCTACCCTTGCCTCTCTCATCACAACACGACACTCGCACACGACCCACACACGCACACATAAATCACACTGATCGACACATCGATCCCTCGTTGTTCCTGAAACGACGTTGCTATTCCCCTGTCCCCATCAGCCAAATCGCAGAGCGATCGACACCCTTTTCAAACAGAAATATCACTGGACCAACTTTCGCCGGTCGAAATCAGCCTCAGCGCACCCGCACCAGCCAGATCTACACGCCCTAGCGGCCTATTCAATCATTCCGAACATATACCTCTATACAACTAAACTGACAACAACCTATTAATACAACAACCAACGCCAAGATGCACTTGACCAAAGTTATCTTGCCCGCCCTCACCCTCTCGGCCGCTGCGGTTTCCGCCGTCCACCTCAACCCTCTCTCCAAGCGATCCCCCGCCAAGGCCCAACATGGCGTTGAGCCCGCTCACGTTAAGCGGGACGGTCACGCCGCCGGCGCTCACAAGGCGAAGGCCAAGCGGTTGGTCAAGAAGAAGAAGAGGGCTACGTGTCAGGTCAAGTTCAATGCTACGTCCGTTGCTACCGAGATTCCTACGGCTAGCGTGACCACCTCTCTTGATAACCAGCAAAACTGGGCCAACGCCACCAGCACCGCTACCGGCGCTGCGACCGACAGCGTCACCGCCACTGCTAGCTCAACCACCGAGTGGGCCAGCGAAAGCGTCAGCGCGACAGCCACCTCTTCCGAATCTACAAGCGCTTCTGCCGCGCCTTCCTCTTCCAGCACATGGCAGAAAGTTGAAGAATGGTCTGGTAACTCTTTCTTCGACAATGTCAACTTCTGGGAGTGGAACGACCCTACTCACGGTACGGTCGACTACCTCAATGCTGGAGATGCTTGGAACAGCGGTTTGATCTCTATCAACTCTGCCGGTCGAGCCGTCATGGCTGTTGACACGACTGAAGTCGTGTCCGGCGGTCGAAAGTCTATTCGAATCCACGGCAACAGAGTGTGAGTGGGACGCCATCGTCATCTTTCAGTCAGACAAATGAATGGGTAATCCTGTGTTTGTACGTGTTGCTGATGTCACGTTTTGACTGTATAGGTTCACCGGTGGTTTGGTCATCATGGATGCCTGGCATATGCCCACTGGGTGTGGTTCGTGGCCCGCCTGGTGGCAGAACGGCCCCAACTGGCCTGAGGGAGGAGAGATCGATATCCTTGAAGGTGTCAACGACTTCTCCCAAAACCAGGTCTCCCTTCACACCGGTCAGGGCTGTACCATGCCTTCCAACCTCAACGACAACCAGCTCGGTGACCTGACGACTGGCAGCTACGATTCTTACGATTGTTCGTCGGTCAACACCTCCAACCAGGGCTGTGGAGTTCGAGACGAGGTCAACGCGAACGCGTACGGTGCTCCTTTCAACTCTATCAACGGTGGTGTCTATGCTCGTAAGTAACCCTCTTCACTCTCACATCTGACGTGGAGGGCAGTCAAGCTGAGCAGTAACTCGTTTGACCCATTTAGTCCGATGGAGCAAGGCCGGTATCACCGCTTGGTTCTTCCCTCGAACTTCTATTCCTTCCGACATCACCAACGACGCGCCCGAGCCCTCAGGTTGGGGAACTCCCGTCGCTCACTTCCCTTCCGACAACTGCGACCCTTACAAATTCTTCTACGACCACTTCAACATCTTTGACACCACCCTCTGCGGTGACTGGGCTGGAGCTGACGGCGTCTGGAACTACGCCGGTTACGCCGGTCAGGACCAGTCTTGTGCCGCCATCACCGGATACTCGACTTGTTCCGAATACGTCTTGAACAAGGGCTCGGCCTTTGCGGATGCTTACTGGGAAGTCTCATACGTCAAGTACTTCAACTCTACCACTGAAGTATAAACAACAAACGGTCATTGCGGCGGTTGATTTACTCCGCCTTCTTTTTGGAATGACTTGTGAAAACGTGTGATCTTTGATCGCCCTTTCATCCATATTCTTCACAAACGCGTCGATAGCCCCAATGATTCTCAAGACGTAGTCACTCGCTTCGCCCCCCCACAGTCATCCTCAGATGAGCTCAACTTGGTCTCCTCGCTCGGGCAGCGAGGGATCGTTGTCCCATCAGCGCCAATCATTCTGTCATAGCTGTATGAACAATCATTTTATCTTCTTCGTTTTCGCTGCTGCAGCTTTAGCCAAGCCGATCTTGTACAAGTATACTTGACTGATACCTAGACTGACGGTAAGTAAGTAGTGATTTTGGCTAGTTAACACTTTGGATGGATGGATATTTCTTCTTCTTTTACCTTCTTCTTGGTCGTCTAGAATTCGGTTGGCAGTTACGGGATGTGATGCAACATATGACCCACGATCAGTCTTTCGCGTAAGCTTTCTTGCTGTAGCTCACCATTCCTTGTCAAAATCGTGTCGGTGTGAGTAATGACCGACCTTACCACAATAGCACGCCATGAGACAGATAACTTACTGTAACAATGAACAATGGTCTACGGCCCGGGCTGAACATGCTGCGCCGGTCAAGGAACCGCTATGGTGACATTCAGGGCGGAAAGAGGGTATAGAGATACCCCGTCGGGCTTCGGCCGTCGTATCCGGAAACAGCAAGTCCTCGTATAGAGAGATTTGTTGTTGTTGTTGAGCAATGGCATCGCATGGCACGAGCCAGCTGTATGAGTGATAAGAGTGATACAGGGCTGCACACGAGCACAGAACCAAGACAACGGGACGGGAGGGGATACATCACCAACCACATCTCATGCTTATTCAGTCTTGCTTGGCTTTATCTTGGTCACTTTAAGTGAGTTCGCGATCGCATATCATAGCTTAATCCTCGATACAATACGTCGATTACCCGCAACAGTGCACCTGCAAGAAACCGCACCGTCCATCGATCTCTGAACATACACCCTGCTATCTGATCAAATCTGACACCATCTGCCTGTCGTATCAGTGACCCGGATCTAAGCGGCAATAACGACCACAACACATGACGACACCGCCCTCTTCATCCCGCTTACCACGTCCCACCCCACCTCGGCCTGGCTCATCCTCCTCCATATCGCTTATAGGATCCAGCTCAAAATATGTCTCACCTCCCACCGCCGCCAGGCCATCTTCAACCTCTTCCTCGTCAAAGGGTAAATCTAGGTCCCGCTCAAAATCATCAGCCGCTCAACCGAAGATCCTCCCATTTCCCGACCTCTCCTACAGAGCACAAGTAGCTGCTCAAGCTTCGCGAGAGAGCTCAAGAGCGACAAGTCCCATGTCGACACCGCCAATTGAGAGACTCGGCGTGACATTTGACCAAATGGTCTCGATGTCGCGAGGGGGCTCGTCCGAAGGACACAGCGGTAGTAATGGGCATGCAAGCGGGAGTGGAAGTAGTAGGAGGAGATCATCAGGATCGGCCAGCGGAGCAGCTACGCCAACCTCGAATCCGACTGTTATGCTAGCAGGACTGGCGGGGTCCACATCTCCACCGGTCTCTTCGCCATTGGCGATCGCCGTTGCCCAGAACAGGAACAGGGCTTTCACCGCTCCGTCTTCAGCCAGTCCTGCGACTGCTCAAAGCATTGAGAGACATGGCACTCCTACACCGGCGCAATCATCTTCCACCGAACCGACAGCAACATCATCCACAAGGTCAATCCCCGTACCAACTCCAACTAGATCGACAGGGTTCTTGCCTTCATCGCCGGCTGTTCCTCGTCCCGGGATCTCTCTGCTGAACCCGCCGGCAACCAGATCCACCACATCAACAACATCAGAGAACGCAACGCAGCGAGCTCCAATCCCGACCCTCTCGGCGCCGGTGACGACGACGACCGCTGCCAAACAATCCCGTGCACTTGCTTTGCCGGCTCCAGCTCAAAGTCAGACTCAGTTGTCAGCGATCGGGCCTACAACAGCTATCACACCTGTCCCGTCCCTCCATGCGCTGGGCAATCACCTGTATCAGGCATTCCTGAACGGTATGTGCGCGGATGTGAGATTGGTAGTCGCCAAATGGGGGGTATGTTATCATGCGCACAAGATGATTCTTGCTCAAGCCAGTCAGTACGCTCTACCCTGCTCACAGATGAGAAGTACACTGACCCGATTGTCAAACCCGCTACAGGCTTCTTCAATACACTCTTCCTTGGCGGTTTCTCCGAGACGGCACCAAGGATCGGGAGGGGAAGGAAGGGCAAAGAACGGGCTCGAACGGAAATTGTCACGGATGAGCCCTGGTCCGGAGAAGATCTAGAACTACATTTTGATGATTCCAACATTACCAGGGCAGCTTTCGAGTGAGTCTCAAAAGCTCTTCCTTTTCGATTTTGCGCAATTGCATTGGCAGACTAAGGGATGCTGACTTCTCTCTCCAGGATCTGTCTATCTCGTTTATATTCACCGTACCCGCATCTGCTCTTCCCCACCGATCTCCTGCCTACGGCGAAACAGCCTTTGACAATGTCCTTTCCCAACATCGACATCCCCGATTTCCCGTCTCTTCAGACTTCGACACCACCCAATGAATACCTTACCACTCCTCGTCTGCTTTTGTCCCTGCTTGCGACGACAACATACCTCGGTCTAGGAGCGCTGATGCGCGAGGTCCTTGCCATGACATTGAGGACGGTGTCACCCGTCACTGTAGGTCGATATCTCGGCTTCGCCATGGGCGATGGCATAGGGGAAGAAGAATGGCATGGTCAGACGGAGGAAGGTATCAAGTCCCTCTCGAATGTAGCGAAGATTATTCAGACGGACAGCTCGTGTCCTTCGTCTCGGCCCGACGAGGAGGACGAGGATCAAGTCGAAGAAGCTTTACATTCGATCAAGAATAGTCCCCGAAACTCGACTGACAGCGAAACCAAAGTGAGCGAGGTATCGACTCCCATCCGGCAGTGCGTGGTGCCAATTCCGCACATCGAACTGCCATCCCGATCTAATTCCATCAGGAGCACCATGACCAGCGACCCATTTGCCATCGGTCCAGGTCTCTTACCTCACTTCTATGGAGTACTGGGCAACAAAATCGGCGAAGCTTGCGGATGCTGGATGGCTAGATGGGGTGTCGACCTTTTGAAGGCTGAAACAGAAGTACCTTCTCCATCCTACAAGATCTGGGCGCACAGAGGACTACCGAGTCAATTCATCCGAGCTGTCCTCAGCTCCGACTACTTCTTTGTCAGAGATGAGATGGAACGATATCGTGTCGCCAGAAAAGTTATGGATCTCCGTCGACAAGGGTGGGACGAAGAGATGGAGGATGGAGGCGATCTAAGCCTTGCGGCTGGCGCCGAGATGGAAGATACAGGCTCAGAAGAAGGGTGGGAAGAGTGGGAAGAAGAGGAGAGGGAGGTTCAAAAAGTGTTTGCCGATGGCATACACTACTGTCACATGGTCAGTGGATCTCTGGTGCCACGAATGATTGCATGCTCTCAGCTAATCAAGTGACTTTCTGTTAGACATTTGACGATCTTTCAATCATTGCTTCCGATATAGACCCGACAACTCATGTTCCGTATGCGCCACTGTCCGTCCTACAAGCAGCGCACTGGACAGCAGCCGACCTGCGAGCCCGAGTGACCGCTCACGAACGGATGACTGGTACTCCTAATCTCGATGAGGAAAAGGAACATGAACTAGGGCTCATGCAGACTACGTCAGCCATTTGTTCTTCAACGAAGCGACGCCGACGACCTACACCTAGAAGTCGTTTGCCCAGTCCCGCTGTCCCATCTTCGTGGACTGGACCGGCTTCGCCTTCGACGTCCGACACGCTCACTCACAGACATACGTCCCCTCATGCGGTATACCATCCCGTGCCGACCGACGAGACGCACCGAATCGGCGCGAGCGGTCTGCTGTCGATGAAATCATCGCCTTCGCCTGGCGCTACCGCGCCCGCACCTGCCACGACATCATCCGTGACTTCTTCAGCTCACGGGATCTCTATTCAGGGTGTACCGGATTTCGGACCAGACCTCGTCGATCCCAACGATCCTCCTCACCTGAAGAACAACAAGTCTCAGCCTCCACCTCACGGGGAGAACAACTCTTTCGGCCTAATGGGCGGTCGGAAGACGGCAGCAGAAATCGAGGAAAAGTGGATCACGGAAGGTGGAGCCTTCGCCAATTCCGGTTTGGGTTTCGGAGATGTGTTGAGCAAGACTATAAAAGAGGACAGATGGGCGAAAATTGAACCTTTCAGGTGAGAGCAATCACACCTCGCATCCTTCGCCCTGTAGTATATGCTTGCTGACGCTGCCTGATCATGGCCGTTCTTAGGTTCTCCGTAGAGTTCTTTGATGTCGACAAATTATCCGAAAAGGAGAGATTCTACTCCACCACTCATTTCTACGCAGGGTCGTACTTCAACTGGTGAGTCTGCGAGTGATGAGCAACGCGGATCGAAGGCGAAGTCTAACAAGTATTTGTTCTTCTTCTCGTACAGCTACGTGCAGATGATCAAGCGCAAGGAGAAGGGTGTCCAGTTGGGAATATACCTTCATCGACAGGTAAGTTCCGCGATAGCTATAGATCCAAGCTTCGAAGACAGCATTACTGACAACAGCGTGCACTTTGCAGTCTCCCAACGAGCCATTCCCCGCGCCATCAGCACCTCGCTCACGAGATCTCAAGCACACAGCTGCAGCAGCCTCCCTGCCCATTCCTAGTATTCCTACAGCCGGACCCTCAAGCCCAAGTCCCCATGCCCGACACTTGTCAACCTCACCGCTGGTTCCAGGCTCGCCGCCTACAGGCACCAGCGCTGCTGCTGGTCATCAACCCGGCTCCTTGGGTTTGACCACCGTATTGACAAATTCTGCGACCTCTCTATCGCCCGAGTCCCCTCTTCATTCTATCAATACCGCGAACGCGAGCGGCCCCCATCAAACTGCTTATGAGGATACTCGAGCGGTGACCAAGGCGTTCTTCTCAATCTCGTGCGCTTCGACACTCGGTACCTCCCTGATCAGGTTCACGTCTGGACCAGATTGCTTTGCGATTTCTCAGAGCTGGGGCTGGAAATCTTCCGCTCTCAGATCAGAGGAGTATCTCAGTGCAGGTACCAGCCCGGGCGCGTCCCTCTCTGCGCGTGCCAACCCGGCTGACACTTCGTTGGAAGGAGATGCAACCGAAGAGGGTGGCGGCAGCGGCGGCGGCGATGAAGGCGTCTTGGGCTGGACGGGCGAATTGCCTTATTCGAACTCGAGCGATAACAGCGTTGGCCCAGATCAATGTAGTCTCAGAGCAACCGTTGTCGTCGGTGTCGTATGATCGTCGTATGGACGGCCCCATCCCTTCACTACATGCAACATGTGTATACTCGAGTCGTGCGGTGCGCGAGCGATCTGGATTTCGTGGAGGTGGAGGTGGAATGTGGGTCTGCTCAGTGATTGGGTAGATCCCGTGAACAGGTTGTATCTGAGCGTATGTAAATCCTTGCCCACCCCCCCCCCCCTTTCGAATCGTATGCAGTGGAAATGTTTATAGGGTACCACTTGAGCTATGAAGTACAGTATGTTCTTACCTGCTGTGCCAAGAACACTTTTCCAGCATCGACATGGGAAGGCTTGATACATGGGACTTGAGGGACGCTCCGCGGGGATACACTAGCCCACCATATCAGAAGACAAGCTACCATAGTCAGCCTGCGGAACGATGAGGGTATGGAGTGGTCTCCGCTACCTCATGAGACGGGACAGACAGTACAATTAAACACGATATAACAACTCAGTTTATCCCCTCGCCTGCGACTACGATCCAACACCGTCTCAATCATCGTTCTGTCTTTTCGCCCTGTGTTACACCGCCCTAGTGGGCTCAGGCTGCTCCCAGACCCTATAATACCCCATCTCCGCGCCCCACCCACATCGACGACTCAACACCCCCTCCGTGGGGTACCTATAACAAGTGCACCTCCACCCGTCCCCCTGTGGATAGAGAGTCGCCGTCCCGTCGGACGACTCGCACGTGTCTTCCAAGCAGTCGAGGGGGCCGCGGACGTGAGTTGTATTATAGGGGAAGCCGTAGAATGAGGTGTAGCACCCGTCGAAGATAAATGGGATGCTGAGAAAATCGACCTGGAAAATTGGGTAGAGCATGGAAACAGTACAGTTTGTCAGCCGTTGAATATTGGTGTCTTGTGTGTGTTTGCGCTGCATACGATCCCAAGGAACCTCAGGTAGGATGTCAGCTTGATGGATGGCGATACCATCTTATGAGAGCGAAGGCTCCTCTCGTCCGTACTCATTGATAGACAGCAGAGAGCAACATTTGACGATTGGCATGCCCTCGGATGGCATGTCAGGTCAACTTCTCAACTCACCGAAACGCCTCCCCCTCCAAGGCAATTACCAACATCGTCCGACCCGTCGACGAGCCATCGGATCTTGGGCTGCTGCGTTTTGGGAGCGCAATAGCATGATCGATGATAGATGCTGTGATACGCGAGCGATGCGTCTTTTTGCCTCCTGCAGTGTTCCTGTACGAGTAAAGGGCGATCGATGCACCGATCGGGAGTTAGCGGAGCTGAAATTTAGTGCAAACTCCCTACTGACGACTGCACAGTATATGTGCACCACGGCAGTACTAGTGGTACTCGTACTACGCTAGTGCTTGAACGGTCTCTTGTAATGGACGTGGCTCACTCGAGGAGCGGAAAGGACTGCTCACTCACCAAACAGTTGGCTCGAGACGGCTCTTTGAGACCCCTCACTCCATGGTGACGCAAGAGGTCAGAGTAGCCTTCGAAAGAGATACAGCCGAGGTACTGATACTGCACCGGCGGTTCTGCAGGTGGGTCAGTTGAGGGATTCGAGAGATCCGCATCTGTTGCGTCAGTCGCTGATTCGGCGTTATCGAAGAAGTCGCCGGGCTCGGTGACCCACTTGAAAGCGTCAATGGGATCGTGGTCATGAAGGTGGCCGTGGTCGTGATCATCGTCGCGGACATCGTTGTATGCGCATAATGGCTGTATATTAGGGATATCGTTCTGGATCTCTCTCGGATCTGGATTGAAATCGAGAGCGTGGGTAGATCGGTTGAGGTCGAGAACGAGGCTCAAGATGAACCATGAGATGGACATCGTCAGGGTCGGGGAGAAGGCGAGTTGCACCGAGGGGAAGGGCGTTCGCATGCTGACGAGATGTAAGAGGTGCGAGTATTGTGTCTCGTTGACCTGTGGTTGAGTACTTGCTCCGCGGGCTGCAGAGAGAATGAGGAATGGGATATATAAACAGACTGAAGGGGAAGAGAGGAGGTGGGAGAAAACGGGGAATGAAGGGTGTGGAAGAAAGAGAAAATCAGAAGGAGGGTCAGGTCATAGGGGAACGAGTGCTACTGTATTGTACGTCGACATTGAGTGATGGAACCGATGACGATTGAGGACCGGCCTAGCTGGTTAGATTCTTACCATCATCTCGTATCTCACACAGGGCACAGTCTCGTCTTTAGTCATTGCGCACAGACCTCTTCGCCGGCTGGGTTGACCTTCCATACGGCAGCTCGTGGCACACCCGTCCTGCAAGTATTCACAGTACGAGTATCGTATCATGCAATGGCGGACAACAACATATCAGTGTAGGGCAAGCGACAGTTCAGAATCGATCCAAATGTATCGTCACTGCGGTGAGTCAGATGTTCGGTAGGCTTTGCTTTGTTGGATGCATGCTCGAGCAGGGGAGAAGCTCACTAGTCGTTACGCCCAAGGTTATCGATCTCACTCGTCAGCATTGTGCGTGTGATGCGAGTCAGCACAGTGTTAGGCGGAATAAGAACGAAGCAACTTTGAGCAGCTCGGCCAAATCCTGGTATTTCATCTGATGGCCTGGCCTGGCCCGCCAGATCGCATGATCCAAAGGACGGTCTGGGACACCCTCCAGCGATACACGTTCGTGGTGTGTCCAAGATCTTGCTCTGTTGCTGAGCGAGCGGCAGCGATGGGCCCCGATGTTCCTTTGTTACCTCTTTCTTGCCTCCATCTTGTGAACAATGAATCTTTTGCTCCGTTCCATTACTCGTATCGTCGAAGCATGGTTTGCTGAATTCTTTGAATCTTGAATAGGCGGTGTACCGCAATTCCAGCCTAAGTGCCACACGAAACATGCCAAATGAATTTCCGACATACTCGTATATGATCCTATAGGTGGTGAAGAGCACTGGAATTGGCCATTACATTACCCCGTTTGGCAAAAGGAGGTATAAGAAATATTTCGGAATCATTAGGAATGACCAGACCGTGTATTAGTAATGACGCACATTTTTTCAGTGACCATGCCTTGTAGTCCCCCCTAATTAGGCTTAGGATTACTAGAAACTCTCAAATGCCTTCACCACAGAAGCATTGAAGCCAAACATTCACCGTACAGCGTGCTCGCTTGCTCCCTACTCTCCCTACGCACGACGGCGTCGCATCGCATAGCATTACACACACCTTTTGATCGTCATCCGCATCTCATTGTTTTTCCCTTTTCCTTTCTCCCCATCCATCAAACAAAAGGTATCAATCCTTCGCTTGGTGTCTTTAAAAGGCGTTTCTCAACGCCTCAGCCGTCGTCTCCAACCCTCTCTCGCGTCGCACGTGTGATTCAAGATCACGCTTGCACCCTGACTGTGAGTATTGGCACCGGTTTCAATACAATTTGAGGGGAGGAGAGAGAGCTTCAAGGACAAGGGAGAGAAGCCGGATTGGTAGCCAGGAACCGATCTTCAAGCTGTTGTCGAGGTTAAAACGGTGCTGGATTGCCTATGCAAGAGAGAATCACCTGGAGGTTATGGACAATGAAGCGGCGACGAAGGGCGGCAGTAGCTTGATCGGCGGGTATATCAAGATTTCGTTTGGCTGACATAATTACCCCAACCCTTTTTCCAGGTGGCGAACAACCCCCTTGGGACGACGGACGACCCATCGATTCCGCCCTCCCCCAACCGTCTCAACATGGCCACCATCACTTCCGTCCAGGGCTACATGACCCCTACCGAGGTCGCCCTTTCTCAAGAGAACACATGGGCTGAACAGCAAGCGGCTCAGACTCACACGACCGTTAGCGAGCTAGTCAAGGTGCTGGATCCAACCGTTCGAGGAGGACCCTACGTCCCTTCGCGATCGCTTCCTACTCCTCCCACCACTGCGCCGAGTGTCTGCTCAGCATACGACGAGGACCATCCCGCTCTCGCTCAGATCCACGATGTACACGTACACAAGCTTGTCCAGCAGATCATCGCTGAGAGGTTGCAGGATGATACCGACGAGTCCGCCTTCTTCGCCGCGGACTTGAGCGCAGTCTATCAGGCCGTTCTAGAATGGCGAGCTTCACCCATCGGCAAGCGAGTCGAGCCATTCTACGCGACAAAGTGTAACCCTTCCGACCCTGTTCTGCACCTTTTGTCCCTCCTCGGCCTGTCATTCGATTGTGCATCAGCAGCAGAGATCAACCAGGTTCTTGCGCTTCCTTCAGCTCCGTCGCCAGACCGGATTATCTTCGCCAATCCTTGCAAGCCAGCATCGTTTATCCGAACCGCCGCTCAGAAGGGTGTGAGCATGATGACTTTCGATAACGCCGACGAGTTGTACAAGATCAAGAGGATCTACCCCTCCGCCAAGCTTGTCATCCGAATCCTCACTGACGACTCCAAGTCTTTGTGCCGACTCGGTCTCAAGTTCGGTGCCCCGCTTGACACTTGTCCGGGTCTCCTGCGACTCGCTCGTCAGCTCGGTCTCGATGTTATCGGTGTGTCATTCCATGTAGGAAGCGGCTGCAAGGACCCCATGCAGTTCGCCGACGCTATCTGGAGATCCCGAAAGGCTTTCGACATGGGCAAAGAAGCCGGATTCGACTTCACCCTCCTCGACATTGGAGGTGGTTTCGAGAGGGAGACTTTCGCCCAGATGGCCGAGGTCCTAAGCGACAGCTTCGACCTTTACTTCCCGGAGAGTACCGGTGTCAGGATCATTGCGGAACCTGGACGATTCTTCGTTTCGAGCGGTTAGTGTATAATCCCATTACAGTCTGTTGAATGATTCTCGCTGATATCTATTACGTTGTAGCTTTCACTCTCGCCACGAACATCATCGCTTCTCGACGAGCTCAGCAGGAAGCTGCCACTGCCTCAGTCGCTGCGTCTGCTGCTGAGAAAGAGGACAAGGAGAATTCGACCGCCGATGTCATGTACTACATCAATGACGGCGTTTACGGTTCTTTCAACTGTATCATGTTCGATCACCAGATCGTTCACCCTCACCCTCTCACCATCGACGGCGATCTCACCGACACCCCTCCTCCATTCCCTCCTCTCCCCAACGTCGCCGTTGACGTCGACCTGCCGGTGCAGATGGGCTACAGCAGTGTCGAAAAGGCTAGCGTATGGGGTCCCACCTGCGACTCGATCGACTGTGTACGGCAGCTTGTTGACTTGCCTCGAGGGATGAGCGTAGGAGACTGGATCGGATGGGGCGAGATGGGCGCTTACACCCTTTGTGCTGCGAGCACTTTCAACGGGTGGGTTGACAAATCACTTCCGATCGAGGTCGAGGTATCGTAGCAAACAAAGCTAACACTTCATTTTCTGGTGCAGATTCGAGCGATCTCCTATCCATTGGACTACTGGCGGCGACTCACCCGATGCCAAAGTGGTCAGGCAGATATTAGACAACTTCGCCTCGACTTCCCTTCGATGACATCGTCTACTCCCCCAAGAGAAGACCGAAAAGGTCAAAAGGAAAAGAAAAAGCAGTGACTGACTATCACTACTACTTCATACTAGTCATCATCTTGTACATAGTTTGTATCATATCGATTGCTTGATGTCTTGATGCATTCCAGGCCGTATAGCGAATCTATTCAGTAGTCACAAGTCATCCCGTGCAGCCGCTGTTCCCAACATGCGGCCTGAAGCTCTTGCTCCTCAATTCGCGCAGTCGTCCTTGAGCCCGTCCGCCCTGCGCAGTGCATTGCTGATCTGAAGCCCATGCTTCGCCCATTCATACGAGTTGCAACTTGGTTCGTTGAATTGCTTGTCTGTTCTGTCTGTTGGCCAACGCCTGGCACAGCAGGGTAGGGTCATCGTAACTATGGAAGAGTCAGGCACGGGAATTGAGCGATACGATGAAATTTCGAAAACACCATGGCCACTGCAGGGCCAGACCTCCACATGAATGGATCTCGATCTCTTGGACACCATCTAACTCGAACGGTTCATTGATCAATATCAAGCAGCATATCGAAGGCCGACCCACGAATAGTCAACCAGCCAGCCAAGCTGACGAACTTCTCGACCAAGTGGCACACTCCCAAGCGGGTGTCTGACATCATCTTTGTCGATCAACAAAAATACCTCCGCTCGACTTGGATCATCATCATCATCATCTTGAACAACAGCAAGTCGACCGCCTTCAGCATCCTTCTGCCTATTGTCAGACATCATCGTGGGCACGCAGGCTTACGGATCCGATATCTAATCGATAATTAGCGCATCCTCTCGACGTCCACGATTTCGTATACCTTCACAGTCATCAGACTTACCCAAGAAGATTCTCAGGATTATACCCATACACCATGAAAGCACCCAAAAGGACACCGTGGGCCAACCAGGTCGAGCTGGAAGAGCTGTACGAGATGCTCTTTGCGCCTTCGGCTGACGTGGAATCTAGGAAGAGGGGCATAGCGAGGGTGAGTCTTGAGTCTGATTTAGAGCACGGATGGTTAGGGGAATCTCGATGCTGTGGTGATTGCATCTCTTCCTATTTCGCCTTCGCGCTTCTGTGCTCCTCGTCCGGCACCGACTGCTCGACAGGTCATGTGTTCTGTCTGCGGATACAAGCTATCTCTTCGTCCTAGTTCCGGGAGCTGAATTGAGATGATCGAACGCTGACGTACTATCATCGGTGTTTCCTTCACATCTGTTGACATCCACTGTAACCCGTCCAGATGAGCATCTACATCTCTTCTCCCTCATGCCCAACTTTCATCCACCTCCTCCACTCTCTCGTATCGCTCGAACTCGTCTCATACCCACCCGCCACCACCGAGGATGCGCAAAGACTGCGCCTGGGTCTCGGTATGGGCATCGTGCGCTTCGTCAACTCCCTCGTGGACCCTTTACAGACCGGACCGTACGCTCGACCTATCTCGCACCTCGCCGCGACGCTCTCTTTGCCTCCTGCGCTGATAGCCCTCCGACATCGAGCGACGCATGAGGATCTGCCTCCTCTATCCCTGCTTCATTCGGCTCTGGGTCAATGTATATCTTATCTGCACCATTACTCCTTCTTACCGCTTCTCTCCTCTTCCTCCTCCTCTTCGGCTGCCGGGGCTGCTGTACCACCCGGCATGGCAGCCAGGATGGAAGCTGGCAAAAAGAGGGTCGAAGGTCTAGTGAAGAGGTGGAAAAGGGTACAGAAGGTACGGCTGAGGGACAAGGAGGTCAGAGAAGAGGATGAGACTGCTTTGGAAGTGAAGAGGATCAAGAAGGCACTCCAAGTGGAAGATGCGGGCGTTATAGTCGATGTACTAATCGGTCAGGGTGGATTGGTACCCATCGCAGACAAGTGAGTTGAGAATCTTGCTTCTGTATCTTTCTTGATTCGATCTTCCCAATATGTTCCATTACCGCACGGTCTTACCCCCATTTTCGATGGCAGAGATCCGTCGATGACCTTCTATTTCCGAATCTGTATGTGAGGGTGCTTTGGCTGATTCGGATGATCTTGTCTCTTGCCATGCAACGCACACACAGAAAACGAGCCTCTCTCAAATCCTCTACACCGCCAACACCAAGCCTGAAAATCTGGCTCCCACTACTCCGACATCTCGCCTCGACATCACACCCGGATCTTCCTGCTGTTCTTTCGTCGCGGATACTGGACGTACTGCTCAATCCGGGCGAAAGTCACAGTCGCAGCGTCTTCGGCGGTGATGGTATTGGCCAGCTTTTCGGTGGCAATGTCAACGGTGCAGAGAGTATGACGATGAAAGACCAAGAGCAAGATCGAGACTCCTTCAGATGGGGTTTGGCCACTTGGTTGATATATCTTTGGAGTCAGGGCCAAGGTCGGAAACAGTCGGAAACGCAGACGCAGAGCTCATTGGGCGAGCCTGTAACCTCTTTGGAGATAAGTGTGGAGGATAAGATGGGATCGCTGAGAAGGCTCCTGGCTTCTTTATTGGACCTTCACGAAGATGTCGTGTGAGTCCTAAGCTCCTGTTGCCTTGCCCTCAGCTGACATGTCTTTTGGAACTCACTGGGACTCGATCCGTAGGATAAGAAAACTCTACTCGAAAATAACGGATCTCCAAAACTCCTCCCTTCCCGCTTCTGCTGCTTCATCTTCTACCCGTCAAGCCAACAACAACAACCTCAACGGTCTGATGGACCTTCTCCCTCCGCGAGTCGACAACAAGGCAGAGGATGACGAACCGGAGCTACTTGGTCTCGAAGTGGATGCAGATGTGACCGTGGACGTGGACGCATCGCGCGCTGGGGCGAATGAGGAAGAGGACATGGGAGAGGTGGGAGTGATGCAAGTGCGTTTGGCACAGTTCGAGGAGATGGTCAGTCGTTTTCTCGATCCCTCGATCAACCCATTCACCGCTGAACATCCCCGACGTCGCCTTGTTCAGCTTGACACTACACTGAGAGTCTACCGCTGTGATGCTGACTGTGTCTGTACCGATTTGTGTCTCGATCGCCTATTGTACCCACCGTATCAAACAACCTTCAATCTCCCAAAATTCGGATGGATACAGCTCTCAGCTCGAAAGGCCCAGCAATCCAAGCTGGCCGGTACAATACATCCCACCTCGACCTCGACCTCGATCTCGAATGCGAATGCGGATTTGAACATCGGTCAAGCTGATGGGATGGACGAGGACTCACCATCAGCGCCTGGGTGGCGTAGGTTGACCGCCCAGGAGTGGAGGCCTTGTCCTATAGGCTGTGTAGAGTGAGACTGTTCGTCGTTCGAACGGATACTGGTACAAATTTGTATGTGAGGCATGCATCTCATTTCATCTCTGTATTTTGCTCTGTTTTCCACAGAGGCCATTCTGGCATGAGAGGTCATTTCGGGTGATGGCCAAATGCCAACCCATTACGATGGCTCTGGCTCTGCTGACCACTGGATGGGGTATATATGACATGATATGATATGATATGATAGTTTGCCAGATATCTATCCTTCTAAGTGACGTGCGATACAGACTCGATACAACAACAGCATTTACCTCCTTTCTAGCTTGAGACATGATACAGAAAAAAAGAAGAGATAGGTAACGCTACATATATAATCGGCAGTGATCATGAAGGATATCTGGAAAATCCACCTGAAGCTTTTCAATCCGCAATCAGATGCTCCACTTCCCTCTCGCTAGGCGCATACTCTTCGTCCTCGAGACCGACCTCGACCTCGTCATGGTCACCTTCTTTCTTCTGGGCCTCGACAGCCCCCAGGACGTGTTTTGGTGCATCGGCACTGCGTACCCACCCGTCTTTGTGACACCTGGCGCATCTGACAAAGAGCCTCCGATCATTCTCAGCGGACGCAGAGGCACGATCGCCGTTCGTGTCGCCCTTGCTATTGCTCGAGGGAGGCGAAAGGAGTTTTTCGAGGCGTGAGACGCATTTCCGATGATAGCGATGACGACATGCCAGCACAGCGAACTTGGATTTTGATAGATCGAGAGCGACCATTCCATTGGAGCTTGACGTTTCACCACCACCTTCCCTGGGTGATGCCGGCTCGGTGTCCTCTACGCGGATCTCCGGGACGTATACGGGCGGTTCTTCAGTTGTGCAAATATTGACAGACCTATTGGAGTAAGGTCGATCGAGCGGCTGGTCCACCGAAAACACAGAGAGGATCTGCTTGCCTTCCTTATCATCATCCTCGTTGCCAGCCGCTCCATCCGGCCGGTCCTCTTCAGCCATCTGTACATCACCGTCCTCGGCACCGGAAGGAGGGGGCTTATAGTAGAAACAATCAGGCGCATCACACCTCCATCCCAAGGTTGTTTCCCTGTCGAGGATCCAATTCTCTAGCGATTGAGGGGCAAAAGGTTTCGCTGTAGCAAGCACTGATGCAGGTCCTTGAGCTTGCGCTGATGTCTCTGTGGGACCTCCTCGTTGGTCACTGGTAAAGCTAGTATTCATCGGGCTAGCAGACCCAGTAGACTCTATTGCAGATGCGGTCTCGTTGTGAGGTCCTGATGGAGACGGATCTGACGGTGCGGAGGGAGGCTGAGGAGTCCGGTTCAGACCTGCACCGGGGGTAAGATGTTGCGGCAGAGGAAGGAATGGAAATCCGAAGGGCAGTGGGCCGGATCCTGAGCCCGGGACAGGGCCTAGCCCCGGTGATGGAGTACGGATAATAGTGATATGCGGTCTCCGTTGAGGCTGAGGCCGATTATCGCCTCCAGCACTGGCGCCTGCAATCCCGAACGGTCCTGTCGGAATCGGGATGGGGGTGGGGCTTTGTGCACCGTGCGTGTTGTTGTCGACCGGTGCTGCCGTTGAGGTATTTGGGGATGCAGATTGAGATTGCTCCTCGATTGCTCCTGGAGCAGGGGCTGGGCTAGACCGGCTGGCCATTTGCAGCGGTGAGGCGAAAGTCGGAGCGTCGAAGATGGGCCCCGGTGTAGAGGGGGCTGTCAATCCCGCATGATTCTCTCCTCTACCGGCAGTGATCGCGCTGTCGCTCGTTTGAGCAGCCGTCGTGTCTTGAGGCGTGGCTGCGACCCCTACTGAAGGAGCACCTTGACTTGTTTGACCAGGCGGGACGGTCATGGGTGATATGCTTTCCTGTCTCTGCACGGGGTTGGGATTCTGCAAGGGAAGAGATCTGAATGGATTGAAACCTGGCAAAGAGGCTGAACCGGGCGAAGCTGACCAAAAAAATGTGATAGTCGGTCCTTGATCTTGGCTGTTCTGACCCTGTCCCCCATCCGCTGACGGCATACCAGGCGGAGAGAAAGCAGCAGGGAGAGGTCCAGCATGTGGGCTACTTTGCGGCTGTTCTGTTGTCGGTCTGTTGTTGGCCGAGGCTCCATTCAGGCTGTTGCCGTTGTTCCTGGCGTATGGATGAGCGTTTTGGAGTCTAGTGGCACCTGCAGTGGTAGCAGACGGACGAAGGGGGTTCTGACGAGGGGGTCCGGTATTGAGCGTTTGCAAGGGATCCAGATCTAGTCGGCAGCTCGGGCTACAATGACAGAAGAAGATGATCAGTTGGGTACATGATACCTTCTTTCACCCTGAGTAGGGCAGCCAGGTTCGGACTATTCTTTGGACGGAATATCTCAGTGATCTAAGTGGTACTCACCATGTATGCTTTGTCAAGAACCAAGGCTCGAGACAATCAGCATGGAAAAGATGGTTACAAGGCAAGGCCTTCACTCCGGTCCCTGAATGCTTCTCCTCGCCCTCGTCCTCCTTCGGGTCCACATCGATCTTTTCCGTGGCTCCTTCTGTCCCCTCAGAGCGGTCTTCTTTGGCCTTCCCTTTTCCCTTAGTGTCTTCCGTAGGGATGCCTTCAAGGCAGATACCGCATTTCCACCCCTTCTCATCAGGCGGACTGTCCTTTTCCTGCGCAGCTACGATTCGATCCACCCTAGCTAGCGAGACCCTGGTCACTGTCGGTAATGATCGAAGCAATTCTGCCGCTTTCTCTGGATTGGGTTGCGGTTCCGTCCGTAGAGGCATGAAAAAGTTGAAAAATGGCGGAAAAAGCCATGGCGGTGGTAATCCTTGGGGACCACCAGTCTCATTCCGAGCAGCCCCGCTAGGGTTGTTTTCACCAGATCCGCGAGTATTGGGCATATGTGGGTCGAGGGGATTTTGGCCAGGAGATGAAGGAGGGGGAGGATGTAGACCGATAGAAGGTAAGCCTGCTGATGGATCGGCTCGTATTGTGAAGGACCATAAGATATCCAAAGCCCCGTGTCCTGCTTCCTCATTTCCTGCCCGCGGGTTTGGAACCGCCCCTGATGCGGGAGCCACTCCTGCAGTTGGGTCAGGCCGAGGTGATTGGTGGCCCTGATGACTCCCCTGCTGTCCGCCTTGTGACTCTGATGTGCCCGATACGGTGTCCTGCCGCGATTCCGTATTCAGCCCCAAAGACCCGGTATTCGATGGGCTTCCATCCAGTAAACCTGGAAGGGTGAACTCAAACGTTATGCTTGGTGGGGAGCCTACGCCATGCGCATCTGAGCTCGCTGAAGCATGGGGAGATGTCGAGGATGACGCTTGATCAATTGGAAAGAAAGACGGTTGACGATTGCTGTTATTACTGTCCGTATTGTCACCCGGGTTGGGCGGTGGCGGCGGCGGCGGCGATGACATCTTGTCGTGATCGTGTGATTTCAGATATCTCCGATGATTCTCAACATGCACAGGGATGTTACTGAATCTGGGCGATGTCTTTGTCTATGTCTATGAATGGAGTTGTTCGTTCCACCTATGTCTAGCTTATTGTATGGCGTGATGATGACAAAGGGACGGGTTGCGGTGGTGTGGACTGTGGAGGTGATGGCGAGTGGATGGTGAGTGAGATTATTGATGATTGATTGATTGTTCATTCGTGTCATGGAACAATTCAATTCAGTTCTCGGTGCTATGTCGCCTCCCAGTCTGTGCGTCACCATCAACGGACTACGCCGAGAACCTACTCGTTACCTACTCGTTACCTACTCGTTAAGACTTATGTAAGCCGACTGCCCCAAGTTTCAGATCTACTCAGCCGGCGATCACCGCTCTTCGTCTTTTAAATGCAGTTTTGCCGAGAGACGACCAAGATTTGGATTTGGCCAGGAGCAATTCCAAATGCTCGGCAGGTCCCAGGTTTGAGATGATAATTCCATATCTGGACGAGCTTACTCCAAATCTGAGCTCTCGCTCGACGTGCCATTACTACTGAGGACATATCCAGATGTCTGCTGATCATGCTTATATCCCTAGACTAGCAGGCAGCAAGCCAGCTAAAAATACGAAGTGCAGGACAGAGACCCTCACTCAATGACGAATAATCCTGAGGAGTTGACGCATGGTCCGATTGCCCTTCAGGTTTCCCCTTGCCTTTCCGTTCGTTATCTCGCTCTCGCCTTCGGGATGGAGTGGTCCTGTAGATACGATTGTCTGGAATCCACAGAACGATACACACGAAGACTTCATCATTATGTCCCCTAACATCATTATCACACGGACCATGTTGAGAAGCATGGACACCGCGAATTGTGCCGATTGACTCCCCTCATTCCTCACGAGTAAAATCTTCGTTGAACTGATATACATCCACACTTCTTTCTTTATAGGACTTTCCCTTACTACATTTTCCTATCGCTGATATCTTACGATTTGCAAGTAGCCAGTCAGGCAACACACCACCCTGCAATTGCCCTTCTTTTACGTCGCATTCGACAATCATCGTGCCCGGCCGGCTCACACATTAACTGGTATCCATTAGGTCTTATCACCCCGCATGTCCTTGTCGATCCCTCTGACGCAGACCATCTCGCCACATTCATCCGCACCAGTCTCCAGATCAACCTCGACGACGAACTTGATCCCACTCATGGATGCGAAAATTGGTAGCGCTGCCTCCGTCCCTGCCGCCACCCGGACTGGTCCCCCTTTGGCTAATTCATGGCGCACAGCTGAATCCCACGAACGAGCAGGAAGCCTGCAACAACGGAACGTCGAACGGGTTACTGCCGGGTCATCGTCTTCTTCGGAACCCAACACTCTTGCAGACAACATAGGAGAAAAGCAAGAGGCGGAGAAGGACGTCAAGCAGGAAAAGGAGGAGGAGGAAGATGAATCCTCACCAATCCCTGTGAGATCCGTCTGGCCGCCCTGGAAGAGACGCGATGGGTGGTCAGGATGGATGAGCGACACAGTCACAGCGGACGCGCTGGTCCTCAGTCTGATTTTGCAGGCCTTCTCGACTGGGTGAGTGGCGAGTTGAACTCACGTCAGGTGAAGACCCATGAATCCATCGGAGTTGATGCTGACATGTGCATTGGCGGTTGTTATAACAGAATTCTTGATGCGACCACGTACCTTGACTTCAACACCTTTGCCTCGAACCGTAAGTGGACCAAGGGTTGACTAAAGGCGATTTCGGTTATCTGCACGTGCTAAGTTTGCTGTGCTGTTTTCGTCCACCCACAGAAACCGGAAACACCATCCTCTTAACCGTCGCCGTCGTCCGAGTCTCTGGCCGGCAGCTCCTGCTTACAGGTATCTCGCTTGGAAGCTTTCTTGGCGCCGCTTTTGTCTTTGCTCAAATCGGTCATTTCTGCGGTAGGTGGGCTGTGGCCTTACTTCGCTTTTTTTAATTGCGCCGATCGTCAAGGCTCTGCAGACTATCTCTGTATACGACTTTATCAGAGATACCCCTCGACATCGCAGATTCTGAAATTGTCAGGAGTTTAGCCCGATGCTAATCCAATATCCTTCGATCCATGTATATTCGTAGGTGTCAGACGTCGTATTTGGCTACTCACGAACGTGTGGTTCCAACTCTTCTGCCTCATGCTGGCCGCCATCTTCCTTTCCCCACATGGACCTGCGTTGACCCGTCTCAACCAGAAACACGACTGGGCGATCATCTCCCTGTTCGCCATCATGTCCGGAGCGCAAGTAGCCGCCGCGCGTCAAGCGTCCATCCAGGAGATACCCACAGCACCCATGACTTCTTCCTATGTCGACCTGGTGGGAGATAAGTATATCTTTGCCGGATTCGGGAACGAAAAAGGTCGAGCGAGGAACAGGAGATTGGCGTATATCATGGCTATGATCGTGGGCAGTTTTATCGGAGGGATCATGCACAAGTACGCTGGGAGCTGGGTGGTGGTGGTTGTGGCTATGTCGTTCAAGCTGGCTGTGATTGTATTGATCAGCATAGCGCCTGCCGACCCGCCCAAGAAGAAGAAGAGCAAGCAGGAGGCTGCCGAAGAGGGGAAAAACAAGGAGTCTGAAAGGGTAGCGAGATCGAACTGAATATCGGACATTGGAGTGGTGTAAATAGGATATATACTCTTGTACATAATTGTTCGCTCACACGTCGCTCGCCTTGTTGTTGTGTATATATCCATTGCATGAGCTATCGATATGGTGAATTGGACGAATACCTCCCGAGGAAAGGCTCAGCTCTTCATGACTCCTCCGCATAGAACAGGATAACAGAGCAAAATCCGAACCATGAGCGCACTGAGGTACCCGTTGTCGATGAAGGGGAAGTCGTAACTGCCTGCGACCACTCCACAAGTGATTCTACAGAGTACAGACAAGCGGTGATGTTGACCCGTTGGTAGGATGCAAGCTGGTCTTGGTCTGATCGCTGCCGCTGCCTCGGAGAGGGAAGGTGTATACGGTGTACACGGTGCACCGGACAACCGGCATTAGCCGATACGATCCGACCACCCTGCCGTTCGCTCTACTTGTGTTGTTGATCATTGTCATTCACGTCAGAGCTGAATATCAACTGATGTACCAGGACACCAAGCATTCTCAAACCCCAGATAGTCCTTTCATAAGTTCGCCCCCGCTCTTCCGATACGAACGACCACGTCTCTAACCTCTCTGGCGTACTCGTAATCGGGTATCATGTCCACCTTGCAAGTCGGAGCGGCCGAGTTCCCTCCGCTCGCATCCTTGTTCTTGACTCATTTCGATGATATCAAGGGACAGTCAGTCATCTTCTACGCTTCAATACCGAGTGAGTCTTCTCTTAGGAAACGATGATGTACCCTTCGACTGTGTGGGCTGACGAGAACCTTCTACACTGATTCCCCATATCCATGACCGTTTTCGTACGGAATGCTTTTCGGCTCCGCGTACTGTGACATTCTTATGCACGGTTCACTCACTATCAACGTGACCGACGTGTTGCTAAACGTGCTAACCACCGGTGCGCAGATCTTCCTGCATCGACGATAGAGCATACAACCCTTCCTTCAGGCTTGCACGCGCTCGACTCGGACTTGGTTTTATTCACGCACCATGATCTACCGGGTGCAGGCGAGTTCAGGAGCCGGCTGAGCGATGAAGGTGCGAGAGGACGGCGGATGGGCACGCTGGGCGTGGTATTAGGTGAGCTGGGCGAGATCCTCTGTAGTCTCAGCGACTCCCCTACGCCATCAAATCTATTTTCGATGCATCCAGTCCTCTCTCGGAGCGAATACGGCTGTGGACTTCGACTGAAAGGGGTGCTGAGGTTCGATTATATCTCATCTCACACCCAGCTGGTCCTTCCACCGTCGCGGATCTCTTCACACTCCGTCAACCCCTCTCAAACCTCTTCGACCAGCTCGAATCCCTCGAATCATCACCCTTCGCGCCCTCATCCTCTTCAGCGCCGTCAAGTGCGGTCTCGCTGCTCGCCAAAGTATGGCACGAGTGCAGAGCTGATGCGCCTGGCGCCGAAGATAGAGTGGGGAGAGTGACGGGTAAAGAGGAGATCAGGGGCGTGAGGACGTTGGTAGATGGGCGTGAAGGCGGGAAAGGGACTGGAAGTGCGAATGGCAGAGGAACGATTCAGGTGAGTTTATTCGCTGCTGTCTCATGCTTGGTTCTACCTCTACATATACATGCTCGCTGCTGTCGTAGGCGGTGGGCTTGAGCCGCGCCACTGTCCTTGGCTGGTCTCACCACCTTTCAGACTGGCTTTGCTTCGCATATTCAATCTCATGTCAATGGTGTTCTCTATAACGGAAACTGACTGATAATCTGGCATCATTTTGCAGGCCGAGCACCCCATCGCCTATATGCCTTCACTACTAGGTATACTCGGACCTTCAATCGTACCGATCTACAGAGCGGCTCTCTCTGGACAGCGAATCGTGCGTTGCCCTTGACCAAGCAGATCCAAAATAATGTCTGATATTGAGAGCTGATATGTTCACCATCCTGTAACGCTGCTCTTCGCTCGCAGATTCTCTACTCTACGCCTCCCCTGTTACCCCTCGCCGCGTTCGCATGGTGCATATGGGCGATGTCGCTGGCTCCCCCTTCAACACCCGATGCTGAGCCAAACAAATGGCTCGGTAATGTCGGCCTCATGGACTTGTCGGATCTGAAGAAGCGCAAAGGTGGCTGGGTGGCCAGTGAGTCGTCCTTCTGACATGTATTGCTCGAAACCTCCAGTCGACCGCCCGCATGTGTTGTCTCTGTGATATTATTGCGAGTGGTGCGGCGGGGGAATCAAGACGAGACGCCGGAAGAATTGCTCATTGATCAGTAATTGATGTCGATGTTTCACGCGCAGCTACTTCGGACGCTATCTACCGATCCCATCACGACGCCTACGACGTATTCGTCGACCTCTCTTCCATATCCCTCTCATCCCCAATCACATCGTCTTCGATAACGGCAACTCCGACGACCCCGATCATCCACTCTACATACCATCAACCTAAAAACCAATCTACAATCATAACGTACGCATTCTCCGACTTGCCTCTATATCGTTCGTTGCTGCTCTTAACGAGTTCGCCGCCTACAGTACATGCTGGAGTCAGCAGGACTGGTGGGTGGTGGTTACTTGCTTTCGAGATTCTCGAGCGAGCTTGGAAGCTCTGTGTCGGGGTATGCGAGTTTGCAGTGGGCAGAGGGCGGGTCGAGGAGACCGACGAGGGCCATTTAAGGCTTGATGAAGGGGAAGAGGATGCTAGATTGCTTGATGATGTCGATGTTGATGTCGAGGATGGTGAACCTGATTTGATTGACAGTCAGCCTCGTGCAAATAACGACGATGACGATGGTGAGGCAGAGGAGGACAAGGAGGACGAAGCGATCAGGCGAGGCCGGTTAATCCTTCGACAACTGCACCACAACACATATCATCTACACCATCAACTCAGGGCGATCCTCGCCTCGCGCAGCGACATCTCACAGACGGCGTCTCTCAAAGAAGCGGAGATCAAGCAGCTGATAGGAGGCAGTGTGGGAAGATGGTCATGGGCTTTTGCAGGTGGCGGCAGCAGCGGCGGTGGCGGTAGTGGAGCCGAAGTGGCTTTTTGGAAGGATGTATCGAGGGTGTGGGGTCTGACTTCTGAGTTTGAAAGCGAGGCTGGTGATGCTTGAGCTGGCAAGAGTGGATCACTTCATGAGGGTCGAGGAGAAGCATACAGGGAGTCTGACCATAGATCGGGACTTTGACCATTTGAGCAGCTATATGTAGTGTATAGACGGTCGCTCCAGAATTGTATGTGGTATTGACTACGTTTATGTGAATCTTTCATAATATGCATTATAGTCCATGCGACTCGCCTGGCATGGTATATCGTGTCATGGCATGGTATAGTATAGTATAGTCTGAAACGATGAGCACGATCTAGGTGTCTGTACTGGACTCTACTGCCTCTGCTCGATGATGCTATTATACTCGGTCTTGCTGATTCGCCACGGTACGCCCGAATTGCTGTAAAACTCTTCCGGGTCTTCGTCCTACATGAAGAACAAGTCAGCATAAGAATCTCTCTACTAGCCGCAGGCAGTCGGTCATTCGCATGTGACTGTGAGGCTGACAGCTATCTATCCACTCTCGACGAAGCAACCTGAAAACCGCCGCCATCACAACAACAACTCTCGACTCACCGCATCCAGATTCAAGATAGTAGCAATCTGCTGCAACCTCGTAAACTTGTCTCTGGCTCCCCCGAACGTTGTCTGCGATGACAGGTAGTTCGCGACAGCTCTCACGTCTCTCTCGAATCGAATTGCACCGAGCTGATTCGCATAGAGCAACCATATGAATTAGAGAAGCGAACCGTCAGCATTCTTGGTCGATCGTTTTGGCGTCCAAGCTGAGCAGGCCATGACCCGGTGTATACCACTGTGAAAGCCATTGCCCATGGTCTCACCCAGTATTATGAACAAAATTCAACGCACCTCTGTGAATCTCATTGATAGAATCATCTTCTCCCATGGTCGCACCAGCACTTCAACGGTCATATTGAAGAAGGTCTGGTAATTGTGATCCGTGAGCGACTCCTATTCAGAACAACATCATTACCCCGATGATACGGTCAATTCGTCAGCAAGTGCCCTCAACCCTACGCCGCCAAACGTGACCGGCATCGCTGTTCCAATCGGATAAGACCAAGGGACAGCAATCTTCTCGCTTCTACTGCCTGCTGCCGAAGGTACATCGCTCTTCCGTTCGCTTACCTTATAGCCAGCCACAAGTCCTTCCCAAGCGCGCACAAATCGCTTTCTCACAAGGTCCATCTCTTCGGCTTCAGCGAATGTGTCCTCGTCTAGCAGGTACGTCACGTCCTTGTAGCAGTCGTCGAGTAAGCCTCGAAGTCGTGGTCGCGTGAGCTGGTTGAACAGTTGCTCGAGTCCAGTCTACAATGTGATCTCAAGAGATATCAGCTCGGTCCAGTGTAGCTTACGCCCATGGGGGATGTCGGTCTTCATGCGATCGGAAATTGCTGCTGTCGTGAAAAAGTTCGTGCCAATGCCAGCACAGTTGGGAACATACCTTACAAGCTGTGCGGAACCGGTTTGAAATCTCCCTAAAAGTCTCAATCTCATCGCGCACCGTATCCAGCTCAGTCTCCAGGAAGACTTGCGGTAAATTTGCCATGATCTCATCGAGGAGCCGCTCCATGTAGTCTGCGGAGATGTCCAGGTCGTTCAAGTGGATCTGCGTTCTCGCTCGCGTGAGCAGCATGCTCACTATCCAGATAATGAGGGAAGGGCCGCCCACTCACGATAAAAGCCGATCTTTGATCCTTTTCTCGTCGATCCTTCTCGGTGCCACGGTCCTGTGTCCCGGTGCTCGTGCTCGCCGGCTGACCAGCGTATACGGCATCCATCTTCTTCCGTATAACCCCCGTATAGTCTCGTTCTATGACCTCAGCGATCTTATGCCTCATTGAGCTCAGAGTCGACAGAGAGCCACACGATAGTAGACGATTCAGAACAAGTTTGAGTAGGTAGAAAGTGTCATCCAAGATAGAGGAAAGGTGGGGGCGGGAGGAGGTGTCAGGGGAATCAAGCCTATGAGCCTATATGGAGTCAAGTGTCAGTGGTTAGACAGCTTGTGGGCGGATGGGAGCTCACCTTCTCTATACTCGTACGCAGAAACCACAACTCGAGGGGCTCGTAGTACACTTTGAGCAAATTCTCGATTGCCCGTTGACTGCCTGATTGTTCCAGCACATCCATCTGCTCCGCCGTTACGGTTTTTCCCCCGTCCTCTCCGTCCGCCACTTCCTCGTCCGTTTCCTATTAATGAGCGTTATCAGTGCCAGTCTCCGTTCCGATGGAGAGGGCTTTCCAGCCTGACTCACGATGATTCTGCTCCACACGAACCGTCTGAACAGAGCCCATCTCCCTCCCAGCGCGATAAGCTCTCCCAGTACTTTATCGACATCCCTAGGATCCGATCCTACCATCTCCTCTTCAGCTGTCACCGAAGGTTGAGCGGGCGCAGCGGGACCCTTCTTGCCGCCTTGAGCGTAGGATTGTAACAATGTCGACGCAGAGGAGAGGTGCGGCAGGGCGGCAGAAGTTGTGTTCGCTAGTGAAGCGAGCGAAAGTTGTTGAGCTGCGGGATTGGCGAGAGATGCGAAAAGAGGTGGGAGGAGAGCAGGGTTGGCGAGAAGTGCGAAGCGGGATTGTTTTGTATCCGAGATCTATCCCGTTTGATAAGCCGATAACGTACAATTCCCGTTGCAGCAGAAGTATAGCTTACCAGTCGTCCAACACGTCGATCTTCTTCCCAGCCCTCGACAAGATTCCGTACGACCCGATCACTTTCCCCGACTAGCCTTCCGACAACCGTTTTCATCTTTCCCTTTCCATAGTATTTATCAACCACCGGTTGATGTTGGTCGATAATGTGAGCAATTGCTTCGAGCAGATTGGTGAGAGATGTCAGATAGTACAAGGGGGAGGAGGCTGCAGGGTTGGTTACCCAAATATCAGGACATCGAGCTTAACCTCTGCCAGATGCTGCTCCCTCACCTTTCCCTGCTGTAGAGCTCCTTCCCTTCACAAGGCCAACCACGAAATCCCCATAAGCCTCTAGACCTTCCACCTCGGCGCCGATACCAGGCCAGAGGCGGAAGAAGCGGCTGACGTTCTGCTCGTCCTTGCGTTCTGCCGCAGCATCGAATTCGGTTCTGAAGGTGTGCAGCAGGACTTCACGGAGTTCCTGCAGCGTCTGGGCCGGGGGTAAAGGATACTGCGGCGTGGGCTGTTCAGGGAGATCAGAGGATGGACAATTATAAGCTACGAAAGTGATCAAAGTGGACCATGCCATGGACGGGATGAGTGCAGGACATACCACTACACCGCCAGCGAAACCACCTTCTATCACCTCTTGCCGGACTGACATTGCTCTTCGGCACGCTCTTGAAGCTGATTCCCAGTCCTCCTTGGCAATGGCTGTGGACAGAGTTTGCAAGGCGTTCTGCCAGCCATCGTACAAGATGTAGAATCAGTTGACTCTCAAGCCCGGGAAGCGAACACGATCTTACCACCGTCCATGATAGTACTCACCTTGAGTTCAAGCACCTCTGTGACGATGTCCGTAGCTTCTCTTACTCTCCCAATCTCATCATCCAATCTCCTGACCTTCCCTCCAACCCTCTCGCTCGTCTCCCAGACTTTCCGTACTCTCTCCACCAGCGTCTCATTTGCATCATCATATACATCGTGACCATCAGGCTGAAATCCCAATCCCGAGTTGAAGCGCGCTGCAGGAGCGACTCCTCGCTCACCACCGTCCACTTCAGCAGCCAAGCCACCTACTTCGGAGCCTAATATTCGGAGTCGTGTGAGCGCATCGTCGATCTGAGCTCGATCAGCCACGAGCGCGTTAAGAGATAGAGAGAGCTCTGTTTCTCGCCGAGTGAGCAAAGCTAGCTGGGCAGCTATTTGCTCAGGACTGGTGATAAGTCGTGGGTCCAACGGCGCAGGCGACGCTGTTCGTGCCGGGAGGAGATTGGGTGACTTCGTAGATGCCATCGAAGTAGGTCGAAAGTGGGCGGAGCAGATCTATAGCGCGTCCTAGACGGCAGCCGAAAGAGGAGAATGATCTTGAGAGTCCGTGTTATCCTTCTCGTTCTCTTTGATTACCTCAAGCTAGTCTCAAGTCTTTCTCTGCAAGGAATCGTAGGAATGTCTTGCATCCGTACACAGCAGGTGACTTCGCGCGTTGACGATAACAACGGGGGTACGGATCCACCACGTGGAGGAAGCTAAATCTTTTGATTAGAATGAATGTGTAATGGCATCACTTGTGGATCCAATCCAATCTAATGCTAATAGTAACGGCAGGGGTGCTCGGTTGAATTCGGGCAATGGCCTCTGTTTTGACCGAAGCCCGAACTCACATAGATCTGCATATCGTGGTAAACCTTCCTTCCATCCCGACGTGCTTCATATCTGTCCGACTCGTCATCCTCAAGCCCGCAAGAAAGCAAACGTATCTCAGCACAAAGGTCATCACTATCATCGTCAGCGACGCGGGTCCACGCACTGGCCGCACAATCATCGACGCAGAGGTCGTCTGAGTCGCATTCTCATCTCACGCGCTTTGTCGTGCGCAATGTCGTCCGTCCACCTCGAAAAGGCTCCTATCCAAGCGAGCGCCTCTATCCTCACAGATCATCAAGAACCTAGCAGAATTGCTTCACGATCGGATGCGGGTGTCCCGAAAGTGCTAGCTCGTAACTCGGCCTGTCATCAATGTCGGTAAGTCGACATCACCCTGCTCTTCCCGTTTGTCTGCTAATCTTCTTGACTGTCCCCCCACAGCAAACGCAAACTGGTAAGTGCAGCTGCTTCAGCAGCAGATATCCGACCGCTTTGGCATCTTCATACAAGCAGCTCATAGTAATTCCTCCTGAATAGAAATGCGACGCACTGAAGCCTATCTGTACGAATTGTGCAAAGCCCCGTGTACGAAGCGGGCAGAAGGGTGAAAGTCAAGGCGAGTCCGAGCCCTGCACATGGGACGCACCGAAAGAACCCAGCGCGAGGACTCGTCGGCGAAGAGAGTCAGCTAGGAGGCAAGCTCAGGCTGCAGGTCAAGCTGAAGGTCCAGGGAGTGAGGAGGATGATGACGATGATGAAGCCGAGGTCCTGTCAAAGAAAGCCAAGCTGAATGAGTTGGAAAACCGGATAGGTGAGCACGCTTCGCGAATAGTCACTACGGACAACCCTCGTTGACAAGGGAAGTAGCTGCATGCCAGCATGCTTTGGAGGTGCAGAAGCAGAGTTCCTCCTCTGTTCGATCTTCCGACAATCCGACATCCCAATCCACTTCCTACAGCCAAAATCAGAGCTCGTCACTCGATAGCTCGTACTCTCGTCCTCAATCGTACATACCAAAGCAGGAACCCTACACGTATACACACCCTCCATTCTACCTCGGTTATATGGAAGATATACCCGTGCGGCCGCCGGGGGCCTCAACGCCACCATCTAATGAAAGGACCGGCACGAATGCAGCGACTACCAGAATTTTTCCTCAAGCTCAGAGGGATGATCTGCTGGATATGGAGGCTTCCGCTCGTACGTTACGAGCCGAGATGGTCATAGGAGCTGCCAGGCCTGTCGGTGGCCACATGCGTCAAGGAGGACCTGCTCCCAGCGAGCCTACCCCAGAAGTTGTGAGCGATATTCAGGGAGAAGACCTGGAATCATACGATGGGTTATTCGACTTGGTATGGCCAGAGTGAGTGGTCACGTTCCTGCTGCACCCAGAGCATCCAAGCTGACAGCGCAATGCTATCGCTCAGCTGGCCAAAGGATCTGCCCACATTTGCCGTCGTGGAGGTGAGCATGCTGAATTCGTTTACCGCTCAAGAAGCCTGCTGATCTTTCCGCAGCGAATCGTAAAAGTATTCTTCGAGAAGATACCGACGCTTCCCCGCATGGTTCCCAAGGCACAGTTCATGCAGAGTTTGCTGTTGCCACCTTCTCATCCCAACTTTCCAGTCAGTCGGTTCTCGCATGTTCGAGGACACACACACGAGTACTGACTTTGATTTGAATTGGTGTAGGTTCGACCCCTCTTGCATGCTATTTTGGCCGTCTCGTCGAACTTTGTCTCGGAGACATCCTTGGCGACTAGAGCGTACTTTCCTGTGGGCGCATCCAGCTCGGACATTTTGCATCCAGTAAACGATTTCGAGTCGACTCCTACCCCTGGTCGATTCACAGCAGGAACAGTGCCAATGGGTCATCATCAAGGACCGTCAACGCCCTTGGGCCGATTCCAACTGTGGCACCGTAGAAAGGCTTTCGAGACGTTCGCGACATGTTTGGATCGCGGTGACAAGTTCTTGCAATGTCTGCAATGTGAGTCGGTCTTTATGCTACATTCGAGCTCGGCTGACCTTGGATATCGTAGCGTATGTGATCGCTACCACTGTTGACCAATACAATGCATGGTTAGTACCCGAAAAGAACAATTATCTGAGTGGCAGGAATATCACTGACGTTTTCTTGCTTATAGGTGGACGGACCTGTGGCTTGAATCTGGCGCGTGTGTGCGGATGGCGACTCCAATGAGGATCAACGAAACGACCAGTACGTTCTTTGTTCGCCTGGGAACGAGAGGAAACTGTCTGACCGTGACGTGCATCAAGATGTGCCCGAGGGATCTCTACGCAGATATTCAAACTTTCTACTCGAGCCGGCCAAAACCGCCATGGAACAGGCGGAGCGAGACCGGACTTGGTGGTGAGCGTGCAGGTGTCAAATTAGACTGAGGTCATGACCCGTGCTCATGCCTCTGATCACTAGGATGGTTTACTTCCTCGAGCGGGCGGCGACGGTCTCAACGACATGGCCTACTGTAGGTATACGGATACAATTGCTACCTGCATGGGAGTACTGATCACCAAGTGCAGGCTTTGGCAGATGACGAGATTTCAACAGAGCTACCAGTCTTGCAGGAGATCTTCGATCGAGGCTATGGCGATCTGAGCGGCGTGCAAAACTTGCAGTGAGCTCAAGTGCTCCAGAGATGCCCGTGAGCTATGCTAATCATGTGCATCAACAGGTCTCCCGATCTGTTGACATCTCGTGAGTGTTATCGTCATCACGCTTCTTACCCTCCCGAGATTACGCTAAGCCTAATTTGGTATGTGCCTCTAGACCCCGATCGACATCGTGATGTGAGTATCTCGATCCCAATCCCGATCTTGTACACAACATCAGCAGCTGACCGCAGAATTGGCAGAGCTTCTGTCTTCTCCTGAAAGCGTTGAAGCTTCACACCGACGTGAACGTTTTTTTCCGTAAATACTCCCGTGGACAACATAGTATCGCGTGAGTGTATGCAAAGTCCGCACGCGGATCAATCAGGCGTAGCCTGATGTGCTCACTATGCTACGACCTGATCGATTTCGCAGAGGTTATCTCTCACATCCGACATTCCGCGTCCTGTTGTCGCAAATCAATTCGTTCCGTATGAGCTTCCCGCCCGAATTCAGAAGGCCTACCCAATTTAAAGTTGGCGGAGGAGTGGATGCGCTTGATCGAGATCTTATTGCTGCTCTCTGGATCGCACATGGGTGAGTGCCAGAGACTTTAGCCTGGGTCTACTTTGGAGGAGTCGATCTAAGGCTGATGTACGCCATGGTCTTTTAGTGCAAGCATGTCTCTAGGAGAACCGCTGGTGACGAAGGACTCGTGGACTCAAGAGGGAGCTCGTATGACTCTGGCTGCTATCCGAGCTGCTCTTTCCCTTCTCTATGATAGTGAGTTGCAGGCAGACATTGGTCTTAAACGCAAGCTATACGAGATACAAAGGAGCTGACCTCCACTCGACCAGTCACCGCGACAAGCTATGATAGTAAGTTCCACCGACACGAGGAATGGGCCGTAGCATGATTTTATAAGTGCCGATTGTTGACAGCAAGCCGGGACCATTTCGCAGTCACCCTCTTCTCACCAACCTGTTCCTTCGCGTGGTGTCTGGCTTCACGAGGCTTGATACGATTCGTGGATGCAGCGTCCGAGTCGGGCGACCCGGTTTCCGCGTCAGTGTTCAGATCCGAGATCGAGGTGTTCCGGTGAGTAGTTCGTATCTTACGTTGACCTAAGACTGGCGACTAACGGCAGGTTTCACGCGATCCTTTACCTCAGACTCGCGTTGCGAAGATACGGTGAACGCTTCCCATTGGGAAATCGGCACTTGAAGATGGTCGATGACTTGCTGAGTCAACTGAATGCGCATCATTCAGTCGCCAAATCTTACGAGCTGATATACGAGTGAGTGCTCTCGCCCGATATATATTCCCGTCTTGAGCAATGTCGTGTCAGGGATGTGCTTCGAAGGCACAAGCTGATTTGTATATTGTTCCGAACAGCTGTACCAAGAAGGACGTGTTCGGCACTCGCGAAGTCGGTGCTACAAGTCAAGCCAATATCACCGAATTAACCTCTTCCTCGTCGCACGGGATTGTGACACCCGGAGGAACCATGAACAGCTCGAGCAGCACACCGCAAGACGCTAATACCTCGGAGAGCTATACCAACAGCTTACTGGACTTCGACCCGTCCCAGCAGCATCAGAAACATCAACAGACGCGGGCTCAGGGCCAGAGCCAGACACAGAACCAACAGGGCGGCTATCAATCTGTACCTCAGCCTCAGTATCCAAGCCAGACCCAGACCCATCCTTACGCTAGCAGGAACACCAATCTCTACGCTGACACAAGTACCAATACGAGTGTCAATCCGGATCCGCTAAACCCAAACGTATATTCTAATGTGAATGTCAACACGAGCGTCTTTACGGGTTTCAACACGTCGCCTGCGGATCCGCAAGATAGTTGGGATATCTCGAGTTTCAGCTTTGATATCAATGCCGTGGCTAGCTTCTTCGAGTCTACTGGCGCCACATTTGACGGTAATCAATTCAATATGACTTTATAATATAATTGAGCAGTCGAAGCGCGGTATTGTGATAACTATGATGGCACACAGCATGCATCATGCTCCAGACACCTATGCGCAGTCATGACTCGCCGCGCACTCACTCAACGGATCTGCCCTGCAGATAGACTACGTCCGAGGGTATTGTCGGTTTATGAATGGTTTGGGTGGATCAAGCAGCGATGGCCAAGATGAACCGCTCCCAACGACATATAATCTCCACCACGACATCCTCGTAGACTCCTGTACCGGCGCGTGCGTTCGCGCCTGCCCCTGCACCGGTGCCTGTAGTACGCGTACTCGCCTTGCGCAGCGGGAAAATCTCCTTATGTCCCATCCCGCAATCCCTGCACTTCTCTCTCACTCTATCAAACGCCCTCCCGCTCTCAGGGTCCGAGGCGCATCTGTCTGAAAGCTCGATATGGACGAGTCGTTCCCAGCGCTTCATGGCTACCGAAGGGGGGTTCAAATGGGTTGTAGCGCCCGGCAAGAAGGAGGTGGTCAATGTACCTGAACGATGTAGGGGGTGCTGGGCGGCAGTCATCAAAGGAGCTTTCCCATGATGTGTGGTCGTATATTTAATGGGCGTCGTTCTCGAGGAGGTTGCAGTCAAAGTAGCAGCAGCAGCAGAAGAAGTCGAGGCCGAGGTGGGAAGAGGGAAAATATCGCGCAGCGTCGGCGTTTTGGATTGACACTCTGCATATTTTCCAACGAAGCCCGTCAGCAAATCAAACTCATGATGATCATATTGTCGTACGCTCATTCCATGCCGTGGCTGGATACCCGCTGAGCCACTCACGATTTGTCCATTGGCCGATACGACGGGGCACATTGTCTGTCCTCCCTACTTTGAAGAAAGTCAAAGTAGGCGTTTCGAGATCTAACCCCAGTGAACGTTGTCCAAGGTTAATGCACAAGGAGTCAGCATAGCTCATCGCATCGGCTCAGATCCTCATTGCAGCCGCGAACATACGGATACGTCTTGTCTTTGGTGAGTACATCGCAAAGACTCACCCCTTAGTTCGTAGGCGTACAGATACCCGGGGCATTCCTATATGAGTTGACGAATAAAGGCAAAACATCAGCACGTGCAAAATTCAGTCCATTTGTACGAAACGGTCAGTGGCTAAAGTATGGATATAAGTCGGCAGGTCGTATGCCTCAGCCAGCACTCACCTTGTCCGTGAGCTTGCTCTCCATCGTCATTCGTAAGAGAGCCTGTGTCTGCTGTCCTAGCGAAGTGGGTATGTAATCTGTTTCCGAACCACAAGAGGTTCATCAGCCTTAATTCAACCGCCCCGTCATTCACGACAGGCAGCTGTTAAAGGATGCATGTCTCTTGCTCACTCACCCGCAAAGTCGATCCAGATACCCGCATTTCCTTGCTGCCCGCGCCAATAGAAGCCTCCGACTTGACAGATCATGCCTGCGTGATCTTTACAATATCGACCCATCACTCGATCGCTCCTCTGATCCCCTTCCTCCTCTCTCATAGCGGATCCAGAATCCCCATGATGCGACACAAGATATGGCGCCGATGTTTTGACTAGTCGCTTGCATGGTTGACCGGTCCTGGTAAAGCCTGCACATTGGACCGCCGTGCCGCCGGTATTTACGTTAGGAAGTCCCGTCTTATCTGGTGTGATGGTCATACGGCTGAGACGATCCAAAGAGGGTGTTGATTTTGATTTGGTAGGACGGAGAGGCTGTTCTGAAACAGCTCGCTGGTGACGGATCCTCGACCGAGATGTCACTTGCTGACTGGAGACATCATCACTTGAATCTGAGCTTGGAACGCCTTGCTCAGACTCAGACGAGGACAGCTGGGTGAGATCGATGATAGGCCTGTATTCAGAGTCATCCCCATTCCGGCCTTGACGCCTCTTGGGCGACCCTGCCGTGGCTTTTTCCTTCCCCTTTCTGCCCCTGTTTCTGATTCTGTCTTTGACTTTAGCCTGTGGATTGGACTTGAATGTGGGTTCGCTGACCGGCACCACAGGATCAGAGTGGGGTCGAGGTGGAGTATGAGGTTCAGGGGGACGGAGTCTCGCTTCGTCCGATAGGCGGGGTTTTGAATGTGGATGTACCGAGGGGCGGAAAGATTTCGCAGGATATGATGCCTGCTGAAGTATTGCCGCAGATTTACGCTCGGATTCGGATTCAGGCTCAACAGGAAGTATCTGGACCTCGTGCCGGTACGTGTGCTCGCCTGAACACCCTGCCTCAACGCTGTTGGCGGTGTTAGATGCATCTAGTGGTGTCAGCGGGGTCCGCGAAGGACCTGCGCCAAATGAGGATGAGAGAGCGGATCGCATCGTTTCGGATAGAGGTATCCGCGCATCGTAGGTCGACAGGGGCAATGAAGCAGGACGAGGAGGCAATGGCGGTGCTTGTAGCCTGTCATGACTACTCTCGGATTTCGATTGATGCTGCTCGTCTGAATAGACCGTCATATAGGCTGTGTGACTATTCCGTGGTCCGCGGAGATCTGCGTGGGACGGAAGGGGAGGAAGTTTCTTGTCGCATTGAGGCGAGCATTCTGATGCGTATGTAGTAGACGAAAGCCGAGGATCGGAATACGTTCTTGTACGACTATCTGAGGGCGGCAGTGGAGTTGACGATGGACCACCGGAAGGACTTGCCTGCGAATGATATGCAGATGGCCCGAGGTCGTACGCGTGCTGCGCGGACGCATAATGAGATCTGGGATCCGCGATGTTGAGGCGGGAGACAGAGCTGGTCAAGCTTCGCAGGTATTCAGTCCCCTTACTTTGGCTAGCCGCAGGCGGACGGTTTGCGGAATGACCATAGCCAGGACCGTGACCGTTATCTACATGAGAGGGCCGATATTGACCTTGCCCCACATATCTATAGGATTCCTGGTTCTGATACGTTGATGGACCGGCGTTGACTTGAGCATATGAGCTAGAAGCAGGCGGGAACGCTTGTTGACGCGACGTCGGCTGACAAGGATCCTGATGGTAGTAGGTCATTGATGGAGCACATTCATTGGGGAAAGCACAAACACAAACAAGCACGGAGACATGAACAGGATCGAGCGATACAAAGAAGAGACAATTCGACAGTGATCAGAGTTGGAGTTGACGGTTGTGAAAGGTAAGTCGTAAGTCGTGCTCAAGGCGAGAACTTGGTGCGGACTCGTTGCCTGTTGATTGTTGATGGATGTTGTTGTCGGGTGACGAAAGCAGCCGCGCGAATGATGGAATGATGGAGAGCCACGTGCGAACCAGGTGATAATCGCGTGTGAGAGTGATCGACCGATGGGGTTGTTGTTGATTAGTTAGTACCATGTCCCGCAGCCCCTTTAAGTCACAACAAAATGACGATAGCATGATACGATGCTTTGACTGTTTGACACCTTTTACATACTTCCTTTCTCTTATCATTTAGATACTGGCGACAACTGTTTTGCGTGCTTATATATTGATTATCAGCTGCCATACTCACCAGTCGCCGCTCGAATCGCCTACCAATCGCATCTGACTACGGCTACAACTCGCTCCGATCTGGTCTGATCGCGCACCACCGTTCCCCGTGGCCCTAGCATGGCCGATCTCTCCCAGCATACCAACTACACAGCAGCATATTCTGGCCTACTCGACAACTTCTACCTCACACTAGCCATAGCGGGCGCCTGCCTGATAGGCTATGAGATAGAGGTACACATACCTCGCCGGAGGGGGAAAGACGGGAAGTTTCAGCGCGTCCCGGTGCGGATATACAAGGCCGCACAGAGGGGTTGGAAGAGGTGGAAAGGCGGCACGGCAGATTCGCATCGGCATCAGAATGGGAGGCAGAGTAGTGAGGGACTGATAGGGGAGGACAGTGGAGACGAGAAAGCGAGGAAGCGCTTAGGAGATCGAGAGAGCTGGGAGTTCGGCTAGTGAGCTGCAATAATCTCACTCATCCTTGAGTCGTACAACTGATAAAGCCTTCTCAGTATCTTCCAACCGAAAGCTTGGGCTCTGTAAGTGTACGTGTCACGAGAGGAGCGCTGACATCGTCAGCAACGCCTCACCGCCCGTACCTCGATGGCCCTTGATGTGGATCATCTCATCTTTGAAAGTGAAAGAGAGCGACATGCCCGAGAAATGCGGATTGGACCTGACCCTTCATGCTCGTTTCTTACGAGGCGCCTGTGAGTGCGCGATGATCACGGCCGTTGCTGACTGTCAGTCTTCTACACTCTGCTGCAAACTGTCATTATCATGCCGTGAGTCCTATGACCGCAGGAAGTTTTGCTAACCATGCAGTATCCTCATGCCATTGCACATCGTGTACTCGCCCTCGGATATCGCTCGTACCTCCATGCTTCGAGCATCTGTATCGTCTTTGGTTCAATCCTCCGGCTCTAGATGGCTATGGGTCCATGCACTATTGATATGGTACATCACTATCACTTGGACTGCGACTTTACTATGGATCACATGGGGCGCTTTGGCATATCGACGGCGACAGATCGATGGCTTGGCGAAGAGAGTTGCTGCTGCCAGAGAGGCGAAGCGTCATGCTGCTCGAGGAGAAGAAGGGGAGGACAGCTGGTCGCTAGCTGAGGATTGTCCAGGAGTCAAGCGATATAGGACATTGATGGTGACCAACGTGCCGCCTGACAGTGAGTTTCATGGCCCGCTACTTCTGGGAACATGCCCAGCTCATCTCGACGACCCACCTTAGTGCGTGACGAAGCAGTGCTTCGCGATTACTTCGACCATTATCTGCATCGCCATCGCGTCAAGAAAGAAGGCCTTGAGAAAGTTCAAACTGGCAAGCGGAAATCAAGAGCGTCATTCGATGCTTTGGGGAAAATAGGCGGTATTGAGATCCCCTTGGACAGCGAAGTCGACGAGGTGATCTTGGTACGGAAACTCGGGACAATATCGAGCTTGCGCGGAAGACGGCAGGATGTGTTGCGAAAGCTTGAACTGGTAAGTCATGGGACGATAAAACGGAGCACTAACAGATTAGGCGCATGTGAATCTCGCCAAGCGGGTGCTAGCAGCAGTCTCTCAGCACATTCATGCGAGCCGGTCGAACAAGACGGAGTTCATCAAATCAGGGCGTTCACTGGCTTCTCGCGCCCCACCAAATGCCGCCAAAACCGAACGCCTACAGAAATTAACAGAGGTGTTGGGCCCATTCGTGGATGATGATGTATCTAGACCAGCCAAACACGCTACCGTCTGGGATGTAAGTGTACCCCCCCCCCCCCTTCTTCCCACTTGTTCTCGTTTGGACTGACTCTTCACTTATCCAAATGATAGGCGCTCCATTCGCTACCTAGAGAACTCATTGATCCTTACCAGTCCCTCACTCATCTGACTTCGCTATTTCGAGACGAAAATGCGCCATTGATCGATTACCTCAGTACCAAGCTGGAATATCTAACCATGCTCCTCAACGAAGCTCGATCTCGCCCTTTGGATTCGTACCCCGCCTCTTCCGCCGCATTCATCACTTTCAAGGACGCCAAGACAGCCCGTTTAGCCCATAAAATCTTAGATAACCACCCGAAGCGTTCCCTGGCTTGTCACACCACCCCTGCGCCGGATTGGACAGACATCCTCTGGCCTAGGCTGAGTAAAAGTGTTTACAAATCAGAATTCGTGAGGAGCTGGATCGTCTTCTTTGGAGTGTGGGCATTCACCTTAATCTGGGTAAGCTCAGATCCGCTTCAGCATCTTGCAGATAACTTGCTGATACCAACAGCAGATTTTCCCAGTCTCGCTTCTATGTGCACTTGCATCTTTAACAAACATCGCTGGTTTCATAAAGCCTTTGCAAAGCTTCTTGAACGCCCATCCAAAGGTCGCATCTGCCATCACCTCTTTGGCGCCGGTCATCTTGGTTGCTCTGTTAACCATAGCTATTTGCCCTATCCTTCTGGTCATCGCCAACAAGGCTGAGACAATAGTGACTCGCTTGGGCATACATAATTCGGTCCTAGAAAGATTTTGGAAGTTTTGTGAGTGTTCTATCCTGTTGGCTGAATGTGGCTGATGTTGTCGCCTCAGTGATGGTCAACGGCGTGGTCTTCTTCGCTGTAAGTCTTCAGGTGACGAGAGGCCAGCTAACGGTCAGATTGGTCAATCGGCTATCGAGGCATACCTGACCGCATTTCAAAATCGGAATTTCGACCCTTTACCTATCGTCGCTTCGGCTTTCGTGAGTCTCCAAACCAGTATGGCAATGACTGACAACCTCATTAGCCCACCGCTGCACCTTATTTCGCATCATATATCTTACTCCAGGTCGCCATTCAACCTTTCTTTGAGATCTTTCGGTTCGGAGTGAGTCTACCTTGATGTCGAAGGTTGCTGACAAAGTAGCTTCCGACGATCGTGTATGTGTTTGGGACCCGAGTTTCGGTCATACCGCGTCAGAGGAACGCTCGTACCGAACAGTGAGTGATATCGTGCCAGACATGAGCTGATGCGAGTTTAGTCCAACTTTCAGCCACTTCTCTCAGGTTCCTCAACAATGTAGGTCTACGGTCCGCTTGGGTGCTGCGATGCCGATATACTAATATCCCACAGTGCTGGGCGGAGCGATTATGCACCTCTTCATGTTATTAAAGTGAGTCCTTGCCGTTGCAGATCAAGCTGACATGTGATTAGTCCCCTTGTAATACCATTCAGTGAGTCGCAATGGCCGAAGCGAATCCGTGACCGCTACTGACCTCGAGACAGCCTTGATATATTATGGCGCGTGTTATGGTGAGTTCTGAGGTGAATCGAACGCCGCTGATAGTCAGTTGTATGGAAACGTCAATTCACTTACGTATACGGACGACTTTACGAGACAAACGGTCGGCGAACGAGCATTCGTGCTCTCCGATATAGCCTGGATGCTCTTGCTCGTGAGTGGAACTACACGAATTCGCAAGCGAGCACATCAATCCGAGAAGATTTCGACTGACGGGTCATGTCATGTACGAACATGCAGTAAGCCAATTTGTATTATTCGCGTTCTTCATTTTAAGTGAGTCCCCCCTATGGTCGAGTGTGAGCTGACAGGGCAGACAAAGCGAAGGGACATGCTATCGCGACCGGTATACTGTTTTTCATCACCCTCATCATCAAGATCATGTGAGTGGCACGTCTTTGCGTATTTTGCTGACGAGATTGCCAGAATCACACGAGCACTGAAGATCAGATTCAAGAGGTGAGTTTGACGTGATGAGCCTGAAAGGATACATGTTGAGTTTCTTCTCAGGCTGGATGCACAAGAGGCAGATATCCTCTGTCCACGTCTCGAAGGGACCAACGATGTTGGAGAAGATGACTCATCAGAGGTATCCGAGGCAGACAATGATTTCGATGCGCCCCAAGACCAGAAAATGAGCAGTCGATTCGGCACGATCAAGCGTAGCTTCTCACAGTGGACCGGCAGTCTAGGCTATGGACACAAGCCGGGCCATCATCGCAAACCCATACCTTTCGATCATCTGTTATTCGCCACGCTCGATTCAAAGTTCTCGTTTGAGTTGCCCGACAACAGTGATTCAGGAGACACTTGTTCGCCAGAGGAACCGGTCCATCCCAGTGACGAAACACTACGAGTGGTGGAACCTCACCCTCCCCTGCAGCCATGGGAAGATATACCGCCATATCATCGAGCGAGGGGTTACAACGACCAGCCTGCTTACACAGACCCTATCGACAACTATCTCTGGTTACCACGAGATCCGCTGTCCACGTTGGATCTGGACGATACAGTGGAGATGCGTTTAGCCTTGACGACATCGACTGGAGGTGCTGGTAAGATTGGAGATTGGTTCTCTGCTGAATCAGGGGAAATCGTTGTCCATGAGCCGGAGGAACACCTGGTCGTCTCTGCGTCCAGCGGTGACAATCGTGATCACGGTGGCGACTTCGACTCTCATGATCATGGCTATGGCAGAGAGACACCTGATCTGGCCCCTACGTCTCCTGCCGGGAACAGCGAGCGGCGCCTGGTATCCACCCCTTCTATGATTGGCAGCGAGGTGAACGACACCTTCTCGGGAAGTCATCTGTTCCGTCGACATACGCACAGAGCGGCAGACGCCCTTGCCAATGTATTTAACCGACCCCGAAACACGTCTGGCCATTCAGACGATGATATCTCCCTGAGGACATTGTCGGTCCCACCAACAACGATGAGGCTTGTATCCCCGCCATCCCCATCCCCGATTTCAGCAGCTGAGCTGGATCTGCCTATGATGGCGCGTGCATCGACACCCAGTCCTATATCGGCGCAGCATGAAACAGACCCCCTAGCAGAAGCGGCACCGAGCACAGTCAACCCCGTGACTCCCGAGCCGACTCGTACGGGATCGGGATCATATATTTCCTTCTCTGCGACTTTGGGCAGATCACCATCTGGACGACGACCGACTAGATTACGATCAAATAGCAGTAACCGAAGTGGAGAAGAATTCCTCCAGTCCCCAAGTCTGAATCGAGAACGTTCGCTCAGTGTCATGTCGCCTCAAAGAAGTAGATCTCAGCACCGTACGCCCAGTGCCATGTCATCTCAGCAGCAGAAGATGCTCAAGGAGATTATGGAGGAAGAAGAACGGGCGAGCAAAGAGGCAAGATCAGAGGAACATAAAGAGCAGGATATGGAAGAAGAGGAAGTGATCAAAGAACAAGACAAGATTAGAAAGGCGAGTGGGAGTGGCACAAATGGAGGAGCTAGCGCAATTGAGAGCGGCGGTATCCTGAGGAGATTGACAACGACCAGTAGGAGGGACAGCGAGACGTCCAGGAGCAACGCAAATGGCAGACCCAGATTTGAAAGGGCTGATATCTCGGGCAGATCGGGGAGGTCTAGTTTACGGAATACTAGCAATAGGGAGCGGGGGATGAGTATGGCCACTGAAGCTTCGATGGCTTCAGCGTCAGCTTCGTTCTCGGCGCCGTTGTCGGCTCCCGTGCCCTCGGAACCAACAGAGAGAGACGCATTGAGCGGGAGTGGTCCCGTTGCTACTGATACCAGTGATCATGTCGAAGGAGGACTTGCAGGTGGCAGCGGTAGCGGTAACGAAGGGGATGGAGCGGTGAATCAAAGCCTGCTCAAGTAGAGGTAGAGGATAAAATACATATATCTGCCCGATCATATCTAAAATTGCAATTATAATTTATTCAGTCTTCTCATGATACTGTGCTACACATACGACGCGACCCCGACTGCGCTGGCCCAGAACGGGAAGTTTTCTCATACATTATTATCGGCGACTCTGTACTGTTACGAGTGATGACATACTGACTAGCTCCTCTGATTCGTGCTTTTGATTGCTTCTCATCTCGAGGGTTTCTCTGGGCTGTCCACGGAATACTGGTGGATATTGTGTCTAGTGAAATCCGGTCAGACTCTTCAGACTCTTACAGCCCGCTCATCTGCGACTCCAGCGACAGGACCTTGAGTGCTACCGACAGGGTCGGCAAACGGGTCTTGGTGAGTATGCAAGTCCTTGTCATATCCTCGGAGAGTGGCTCGCCACATCTAGATATGTTATGATGCCAACCCATTCATCAGCTTCATCAATCCAGCATATTATGACAGTACCCTATGTGTCGTCGACACTGTGCACTCACGGTGTTGCTGCGCTTGGTGCCGAGATAAATCAAGTATCCAAGGATGAAAGTGACGACGATGAAACCGATCCAGATGAACGCTAGCTGGGCGTTGAGGTCTCGGCATGTGGACTTGAAGATCTTCTTGGCGAGGGCTGAGGTGATGACAGAAGAGTAAGAAAGTAGTCAGCACAGATCAGGTTCAGATCAGTCTTTGAGATCCTCCGAAGGGGGGCAGACAGACACAAGGCAATCAGTTCGCACTGCACTCACCTAAAGCGTCCTTGTCTACATTCTCAAATTCCGGTAGGTCGAAGAGGTCGTCGAGATGTCGGCAGACAGCTCGGTCGTCTCTGCTCGTGTGGGTGGTACTGATCGCGGCGGCTGGATACGGACCCACGGACGAACGGGCGATCATACGACGTGTAGAATGATTCATTATCTTGGTCAGTGAGGGCCGCCACTTTGACCGTACTATGAGACTAAGTGCAGTCTACACAAGGGCAAGAAACCCAAATTTGATCCACTCACCCAGCCAGAAGATCCACGTCAGACCAGCGACGGCCGTTTCATTGAGGACCGTAGCAAGACCCGGTTTGGCCAACCGAGCGACGATGAAGCCCAAGACGACGAGAATGGTGAATGCGCCGACGAAGGCGTCGTACGTGTAGGTACTGCTGTGATAACCGATCTTCCGGGTCTGGTTGAAAGAGAAAAAAAAAACGAAAAACCACAGAGAATCAGTCATCAGTCAGTGCGCAACGCGAATGTCTTGCTCGATGAAACAGCGCCGCAGAGATCTGGGATAGGGACGGAGTGTATCGGATTGTACTGCACATAGCCACTCACCGTATGCTCCACATACGCAGAGATACCGAGTACGACGGCACTGCAGACAGTCAATACTGCATCGCCAACTAAGATGAGACCGTGCGGCGAAGGCATATTTGGTGGAAGGCAATGTCTATGGTGATGAAGCTAAGGTGAGGGTCAATCTATGATCCAACGTTTCTTCTGGGGTGAGACGTGAAATGAAGGAGATTCTTGTCATGCCATGCCATGCGGTGCCATGCCTTGCCTTCTTATAGTTACACTTCTCGTCTCTTCGATGCAGAAGAAGCCCAATCTGGACGCACGTCATGTGAGTGAGGACATCTGTCTGGCTTCCAACCATTCGGCAGGCAATGTGCCTGATTCAAGCAATCCAAACATGCTTGAAGGAGAGCAGGCGCAGCAGCGGCGCCGGCGCCAGGAGCAGTCGGCCGTCGCTGCACCATCATACAGTAACAGGCATCACATTCCAAGGCATCGTGGGATGACCCTCACTCACGCCTGATGCCTGATGCCACTGCTTGCCGAGCAGGTGCAGGCCACATCATCGCTTGGGAATGGACCGAGTTACAATAATGTGAATAGTTGCGGCAGAATAAGACCTGACAAGACATACCGTAATGTCTACGGATCAAGCTATCGATAAACTCAAGATAGTGGGAAAACAAGATTGCACAGCCTTGCTCTCCATCACGGCACGATAGGGGGAAAGTCTGCGGCAAGCAGAAAGAGTAAATCTCCGCTGTTGGTATAAGTTGGAAATCGGTGGGCTATTCATAGAACATAAAATGATCGCGGTTCATCCCGTTCGTCTCGGAGGCGCAGGATTGAAGGGTAGCGAGAGGCTGAACGGAACGCCTCTCGCAGAACGATTGTTAACTACTGACGGCCGTAAGCTTGAAGATTGTGGCATCATCAGGTTATACTTCCCCTCTTGCGAGAGGGCATGCCGGGATTGAAAGTGTTATGGCATGTCTAGTATGTTTAGTCTGATAAGCGATACAAATGAGACAGCTGAAGCGAGCAACGCGAGATAGCGGAGCAAGAAGAAAACGGTTCCCCCCACCTTTTGGCCCTCACCCCTTATACATCAGATCATCCACCCCTGTGCTCCGGTCTCTTGGCTGACGTACTTCCGAGCGCTCAGCTAGGGGGCGCGCTGCGGATAACCGCCCGGTATGCTACGAGTATCCGAGATATGGCTACGGATATGAAGCACACTTGCGGATTACCCTGCAGGTGAGAAGGAAGGCACGGCGTGATCACCGCGCTAGTTCCTCCCAATGAAAGGTTGAACATACCACTCTCGGACGAAGCACTACGCCGAGCGCCGAACATCCTCCGCTTCGCTCCAAGCCAAGAAGAATAAGAGCGGCCGAAGAGCAGGTGAGCTGATCAGATGACATCAAGTGGGACAGAGTAGAATCAAGCTTGCATAGCATTATCAAACATGAAGCTGTGCGGGACATTCCTTTGACGGCATTCCTTTGTGGAGCGACCTACGATCGCTGATACCGCCTTGTTCTCGGGCCTGCTCAGATACGCGTAAGAAGTCGTCTATATAAAGTCGGACCAAAAGCTTACGAGAGTCATCACAACTACATCTCCGTCACCGCCTATACCCACGCGACGTCAGATCTAACCCCTTGTCGATGCCACTCACCCACTCACCATGCAACTGGCCAACGCATCGCAAGCCGGCTACGGCTACATCCAGCCCTTATCGGAGAACGCGACCTGGGTGTACCCATTCATTCCTGGTGAACCTCCCAACGTGATCCTTTACGAATTTGCCGCCTGTGTTCCCTCAAACGTCACTGTCGCTCAGATATGTTGCTCGGCGGTCAACGGGTCGTTCGTCACTCAACAGCTGTCCAATTCGCGCACGCTCAACGAGACCGAGGTCAAGGATATCCTTGATGCGCGATACCCTGGTCAGAACCAAACGAGTTCGGCCACCTACATCACTGGCAATGTCACCGAGACTGATGGCCCCGGCGAAGTTGGCGCTATCAACTGGTGCTCGATGGCCTACAACCCTCTGTCCGACACTCCCTTGGAAGGTGTCGGATTCAGCAGCGGCATGGGTATGCTAGGCAACGTACCGGAGAGCATGAACAGCTGGATGGAATGCTTCAAGGCGAACGTCCCGGAGGATGCAATCAACAAGACGGAAGCGGCTTACGCCTGTGTCACAAGGGATGTTGTTGGTGGTGGAGTGATCGAGGGATTCTCCAGATATGTGAAGAACCAAAGTGGAGCTGAGGGAAGGGCCCCTGTCTGGGTATCGGGGACGATTATGGTCTCGTTGGTCCTTGCTGTCATGTCGACATTCTAGGTGAGTTACGGAGGCAGGGGCTAGCGAGTCAGCGGGGTACACGTACTGACTAGTCCCAGCCGCTGTTGTCGTAATGCGGCGTGCCATAGATCAGTTCACAAGTCCTCGCCGCTGGCCAGATCCCCATCCCACGTCTGCTCCGCCGTCCACGGCTGGAACGACAGTTCATATAGCCCAGTAAAGTAGAGTGTGGTAGAATGACATGGTCTCAAGCACGGCCAGAGGCCCCAAGCCGAATATTATAGATCAACTATACTCGAGTACGATCTCCTTAGGCCGAATCAGGTTGTAAAGACTATGTACCGATGAATTATATGCTTCAACGATAGTGTCAGACTGGTATAAATTCATGGGCAGACTGGGCGTTGATGCGTGTTTCAGAGCGCTCATCTGGAACGGATTCGCTATCCAGCGACATTTTCCGCTACAGACTTCCCATCGAGTCCCTCGGTACCTTCAGCCCTTCTCTCCTTCCTCGTCTCCCTCACAGGATCTTCACCTTTCGTACCGAAGATCCCCATGATTGCGTCTATGGTGGTATTCCCTCCGGACAGTATGATTCCGATATCCCACGACTCAACACCTTCAGCCTTCTGGCGACTGTGTGCCCATTCTCTGAACTTCTCGTTGTACAAGACGACGGCCAGAGGCACGACCGCACTGGGCTCCACGAATACCTTCATCCTCTCCAAGACGAGCTTCATGGCGTGTTTGATCTGTTCTTCAGAGACACTGTATATGCCTTCTAGCAATCTCTTCTTGGCGCCCGGATCGTCGTTGGTACTAATGAAAATCTGCCATGGGCTCAGGCCTACCGGAGTCCGGAGACCATCAGCGATGGTAAGGGTTTTGACGGTCTCGATTCGTTTAGGCGGGTTCGCGTTCAATCCCATTTCCCCATCGTTCCCTCCTTGGTATGAGGGTTCGCAGCCGACGATAGCAGTATCGGGGGACTCGCTGAAGTAGATTGCCGTGCCCGATAGGAGTCCACCTCCGCCAAGCGGCGTGAGTACTGCCCGAAGCCGAGGAGGCTGACCCTGTTCCGCTTTCTTCGTCTGGTACTGCTCGTGCATTTCCAGCGCTGCCGTACCCTGACCGAGCATGATATCGGGGTGATCATAAGGTGGGATCAGTATAGCGCCGGTGTTGTCAATCACCTCTTGCACTTTTGCTTCTCGCTCTTGGCTCGTGGAACCGCTGAAGATCACGTGCTCCGTATACGCTTGGGTACCAGAGATCTTCGAGGGGGTAGAAATGGTTGGCATGACGATGTAAGCTGGGATACCAAATTCAGATGAAGCGAGGGCTAGGGCTTGAGCATGATTCCCTTGTATAGGCGGTGCACAGTGATCAGCTGAAACCGACCGCAAAATGATGACAACCATGGCCTTCCTTACCTGATGAGTGAGTGACCAGACCCCTTCGCCGTACTTCCTCAATCCCCATCACCTCTACCAGATGAGTGACCGCGTGAAAAGCCCCTCTCGCCTTGAAAGCTCCTATTCTCTGATAATTCTCGCATTTGAAGTATATGTTGAACTCGGGGCCACCCTTGCCCGCGGAGGAGGAAGATGCGATGCTGTCGATTGTCTTGTTAGTGAGCAAGGGCGTCTTGTAGACTCGCGCTTTGATCTTCTTGTATGCCTGACGGACCGAGTCCGTCACCAGCGGCATAGTCGTGCTAATATCCGCCATCACGCTTCGAGGATGCTGTGACCACGACCAAGATAGCGCAGTGTCTAGAGGTGGTATCTTCACAGGAATAATATGAGTGTTGAGAAGAAGTGATCATATTGCGGTGGTGTTGCCAAGAGAAACAGATAACGGAGATCCAATTTCGGTCATCGCCGAAAGCGCACGGACCTCTTAATGCTCCGAGGGTATCATTTCCTCGTTAGTCGCTCTCCGGGATTGAATCAGAAGTTGTATCGGGATTGACGGACGACGAGAAACTGCTTTAGACGACCCATGTCAATAGCATAGCTGACATCCCTATAGGCTCTTGCATAGCGTCTGTACATCCTTCGTCAAAGGTTCCACTCATACTTATTCTTACATTTCACATTCGAATGGAAGACAGACTGATCACCCGAGAGAGGTCAGGCAGATGATCAATCCCTAATACAACTCTACTACACTCCCGCATTCGACTCTCTTCATCGATAATGACTCGTATATTTCCTATCACATACGACTGGTGACGTGCTCGACGTGCTGTACGCCCGATTTCTCGAGACCATCCTCCTCGTCGTGCGGCTCCGCCTCGTGAGCCCGAGCATCTGTGGGCGGCGCAACGATTGATGATCAGTGAGATTGCGGATGTAATCACTCTGGTTCGTTTGGATCAATCAATACAAGGTGCCACTCACTTCGCTGATCGCCAGCCCCGACCTCGAAAGCAGCTTGACCTTTCTCAAATTTGGCTCCGTGGTCCTCCATGCCGATCAAGCAACAGAGAATCAGAACGCCCGCCGCGACCTGTCAAGTTATCCCAGTCGCCTCAGCCTGGTCACTCTTTGTTCCTCTAATAAGGCAAAGTTGCGTTTGAGCTAGCTGTACTCACGGCGATGAGAATGGCGGACACCTTGCCATAATCGGGAAGACCGCTGCTTGTCTTGAGCTTTTCACCAGCGGTAGCTTCGATCTGAGCCGCAGCGGAAGAGATCATGTTACCAAGCTGATAGGCAACACCAGGCCACATCGCTCTGAAGGCGGGAGGTGAGATCTCAGACAGATAGACAGGGACAACGCCGTATGCGCTGAGGTCAAAGCCGAAGATGATCAATTCATAGTGACCGTATGGGTGATATTCAGTCCGTGCTGACTCACCCCTGCACACCCGCTTGGACGAAGAAAGCGCCAGCTGCTAGCCCACCGAAGGTGTTTGGCAAGAGCCAAAGCGGCAGCATGGCACAGCAGAATAGGCACATGACAATGATAGTGAGTCGTCGACCGAGATATTGCGAGACATACCCGCCGACTGTACATCCAGCGATGGCGCCCACGTTGCCGATAATGGTTGTTTTGGTGGCAGCCATTTGGGATAGACCTTTGCCTTTCTGGATGTAAGTGGGGTATAAGTCCTGAGATCCGTGGGAATAGAAGTTGAAGGCGCTGTAATATCGAGATGATCCGACAATTATAAGCTGAATGGCCCTATGCTGCTCGTGTTCTACTTTGGTTCCGTCAACCTGAAGTACTCACGTCATGAAAACGATACCGAAGACACAGAGCGCCCAGTCCTTCCTAAGCATCCTGAACAACTCCTTTGCGAACACCCAATTCTGATGAGTATACGATTGGTCCTGCGGGTTCTGCTGCCGCTGTTGATGGAGCAATTTCTTCCGTTCAGCGAAATAAGTAGATTCCGGGACCAATAATCGAAGGATTGCCGAAGCCATAGCGAATCCCGCTCCGATCCAGAATAGGTATCGCCAGTTACCGGCCATTGCAACGGTCTTCTCGAGGTTGATGGCGGCGATGATAAGGTATCCGACGGGATAACCGAGCTGGAGGAAGCCTGAGAAGATCCCTCGAGCTTCGACCGGCATGTTTTCAAGGCTTTGGGACACAGCCTGGAAGTTGGGTGGAACACGTTAGTACTATTATAAGCGAGCTTTCTGGGGTGAACGATCACCACTTAGCGAGGTGACTCACCAGACCCCAGACACCTCCCATTGCGCAGCCGACTGGGTTGCCAAGCTCACTATCAGCCAAAGTCCAGAGGACAGAAACGATGTCGCTGTGCATGAAAAAGCCTACTCACATAGCGAACGAAGAGCAAGGAAAGCGCTCCAGTTCCTGACGAAACCAGTGCCCAGCGAAAGGAACGATAGGATGGCCATATTGATGACCAGGGGCCACTTCCGCCCATATCGATCACCGGCAAGGCTGCAAATCCAATGCGGCCAAGGCAAGAGGTTTAGCCCTGCGCGCAGAAAATCGAACAGACAAAGCTGGAGCAAAGTTATCTTACCCGAAGATGAAAGCACCCAGAGGTCGGAAGAGAAGCGTTAGGGTAATGCTGAGCGTAACTTGCGAGACTTGTCTGTGGAAGTATGTTGCCAATCGAGCGGTCGACAAGGACATGGCGAAGAAATCGATCGCGTCGCAGACCCATGCCTGGAAGAAATCAAATATGGCACAGTCTTAAGGGTTAGCGTCGACTCAGTGTGATACTAGATGGCCGAGCGAGTTGAGCCGTTTGCTTTACTCACAAACCAGCCGGTAAAGAAGAATGCCCACATGAGTGGCGTCAACATGCCGAAGATTTTGAACGGGTTCGAATGCCCTGCATTCTATCGCAAGCGTAACGGTGTCATTCTGGGGCTTCGGCTAGTCTTGTGGGTCTTTAATGGCATGCTCGATGCACTTACCCTCTCCGATTTCGGCGGAAGCTTGGGCAAGCGGCGAACTGAGAACCATGGTCAGTATTAGATAGACTGGATGATTCATGTCTGGTATTGTAAGACTGACTTAGGGAGTCCATCGTGATCGTTAAACCTGATCTACTTTCAGTGACAGAATATGACCCTGCGTCTGGAAGAGGGGGCCTGATTGCTTTGGATGACAAGGGGACTTGAAACAAGCTGTTGGACATCGGACAACCTGTCTTCCAGTCTCATGGGCTTATGTACTATAATGTTACCTCAGCTCCAGTCCCGAGTCCACGCACCCTCCACTCTGCGCGACGAATACTGCGATCATTGTGCATAGGCAGCGTACAGTACAAGTTCGATGACACGATCATCCACCAACCGACCGGGCCGTACATCTATCTATATGACGACTAACATCACCTGACCGTCGAGTTTCTAGTTATTCCTATGCATGTATTTCCTCAGATCTTATCTTGAGGAGGACAAGCCGAATGACATTGACAGTTGGACCTGTCTTGTTGTGGCGGTCCGGGGTTGCCGCGCAACTCTATTCTCGCCAAGATTCCGCATCAAAATAGAAAGAAAAAGGTACGGAAGGTACTCGGCCACATGACGAGACTCTTCGAAGGAGACTGACTTAATTAAGCTTGATAGCGATCTCTCCCGAACCTTTGGAATGGTAAACGTTCAGTCAAGCAATACTAGGACATGTGACAAAGTGAGTTGGGGATCTCCGAAATTCCTCGGAGTGTCTTGCACGTTTTGCTGAACCGTCATGATACGGTACATACTGTACGGACCGTGACGGGCCGAGCGAGTATACGCACCAGGCCGTCCAAGAAGTCTCGTGATCATCTCGTAGTGGTGTCACATCCTCATCGTGCAAAGATTGTCGGTCTATGCATCGGGCCTAGCATGTACCAGTGCGACCCCATCTTTGCCGGGATATGTCCGTCAAGATATAAGCTCGCAGCAGGTATCATTTCGACTCAAGAAGTATCCAACAGGTTCCGGGCAGTGATCTCAAGCCGTAAGTTTCGAGCTCAGTTATCAGTCACCGACAATATGTTTGCTCTTCCCGTTCTGGCTTTCTATTCACACATAGACATACTGACCATCTGCTCTGATTCCAGACACTTATTTCAGGAGACCGATATGTCAAACAACAACTCCACTCCCAAGGTCCACCGGATCAAGGTCGCTATGAACGGAGTGACCGGTCGGATGGGTACGAACCAGCATCTAATTCGGTCCATCATAGCTATCAGGAAACAAGGCGGCGTCGTATGCTCTGACGGGGACAAGATCATCCCTGAACCTATACTGATTGGACGAAATCGACCCAAACTCGAGGATCTGGCTACCGAACATAGTCTTGACATCAACAGCTGTGTGTCCACAGATCTCGATGCTGTTCTTGCCGACCCGGAAGTCGTGATCTACTTCGATGCCCAAACTACCGGGCGTCGAGCCGACGCTGTCAAGAAGGCTATCGCGGCTGGCAAACACGTTTATTGCGAGAAGCCCACGGCAGTCAGTACAGAGGAGGCTTACGATTTATACGAGACTGCCAAGAAAGCGGGGGTGAAGAACGGGGTGGTACAGGACAAGCTCTGGCTACCCGGTCTGGTCAAGCTCAAGACACTCATCGACTCCGGTTTCTTCGGGAAGATCCTTTCGGTCAAAGGCGACTTTGGCTACTGGGTATTCACCGGCCTGACCCCTATCGCGCCCCAGCGTCCTTCGTGGAATTACCGAAAAGAAGACGACGGTGGGATCATAGTCGATATGCTGTGTCATTGGCGATATGTCATTCACAACCTCTTTGGACCCATCAAGACATTCACATGTCTAGGTGCTACCCACATTCCTGAGCGAGTCGATGAGCAAGGCAAAAAGTACAAGTGCACGGCGGACGATGCTGCTTATGCGACTTTCGAGCTGGAGAACGGCGTGATCGTCCACTTCAACTCATCTTGGACCACTCGACCTCGACGCGATGACCTCCTCACGATCCAGGTCGACGGCTCCGAGGGCTCGGCCGTGGCTACCTTGCGAGACTGCGTGGTCCAGCATGCTTCCGCTACTCCTCGACCCACTTGGAACCCTGACGTTCCGGCCACTATCGATCATTTCGCAGCCTGGACCCGAGTGCCAGACTGGCAAGTGTGCGACAATGCCTTCAAGGTTCAATGGGAGATGTTCCTTCGTCACGTTGTCAAGGACGAGCCCTGGAGGTATGACCTGCTAGAAGGCGCCAGGGGTGTACAGTTGACTGAATTAGGCTTGAAGAGCTGGGAGGAAAGGCGATGGGTCGATGTGCCGGAACTGAAGAGTCTCTGAGGCTTAACAAGGACCTGTACGTTCAGCCAGTGTGGTATGTTGTAGATCTTCGAGTATCAACGTGTATAAACACCAACTTGGAATGTCACTACATGTAGAGTACAAAGATTTCAACATGCCCGCCCTCTGTTGGGTTCATCTTCAGATCGGCATAATGACCTAGGATCGCAAATCTCCCAGGATGTAAAATGAGGTGCCGGGTGTAACGAGCCTGGTAACCGCGTACCTTGCTAGTCAGAGACTGAATGGTGTATCGTCTGACTCCAGCAGCTCACTCGCTGCTTTACTTGTTCACTACGATCTTTGCATGCGGACACAATGTTTCGAATCTTATCTACTTGCTTTGCACATCATCCTTCGAGGGGAACTTCCTGTCGCCGCCATTCAAAATCATGTCGATGGCGTACCTGTACCCCCGGACGCCACATCCCATCTGTAAGGCGAAGTAGAATCAACACCATTTCCTTCGATACTTTTCGTCCCCTTCGATTGGCGTCACTCACCAGCACGCAGGTAGCTTTGTCATGGAAGACCGAATGATGCCTCCATTCTTCCCTAGCGTGGATGTTCGCGACATGCAGCTGGAAATGATCGAAATATTCAGCATCGCCAAATCGTCTGTCTTCCGTGAGCACCGGGGGAACACAACACACCTCAATAAATGGAACAGCGATACCAAGCAACGCATCCCGTATAGCGATCGAGTAATGAGTCCATCCCCCAGGATTAAGCACTATACCATCCGTTCCGTCCGTCCGGGCTGCTTGAATTCGATCCACAACCGCGCCTTCCCAGTTACTACCATAAGGTAGATCAGTAAGCAAAGGGCCCTTTCACAGACTGCCAGTGGACACGAGATTCAGATCAGGTCATCATTTACCTTTGGAAAAAGTCAATGATGGCACCGGCCTTTTCGGCTTGCTGACGGCCTGCTTTCTCGACATCGTCCAATGTCTCAGGTCCATAGACTACCACACACGATCATCAGCAGTGCGCACGAGCTAGCTGAGTGACTGATCATATCAAACTTACTGTGAGGCTCTCTGATCCCCAGCAAGTTGAGATTGGGTCCGTTGATTACCAGAACTGACTTCTTACCGTCCTTCATAGCGATGATGTTTGTTGTGCAACCCTTATCTTTCTTGGAGAGGGAATGATTGCCAGAAAAGTACTGCTGCAGAGGAATCTTCTACATCGACTTGTGTTGGGAATCACTTCTCTTGAAAGACAACAAGGACGTCCGTCAAGGCCTATCACCACAAGACCCGGGCCGCAACTAGATGAGGAGGACGGTCCGGTCGACTTATGCTCTGTTAGTGTCGTCCACCGTGACTGCAAAACCTGTATTGACATCCCGCGCGTTCTCGTTTTGAAGGGGAGCTTGCGTTGAGGAAGAACACATTATGCAGAGCAGAGGCGTTCGGAACGACTCGCTCCCGCGGAGCCTGCATGATCAGATGACCTGTTCTCAGAACAGACGGTCCGGGACACAATATGTCATAAGTCATCTGCTGCAAATTCGTACTTCGCGCGGGACTTGCGGCCTCCCATAAATAAGGTTACCCAAATCCTTGAGTGCTTCTTATCTCGGTCATCTGACGAATTCGACGTTTTCGCCGGGCCGTTGACCTCCGACAACGTGTATCGATATAGGTATAGATCGGGCCAAGACATGTGGTGCGGGACTTCGCATGTAAGTGTGATCGCAAGGACCGAGTGCTAGTGACACGCCCTGGCATGGAATAGATAGCTCGCTATGCACACGACTTTAGCCGGAGCTGCCGGGCCTGACTGGCTACGATTCACAGGCGGGGTTGAAGGTTATTTGCAGCACGTCATGCGTTGACTGCAGACACTTTGCTGTACTTTAGCCTCCACTTCATTTGTCGTCGATGAGAGAGAGAGAGAGTCTCATTGCGAATCAATCAGACCAACATCGCGCTAAGGAAACACGATGAGTAACCCTTATGCTGCTGCCGACGCTTTGCAGTCGACCCCGAACGTACCTGTTCTCGACTTGTTCTCGCTCAAGGGAAAGACAGCTTTGGTCACTGGAGGATCGCGAGGTGCGTGTGGAGGGTGACTCGGCGTATTAGCCGGGAAAGAGCGGGAAGAATTGAGTGCTAACGAGTACTATACCACAGGTATCGGACAGGCTATCGCAGTCGCCCTAGCCGGAGCCGGCGCCCAGGTGATCCTTGCACAGCGGGATACATCCAACAAGGCAACTCAAGAGCTCATCGAGGCGTTGCCTGACTCTCCGGGCACCAAGATTATACCCTGTGATCTCGAAGACTTGGATGATGTCAAGCAGGTCTTTGACCGAGCCTTGAAGGTGGCCTCTGGTGGTACAATCGATATTTTGGTCAATTGTGGGGGGATGCTCATAAGGGAGGATTCCGTCAATGTCACACATGCAGACTGGTCCAAGGTGAGAAGGCGCAGCAAATAGACCCTCTCGTTCTTGCCCCATTCCGTGTCTATACAAAGCTGACAGCTGCACAGGTTCTGGATATCAACCTGAATGCTCTGTTCCTCCTATCTCAAGCAGCTGGCAAGCACATGATAGAGCGCCGAGAGGGCAAGATCGTCAATATCGCGTCCCTCAACTCGCTCATCGGAGGCTTCCGGGTCGCTTCCTACTCGGCCGCCAAGGGGGCTGTTACGCAGCTGACGAAGGCATTGTCCAATGAGTGGGCAAAGTATAATATTAATGTCAACGCTATTGCACCCGGAAGTGTTGCTACGGATATGTGAGCATAACCAACCGCCCGCCAATTAGCCTCATGGCGTGCTGATCACGATATCACAGCAATACCGAGGCGAGGAAGAACGAAGATTTCGTCAAGAGCCGTCTGGCTGGAACTCCCGGAGGCCGATGGGGTGCCCCCGAAGATTTTGCGGGCGTTGCCGTCTTCCTTGCCTCGCGCGCCAGCCAGTGGATCACCGGGGAAGTCATCACCGTGGACGGGGTGAGTATACATTTCACGCCAAGAATGCCATTCCATGACCGGCGTTGACATTCACTTCGCGCTTTGTAGGGAGCAATGGCCAAAGGGGCAATTTAGGTTGGGTAACCTCAGAAAGACTTATTCGGATGGATGCAACAATGGCACGCCGTGATAAGCTATGCCTGTGGTCGAAGGCTACAGCTGTAGAGCTATATTTCTGCCTGGCATGCATACCAGATATACCAGATTCTGTTGCTTTACAGAAGGCGCTGCCTGTCAGGAAGCAAGGAAGGGACACAGTAGAAGGGGGATGACCGGATTCCGCTTATTCGGCTAATCTGCGCCGATGCCGGTTGCAGCGTTGCAGTGTTGCAGCGACATTCATGCAGGGGTCCAGTAAATGAGAGCTGTTGCGCTCGTATCTTCGATCAACACCTTTTCTCCGCCAGCGACTCATCCAGATCTTGACCTGTTCCAATACAGTGCTGAGCTGAGAATGACGCCTGCACGATCATACCTGGTCCCATGTCGACACGGCAAAGGCAAGATCATTGCTGATGAGCAGACTGTCAACGACATCAACACCGTCTCCGACTTTTTGACCTCGCCGAATAACGCCCTCGATTATACCTCCAGCAACGCGGACACCGTCTACGTCCTCGCAGGAAACGCGATCCTCCCGCTGGCAGAGACGCTATTTGACCATCTCGCTACTTATAGTAGTACAGAGCCCGCTGTTTTGGTGATATCGGGCGGTATAGGTCATTCTACGTCATATCTCTATGAAGCCGTCAAGCGACATCCGAAATACCGTTCTCTATATCCCAAGATCGACGGCAAATCGGAAGCCGAAACCCTGCATATCATACTGCTCGAATACTGGCCTCGAATATCTTCGAGTATCGATGCAGGCGAATTGACCCTGTTGATCGATCAGCAAAGCACGAACTGTGGTGCGAATGCGGTGGAAAGTAAGAAGTTGTTAGACAGGAGCGGGATCTGGCCGAGGAGCCTCTACATCGTGCAAGATCCGACAATGCATCGCCGGACGGCCGCTTCTTTCGAAAAGATATATGCCGAAGACGAGAGATCGCAAACTCATGGCATGCCGATCCTACTTCCGTCATCTTTCACACCGCATCTCTCACTGTCACTGTCGGATGATCAAGCCATATGCTGGTGTCTGGACAGAGAGAGTTGTAACGGGCGACAAATAGGAGAAGGTGAATTGTGGGACGTTGAGCGATTCGTGAGCCTTGTCATGGGTGAGATACCTAGATTGAGGGACGACAAGACAGGCTATGGACCAAAAGGAGCCGGGTTCATCTCACATGTCAACATACCTGCAGAGGTGGAGGGGGCTTGGGCAAGGCTGTCAGACACTTTCGCAGTGCGGAAGGCTTAGACAAGATAGGTGACACGGACATTCGGCTTCAATGTCATGATGCCAAAAGCATACTGTATGTACACCATTCCGCTCGATCTCGATGCATTGTCATTGGATGAAGTCTTCGACTGAGAATAGTTCCTTTTATGTGAGGCGGCTTGCCGCGACGCTCTCCCTTCAGGTAGGGACGCCGTCGAAAATGATGAAGACCCAAGAGTGCTCGCGTACAGTGAGACCGTTCTTGCTCTTCTCGGCCCACTCCTTGGCACTCAGTTTGGTCACGGTGGGAATGACGGTCTCGGGCTTCTCGAACGTATTCTACAAATCACTTTGGGGTCAAATCCTGAGACCTGCGGGGAATGTGTAATGTACACAACGACTCACCACAGCAAGTAGGTCATCAGAGTAGATCTCATGGATCTCGACATTTTTGACGTCTACCAGACAGTCAGCAAGATTGCCTCTGGACAGTGCTCACGGGACACTTACCAAAACCGTAGAAGTCTATCTCAGTGGTCCAGTCCACTTCAGGATGTCTGTTGAGAATACTGAACCTGATACTAGCGCCAGAATCGGTATTGACATATACAGCGGCACTATCTATATACGAAGGCTTGTAGAGAGCCTGCTGGATATAAATGGGCACGGTCGGTCCAGTGCTGTAACAAGGATCAGTCTCCTCGTCATCGGAGATGTATTGTCAAACAAATGATGTCAAACAAGTGCACTCACTAGACGTCAGGGAAGTTGGGGAGCTGAAGAAGGTGGCCATTCTTCATGTATCTGCTGAACAACCTCAAAGGGTAGTATAGCGTTTGCTTCAGAATACCGTCAGGGGAAGTCATCAAAGGCGAAATCTAAGGAAGACATGAGACATTGGATCAGCTCAAGCCGATGGCGAAATGTCGTGAGCGACGCTCGAACTCACCACGTTAACCGATTGGGCGAGACAAGCGATCGATACGTCCTTGTGCTTCCGTACGAGCACATTAAGCCAAGCGCAGAAACCTAGCATGTCCGTATAGTCGTATGTCTGCTCCAGACCGTTGTTGGGAACAGCTTTGCTGTCGTCCCATACGTTCCACTTATGTAGATAGAGTAACCGTCAATCAGTTTCCAATCCCTACTGGTTGGAAGTGCATTCGACACACCTCGTCAAAGCAGATCTTCATATCCCTCGCCGGCATTCTCTGCCAAAATCGAGTGACGTTAGCCATATCGATGAGTGATTTGCAGACTTCGATGTGCTTTTCAGCGGCCTATGGTAGTGAATCAGGCAATTAGCTTGCAACGTTAGTATGAGCATACAAGCGTAGGCGGAGATAGGTTAAGAATGGACCACTCACGGCGGGTCCAAATACGTTCTTCTCATAGTCAAACCCGGGAGGTGCCCAATTCTTGTTCTGCCCTTGCATGGTGCTTGGAAGAAGAAGAGTTACAGGACGGTCAGCGATGGACAATGGCTGCGATTGGAATTCGAGCCGCTCACTAGAAGTGGATGGAGTGCATATCAGCCCATGGGAGCAAACCATCGATGACCTCTTTATCCCAATCCGACACTCCCTGCGAGATCGTCAGCAACACATTCGAAATCCCAGATGGATGACCCAGCATACTCACGGTCTCTCCGCATGAGATAAGGACGATACTGGGGTCGGTAAGTTTGAGAGCATGTGCCCACTGCCTAGCCATTCTAGTATACTCGAATGCCGACATGTTTCCGACCTGCCATGGGCCCCACACTATCGTGCTCATGTCCATGAGCGTAAATCATCGGCGTAAAATAGAGGCAGACCATCTCACTCTCGTTTCCAAGACCCCAATACTTGACAGCATGGGGCTCGTCCCGTCCTGTATGCTTTCGTCGCAGGTTTGCCCAGCTACACAAAGGTCCTCTGATCAGGCTTCCTGCGCATTTGAAACCGATGCCTGAGAAATCTCACTGAGTGTCACCAGTTCCATTACAGTATTCGACCCATGCAAGTGCCTCTTCGAGAGTACCGGTACCCACTGGATTGCCCAACGTGCATGTCAGCGGCTCCTGCCAACGATGCTGCCTCTGTGAGCCCTCGGTGGACTTACTGTTCAGACAGATGTACGGTTCCGCGTCTGCTGCTCGGCAGTAATCGATGAACTCGTTGGTTCCAAAGCTGGAGATGTCAACGAGGTCAATAGAACTCGAGACTTACATGTTTGACTCATCACTCAGCCAGGCCAGCTCAATCCGCTTGGGCCGGTCGGCTATCGGACCCACACCGTCCTGCCAGTGGTAGTTGGACACGAAGTTGCCTTCGGTGGAACGTCAGAATCCCCGATGATCTCTCTTATCTCCCATGACCCGCGCTGAACTCACCTCCCGGCCATCGCAGCATCGGCACCTCCAAGTCACCAGTCTTTGCCAAGCATCCAAGTACATCCTTCCTCCACCCAAGTCTGCCCTTAGTCACCTCATCGCCCTTGTCCTGCTTCTCGAGCAGGTTCGACGGACTCGGAGCTTTCGGATTGTCTACGATACCACCGTAGATGCATCGCCCAAGATGTTCGAGGAAGCCGCTGTAGAGCTTGTCAGAAATGGGCGGTTCGGCCGGATACACGAGCCGTTCTACATCGAGCGTGACCCGACCGTTCTTCAACTTCGTCGGGTGCGAAGGTTTCGTGGGGTGTTCAGAGGGCACCTGCTGCAGCAAGGCTTGATTGATGGTCTGGTGGACGCTGTATTGAGACATGGTGTTATGATTCTCGTGCAGAGATCGGGATGCACACTGGGACGTGTCAAGAAAATTCACAGTTCTTTGATCTCACAACAGCACCGAGCAAGCCTCATCGCCATGAGCAGGAGCACTTCAAAGAGCTGCGGCCAACATCTTGAAAGTACCTACCTACATGTGTCGGGATTCGGGCAACACGAATATGTCCGTCTCAGCTCGCATGCAAACATTGCCGGTCATGGTGGAGGCGTAGGAGAGTTTTGGTACACGGGATGAGAAGGTATCCTCCGCCTGGAGCGCGTCAAAAGCTGAATTATAGATGAACAAATGACCTGGCTCTCCCGATATCTCGGAAAAAGTGCCTCCGAGGATTGAGTCGAAGAGTTTGGACAGGTGATTAGGCCAAGCAATTCGCAAATGAACGGAGTTACTACTCTTGCCGCCATCAGATAGCTGTCGGATTGAACGCCTCCTTGGAGATGACGTTGAGGCGGTCTTCCCTACGAGGGGCACGAGGGGCGGCTCGGGACCGGCCCCGCGGTCCGCTAGAGATAGGGGCGTTTTAACTCCCGAATTAACCGTTGTTAGCCATACCCAAATGGTCCGCCTCACCATAAAAGTCCAGGAAACCCTCCGTGCCGCTGCTGGACTGACGGATGATCTTGTGCTCGAGATACAGGTCAGCTGCCTGCTGATTGCTTCTTTCCAAGCCCTCATGCAGACACCCATGTTATGGTTTGGAAGCTAATTCTCAAGTACGTATAACGCAAATTACCGCATGTGCGACCTTTGTTTGGTTCGCACTAAATGGAAATGGGAAATCGAGCCGATGCCCAGCCGATCGATAGCTAGTTACACATGATGGGTGACACTAGCTCCGGTTAATACGGCATAATTCAATATCATGGCGTCTGGCTTCGAACGTCAGCGACAGCGACAGCAGAAAGAAGACAGTCGAGGCAAGTAGCGTCATGGTGTCATGGTGACAGGATAGAATGTTGTACCGAACCGTTCCTGCGCCTGTTCCTGCTTTTTTTCGCTCCTTCTCGAGGCCTTCTTCTCCTTTGGCTCGGGGAGCTCACGAATTGGCTAGCTGCTCAATGCATCTCTGCTTTGATTATTGCGTTATTGCGCCCTTTGTTTGACTTCTTTCCCGTCGAGCCCTTCACATCAGCGGCCCCGACGACATGTGTACCTGTTTTCGGTTTTCCAGACCGCAATTGCCGATGCTAGCTGAGGTCGTCAGCTCGAGGGGCATCGAAGGATGCTCATAAATACTGAACCGGGGAACCAGGTCTACGATCTGGGTCCCCCGTCGTTCTCCAAATTCTGGTCCCTCATCACTTTACTGACCGGAAACACTCACTGAAGTTGCTCCCACCTACACCGTACTACACAACGCTCATCGACAGATACAGAGACATACAATCACCATGGCACTACCACCCAAAGTGTACACTTTCCTATGCGCGTGTTTCGCAGCGTACGTCCTAGCTCTGAGCTCGAACATTCGTGTATATGTAGCATTACTGATGTTGTGTGACTGAGCAGCATGGGAGCCATGCTCTACGGTTATGACCTCGGTGTCATCTCCTACGTACTGGAAGCCCCCGATTTCAACAAGACAATGGGAACAGACGATCCCGACTACATTGGTTTCATCGTGTCGTCCATGTTGCTTGGGTAGGTCGAGGCCGCAGAAGCACAAGAACGACCCCAGTGGCTGATATCTCGCACCAATTACAGTGCCTTTGTAGGAAGTATCCCTGCCTCCCTGATTGCTGATTACTTCAGTCGACGAGTGGCTAGTAAGTTCAGCTCTAGCAGATATCCCCATATCTGCACTGACTTCATTGACTTCTGCTGCCGCCACCACCTACTGTACAGTCACTGCCGCTGGTGGCGTCTTCATCGTTGGGGGTGTCCTTCAGACCGCTTGCCAGAACAAAGAGACCATGATGGCCGGTCGATTCTTCGCTGGTATCGGTATCGGAATGCTCGTGAGTGGCGACGCTATGCGGTGAGGCGACCATATCATAACCGAATGCTGACCTGGACGGCCATCTCATCTCCTCAGGGATTGCTCGCACCCTGTAAGCCTGTTTCGGCCTCAACTCAACGGTGGATCTTCCACAAAGACTAACAGTGTGCCACAATGCCGCTCAGTGTACCAATCTGAGATCGGTAAGTCAAGCTTCGCTGACCAAAGGGCAACTCCGAAATCATAAAGCTGATCTTTCGCTGTCTAGCCCACCCTTCCGCCCGAGGCATGCTTACTGCTACTTTCCAATTCTTCCTTGGTATTGGAGCAATCGTCGCCGGTTGGATCGCCTATGGTCTTGCTCAGACCCACAAGGAAGCGCCTATCGCTTGGAGGCTTCCGGTGAGTGTGAAAACAGCTCGTGTACTTCACCTTGTCAGATGGCTGACAATATTACAGCTTGCCTTGCAAATGGCCCCAGCTCTTCCGCTGTTACTGTTGTCGTTCACGCTGCCAGAGTCTCCTAGGTGAGCGACCAGGGCGGCCACTGTTCGAGAACTTCAAACCACATTGCTGACTTAGCTTACTCGGGCTCCCAGATGGCTCATGATCAAGGGCCGAGAAGCCGATGCTTTACGTGCCCTCGCGCGACTTCATGCTCAGGGCAACGAGAACGATCCTCTTGTCCAAGGCGAATTCGCCGTCATGAAGGAGAAGGTCGAAGAGGAAGCACTTCAAAGCCAATCTTGGTCAGCGGTCAGTGGACTTGCTCGAGCTCTCCCAGGACAATCCACAACATGAAGCTGATATACCCATTCGACTTGCAGCTCTTCGTGGACAAGACCAACGCTCGAAAGGTTCTTTACGGTATCATCTTGCAGTTCTCCGTTCAGATGACCGGTGTCTCCGCCATCCAATACTATGCCGCGTAAGTCCACACCACCAACCGGTCATTTCATTCAAGTGCACTCCCAGTAGCTGAGCATCGTTCTATTGTCTCTTAGCTCTGTATACAAGTCCGTCGGCTTCTCGTCCAACACGGCTCTTTTGATCAATTCTATCAACAACATCAACGCCTTGTTCGGAGAGCTTCTCTGTATCTTGTTCGTCGACAAGATCGGTCGACGATTCCCCTTGATCTGGGGCAACGTCCTCGCTGGCTCCTGCTTTGCGGTCGCCACGTAAGTACAAGTACACTGCAAATCCGGATCATTGCACTACGATACGATACAAGCTCGTCTTGAGCTGATTCAGTTATCGATGTATTCAGCGCCCTTGCCAAGCAATTCTATGTCGGTACGGGATCTCGAGGTATGGGAATCGGCTTCGTTGCGGTTCTTTACGTCTACAACCTCGCTTTCTCCGCATGTATCGGTCCTCTCTCATGGATCTAGTAAGTCTCCTCCTCACTAAACAAAGAGACCAAAGGAAGTCCTTAAGCTGAATGCTAATCTGAATGTTCGCATAGCCCCGTCGAGATGTTCAATACCGCTGTCCGAGCCAAAGCGACCTCGCTCACCACCATGGCCGCTTGGATCGCCAACTTTATGATCGGTCAAGTCTCTCCCAAGGCCTTTGACGATATCCGTAAGTTGAGTTGAAGTTCCCTCTAGGCGATACAGCACGAGCGAAGCGTCTTGGGCTGATATTGGAATATGAGATCAGACTGGAAGTACTACCTCGTGTTCACCATCTGTGGCTTCACCAATGCTCTGACTTTCTGGGCTCTCTTCCCGGGTGAGTGATCCTTGATCCTTACATGCGATCAATCTTGCAAAGCTAACCAACTCATCACTCTACCTCATACCGCTCACAGAGACAAAGGGTAGAACTCTCGAGGAGATGGACTCTTACTTCCGGGAGACTCACTGGTTTGTTCCCCTGTCCAAGCAGAGGAACATCTCCTCGCGAGAGCGAGAGGTCCAGCTTGCCCAAGGTCAAACCGACGTTGTGGTACACCACCCCACCGCGTCCGAGGATGCGGAGAAGGCCCTGCATCAAGGCGGATACCAGCACGAGGAGGTTTCGCGATTCACTCCTCTCAGGTGATAATCAGATTGGCGTGAAAATATCACAGGTCGAGTAAGGGGTGCTGCTGTGGCCGGAAGGGCAAATGGCGCCACTCAACGGTGAATGGAGCTCGACCGGGTGACGCTCGGAGAGTGTAAGCGGGCGTCTTGCAGTAGTATGAATATGTACACTATCAGCTGGTACAGATTGATCTTGTGATCCAATCTCAGAGAGCTTCGAGGTTCATGCAACGGTCCAGGCTTGCTTGAGCGGCTTTGGAAAAGACAAAGTGATTCCAGACGGGACGCGTGGTACTGTAATGTTCAATCGCGCCGACGCGTTCTGTCGCGTCCCGCCATCCCTACGAAATTTCGCAACCCAAATGCCAGTAGATTCTTCTTTCCTACACTCTATCAATATATAACTGCCTCCCTTGCACCCGAGCATCACATTTCTGTCTCGATCATCCGATCTAATCATCCTATAAAGATGTCCGCAGGCGAAGTGAGTTGTCAGCGTAGCCCGCTTCCCGATTTCCACCCGCCCCAGCTAAGCTAGGCATGGTACATCATCTCATCTCACGAACGATGCCTAATAATCTTTCTTGTCTGATCCACCCCCTAGGCAACCCAAGACCTCGCAGTCGAACTCCAAGTTCAACTTCTCTCGGAGCGAGGTAGCCTTCCAACTCTCGGATCTGACTTCGCAGCAGGCATGGACCTGTATGCGGCCGAGTCCAAGACGATTCCTGCGAGGGGCAAGGCGTTGGTAGATCTGCAACTGTCGATAGCTGTACCGAAGGGACATTATGGTCGGATCGCTCCGAGAAGCGGATTGGGTGCGTAACTAGATGAGCTACTGTAGGCTGGCTGTCTTACCAAGCGAGCGCACAGCGGCGGGAAGAGGGCCGTCATACCGAGGAGGAATGCCCAAGCTAATCAATATTATCTCATATTGGATGTTGGTTGCGCTAGCTGCTAAGCACGGTATACAGACTGGTGCGGGCGTGATCGACGCAGACTACAGGGGTCCAGTCATGGTCCTGCTGTTCAACCATTCGGATGTCGATTTCGAAGGTGCGTTTGAGTTTGGGTTTTCCCATTGCATATGCTTGCACCAATAGCGTAAGCTTCTGGCACGAAATATCTCGTCTCAGGTCGTCTGAGCGGGCAATGCTCTAAGCTCTACTAACTCTTGATTTCCTCATCATCCATAGTTAACCCAAAAGACAGGATCGCTCAGCTCATCTTGGAGAGGATCTCCATTCCGCGTCTGAGACAGGTACAAGTGAGTGGTCAACCCCTACGCTTAGATCAAACCACCAGCACTCGTTACCACAGATACTAGTCCTTCGGTCGCTCTCGCTCTGGCAGACACGCCCATCACCTGACTGTTTCGTGCTTGTCATTCGCTGCATAGTCCCTCGATAGCACTGTGCGAGGGGTTGGAGGATTCGGCTCAACTGGCGGCTTCGGTCCAGTGGCCAAGAAGCTGAAATTGGACAACGAGACGAAGGAGGAAGCGGAGAAGGAATCATCATCATGAGAGGGATGGTCTTGTGCATGGTCTTGTTCACCGCATCTCAGCTTTCCGTAGTCTGCCCGTCTTATCGTGAGCGACGTCCATACATAGATATTTCCTCGCTGGCATGGCATTGTGGATCGAAGCAATCTATCTACACCTATAGTGTAACGCCATGAATCAGACTGATGTTAACAACCCTAGATTCTCCAGATCTCTGACCTCGCTCGATCATATACCTGATGCTCAAGCATCGCATCTTCCCCGACATCACTTTCCATCAGCTGCTCCTTGGGCGTAGGGTGTAGAGTGATCTTTGCGAATGTGCCAGCCGAGTGCGGACGGGCAAGATACGCTGGGTTGACGACAAGGGTCGAGTCGACGATCTGCAAGGATTCCAGTGAGGTACAGTTCACGGTACAGTCAGTGTCACACCAGCTATTCATCATACTCTGTTCGCTACATAACATACCTTTGAGAAGTGCTTGAGTTTGCTCGGGAGAATCATTATATCCGGAGCTGGTCCATCCATCTTCAATAACGGATAATGCGTGACATCCAGATTGACCTCTGCAGCATGTTGTTCGGGTGGCGGGAAAATGGGGTAAAAGCTCCTTTGGCCCAATACATGTCTTATCAAGTTGGCCATGGCGTCCTTCACCTCTGTAAGCTGTTGAGGATCGGGCTCTGCTTCTTGAGCTCGCTGATAAAGCTCTTCCTTACGCAGGTGGAAGAGCACATCGACTGTCGAGACAGCCACGAGGATTTCGTTGATGGAGAAGGTGCAAGGGTTGGGTAGTAACCTGACTCTCTGTGATACGGGGCAAGATATTGACATATCGGTCAGTCCACCAGCGATGCCATCCGCGACTGACAGGCGAAAATGGTGAACCTACCTTTGACAACCCCAATACCTCCTTATCCAACATGGATTGGGGGTAAGCCATATGGCGAGAGACGATATCCCGGACACTGGGAATCAAGATGATGACGGTATTGGGCGATGTGTCGACGATTCGCTGTAAACGACGAGATACCTGATCTCGGAAGATCTCGGTGGGCGTTTGCAATACAGCTCCAGACGTGATTGCAGGGTGATTGGAGTCCACGAAAGGTCCGAGCTACGGGCCAGTCGATCTGTAAGCAGATTATTCCTGGGTGTCATTTCGATATGTGCTCACCAAGATCAAAACATCAGGTCGCTCATCCAGAGCTACCTGCACCAGTGCCTCCAGGGGAGCATATGAGAAGTCATCCTCGAGAGTGAAGGGTCCGGCAGCAGTCATCATGGATATTGCCTGACCTTTCAGTCTATCGCCATGCTGGAAGTCCAGAAGCTCTGCCGCGGGGCTCTGAGCCAATGCGCTTGGTGCGGGCTAACGTTTCAAGAGGAAGAAATATGCCATCAGTCCAAAAGACTCGATCGGAAGCGTGACATAGCTTCTGCAACGCACCAATAGTACTTCCTCGACAACAAAAGCGCCCCCTCCACCATTACGTCCCTTCACACAAGCCAGACAGCCGGGGAACAGACCAAACCCTCTAACACCCGGTGCACCTCCTCTGACTTTCAGCTGAGAAGGATCCAAGAAGCGCAATGCCACTCTCTTGCCAGCACCGATCAACCGCGAAGACTCCAAGTAGAGCGAGCTTGAGGTGGCCTTGGATGAATCAGTAGGAGGGGACAAGATTCGCCCGACGGTGTATATACTTTCTTCCGACACGAAATGAGGGTCGCCCAGCTCGGTGATTCCGTACGCGTCCTTAATCTGCTCGGCGTAATCGTCAATCAGGTCGTCGAGGGCTTCGCTCCGTTGGGAAATCTTTTCGAACATGTACCTATAGTTCCACTGTTTCGGGTCGGTCGTGGAGCTCAGGACAACTCGGGATCTGGAATCTGACGGTATTCCGGATCGGGTGTCCGACAGGTGGGGGTTGAGAGTCTCAACGAGTGAATGGGGCTGCGGTCGCAAGTGGAAAGGCTGACCGAGCTGAGGCGTTAAGCTACTCAAGTTGAAATCTGTCATCAGCATGTCCATGATTTGGTGAATGGGAGTCTGGAAGGAACGTACGTAGGGGAGCCAGCAGGACTGGTAGGACTGCCTGGAGTGAGCAAGTCACCAGATCCTTTCGCAAGCGGCGTCTGGAGATAGGCGCTAGCACTCAAGTTGGACGGACCAGGCCTGTAGCTGCTTGCGCTGATATTATCGCCGATAGCGATAGGAGAGGCCCGCTGAGGAGTAAGAAGGTGATCGTTGCCTGATGGGGTGAACGCCGAACCGGCGGGGGACCCGGAGTGGTTCAGGCCTGGCTGAGGTCGGCTGGATGAGCTTGAAGGTCGGGGCTTTGTGGGACGGGATGGGGTGTGTAACCCCTCCAAGCTAAAAACAGAAACATAGAAGGCCGTCCGTTCAGCATCATGGCCAGACACGGGAACGTCTATGTGGATGGCAAGACACTCACAATCCTCCGATATCCGTCATGTTCCCTTTCCCCTTCTTCACTCCTACAGCGACGTTCTTACTTCCCGAGGTGGAGGGCGTAGCGGCGGAGTGAGTCGCACTGGCCATATTAGCAACAACTTTCGCCTGCTGCTCCCTTTGAATTTCCGTCCTCAGCTCTCTCAGCGTGTCTAGCGTCAATACAGATAGCTTGGCTCGCAGGCCCGACGGCCGTGACATGAGGAAGGCCTCATATTTGTAGAAGAGGTCCGCAGGGGTCAGGTTGTATATCCGTAGGATTGACAAGCCTGCACCAACAAAGTCGCAATCCTCATCAGCTCGTCTCAATTGTTGTAGTCATAGGTGCGCATGTGACGCGGAAATTACAGGGTATGCAGAATCTTTTCCGTCGTGATGAAGATAAGAGACCTACATTCCGCCATCACATCCGGATAATCGTTCACTGCCCCTCGAAAATGCTCGCCCAGCTCCCTCCTATTCACTTCCTCGGCAGTTGTGGTCATGGCGATGTGGGTACCGACAGACAGATCAAGGAGGATGGGCAACGTATAGATTGCTGCTCGATCGCAGCCTGAAGACAAGTAACGGTATATGAAGATCTGGATAATGTGATCAGAGAGCAACATTGCGAACATGAGCGAAGTGCAACCTTTCGACGCGTTTTTGCGCCCAAGGCAACCGCAGGATCGGGAGGCGCGTTCGTGTCGAAGACCACGTGGTACAAGATGCGGAATCTAACTACATGCATTTCCTGCTGAATGATGACAACATGCCAGGCATGAGGCCTAATGCATTATGATGCTCATCCCCCGTAAAGTCTTGGTGTCTTGGTGATCATACTAGGAATCGGATCTACTCATGATGGTATGATAATGCCAAAAGTGATATTTGCTTAGTCCAGTCCCAATATACGGAAGGAATACTCTAGTGGTCCTATTTAGAAGAAGTAGGCCGTGTGAACCCAGGTGGAAAGACCTGTCGAGCATTGATGTTGATTCGTGCGGACGCTATGAACTGCTTGGCTGCTTTCACGGTGCTTGACGTTGAAAACGAATCGGAATCCGCAGGCGAAAGCTCGAAGTGGCTCGGCAGAGTGCCCTCCAGTATGCGTGGAACACCTGTGAGGCAGTAAACGAAGCGCATGCACCCATGTCCATCGTCAGTACTGCTGATGATCTGGGATACAGAGCAAATGAGACGGTAGGGCGGGATGGCTAATACATGTGAAAACATGTTTCACGCACCGTGATACGCCTGTCTTCCTGATCCGCTCATGATCAGACAATCTCCTGAACGAATGATAATCGGGCGTGGGGGATCATGTCGCGACGCCGAGCCAAGCAGAAGAACAGCAGCGTGGCCGATCCTGGACATATTGCTCGTCAGCTTATAGTACACATGAAGACCCAGCTTCAGATGTGTGTTGTGGATTAGCTTGAGGTCGTGTGAGAGATGAGGTGGAACTAGCAGCGAAGGGCGGTTGCTGTACTCACGAGAGAGATACAAGCGGTCGAGCAGGGTCGAGCCTATATACCACCATACACGATCAGCTCGGGCCTTTCGATCAATTGAGGAACGGCTTCAACAGACTCACTCGGATCGGTCGACATGGCCCATGAGGGTATCTTTGATCTGGTAGAAGTTGACTATACCGGTATCGGGAGCTGCCGTCACCACAAGCACGCGATGACGACCCGACGAAGGCTTGCACGGTCAGCTGCTGAGCGTTCAGTGTGACTGCCAAGACCAGGACCATCATGATGTCTGGTGGCTCACCATAGTCTTTAGGCCAATTCTCCCACCCGCATTTCGCATCAGGGGACTGGCCACTGAAGACTTCTCCCCATGGGACAGACGAGACCACTTCTGAGCATATAGCTGCGAGTTGTGGAGGGAAAGGGATAGGTTTGTCCCGGCTGAAGTCGTACGATTTGGTCGACCACTAGATGAATGGATCGAATTTCAACGTCAGGAAAGTGCCGACAGCCGTGCAATTGATCAGCTACGCATTCACTTCTCTGTACGAAAGATGGACGCAGAGTAATGAACGAAATCGGTCTCAGTGGTGCTCGTACTCACCTGATACACCCAGCCAAGGTTGGCCCACCGCATCTCCCTGGTGACCTGTTCAACAGTCTTGATCCCTAGCTTATCGCTCGGTATGTCCCCTGTCCAAGTCTTATTCCGCGCTACTATCTCTTCATAGCCCAACACAGATGCAGGTTCCGTCTCTATCAGCTGTCTCCCTCGAGCCTTGGTTGGTTGCTGCTCCGCCTTGGATCCATCCTGATCAGTGGTCGGCTCAGAGTTGGCCCGCTGCTGCTGGGCATGCTGCTGGTGAAGATGTTTCGGCTCGACCAGGGTGTTTGGAGCAGTAGCGTAAAGGTCAAACAGATTCGGTGGGAGGTCATAATGCGTCGAGATGGACAGTGGGTTCGGAGGGCGAGTGTATTCCGCTAAGGCGGAATGGAGCAGTTCTAGCTGTTGATCGATCGAGAGATATTGAGGGATGAGTATACAGCCTGATGCAGAACCCCCGCCATTTCAGCTCAAGCTTATGAACCGGTGATCGTATGGTGGTTTTTGGTGATGATCCGGATAGGAAGATTACGAAGTTGGTAAAAGTCTCAAGCTACGACTCACCAGGAGCGACGATGTATCCTTTTCGGCCATCACTGAGCTTTATTCTCTCCAAATCCGAGTAATCAATCTCTGGTCTTTCTCCCTTCTCCCTCTCTTTCCCCTTACTATTCTTCTTCTTCCCGTCCGGGACCGAAGCAGGGTCTACATCGTTCTCAGGGGACCACCATCCCGCTTTCCATACAGGATCCTCTTCCTGTCCTCCCGACCGAGGTCTCGAAAGGTCCACGAGGGTAGGTAGATATTTTCGGATGGAGGGCAGGTGGCCTTTGTGTGCGCGATTTTTGAAATGTTTTTCGGCTTGACGGAAGGCCGTGTATTGCGTTTGCGGGGGGGATGATGATGATGATGATGCTGAAGTATTTTGACTGGACATGATCATGGTCATCCTCTTTTTGCAGTGCAGTCGCTTGCAAAGACTCCAGGTCGATCGCTTGTGAGCTGGACGACTAGGTAAATAGTTCAGATGAAGATAGTGTACAGTTGCAGAAATTTGTTGTTGTCAGGTTGCTCGTGTAGGGCCGGATCAAACCTTGCTTCGTTACGCGTGCCATCCTACATATCTCGCACCCCGCTACTAGCTGAAGAAAACATACTATCGATGCAACGAGTTTGTGAGTGCTGGAGGCCGTATTGTGATACCAACAACAGCATGACCATATTCTGTGCTCTTTGATCATCATTTATGACATCTCGAAGTATATAAGTTTTAGCAAAAAAAGATCCGAAACCCAAAGAAGCCAGACACTTAGATCTTGACCTGTTCAGTAAGAAACGAATGCATCAGTCAGCGAGGGTTTCTTGATATACTGGTGCAAACATTGCAAACATTTGACTCACCTCTCGGAGACCGTCCCTCCAGAAGGTGAAGTAAGGGGTGACACCGTCCTCTCGGTAGTTCTGAGAGAGGAACAATACATGGAAGAATTAGCGATCGATTAAGTCGAAACTCAGCGATAGCACACAAAACGCGGGAGAACATCACAGAGCAGAATCACACTCACGAGAAGAGCGACCATACCCTCGGGGTTCATGCTCTCACCAACGTAGAACTCGTAGTCCTTGAAGTTAGCGACGATCTTCTTGGCGAGCTCCTGAGCACCCTTCTCGAAAGCGGGGACTCGTTCGGGGTTGGTCTCCTGGAGCTTGGTCTTGACGGCCTTCATATAGCCCTTAAGGTAGGTGAGGTAGGACTGCACCGTTATTGTCTCGCTGTCAGCTACCATCGTTTGTATACATGTTGCCGGAACAACAGCTCACCTTCTTGTCGAAGGCGGTGGATTGGAGTCGGAAAGAGTGGACAACGTTGTTGACCTGAGAAGCACCGGCCTCGAGAGCCTCGGCTTCCTCCTCAGCGGAGGGGTTACCACCTGCGCAAGGGGCGTAAGGCAATGTCAGTGCGGTGTCCGGCCGACGGGCGTGATGCAACACATGAACGAGAAGAAGCCCAACCAACTCACCGATGTCGACCTCACCCTCCTTGACGATGATCAAGGCACAGTCAACCTCGTAAGCGACGTCTCCAACCTCCTTGCTGTAGTTGGGGTAGAAAGAGATGCATCAGCAGCTGCTCTCAATAAGGCAATCAGATGGGTTATGGGCGGTTCATCTTTGTCCTTGAGCGAGAAGCCAAGCCACCCACTCACACGTCGAAAGCGTCAGAGCACATCTCGTCGTCGGTGATGATGTCGTTGTACAAAAGCATCTTGAGAGTGTTTTTTTAGGCGGTGTTGAGGTTGGTAGAAGGGTTAGTTGTGTTTTTTGACAAGAAAAAGGGACAAAATATATGAGAAAGGGAGATAGATATCAAGGTTGACTAAACGTGTCAAGTGTCAGTCAGTGTGGTATGGTGTGTATCCTCCCCTCCTGGATGGTGCTCCAACCAGTGAATAATACTCTTTACTAGTGAGCAGTGAGTATTGGCTGTATTGGCTGTATTGGCTGGAATTTTTATCCACAGGTCGGCCAGACCCTGAGCTTGCTTGGGACGATTACATAATGAGCGTGACTGCTGCTGTGTTACATAATGACTGCACCTGTTGTTGCGATCAATCCGGCCGGTTATCTGGCCTGCCAGAGCACAAAAACGTCGATGATCGAGGCCAAGCGACATTTCGAGATTTTGACATGACTTCCAGTCATTCCAGAGTATACAGCTATAGTATCATTATTATAAACATTGGAGTCTAGCCTGAGACCTTACCCGATGTCCGCTCGACCTTACGCTCGCCTCATCAGCGGCCCACAGGTGATAATTCGCTCCTTGGCTCATTCTGCTTCTTGCGCCTCCACATCGGCTTCTTCCTCCTCTATAGCAGCTTCGTCATCTTCTCATTCGGATCTAGCGGCTTTTGCCCGAGATACGGCTCGCCAGCTCAAGCACAACAATGCAGCTTCAAATCGCAAGAAAGACACCTCGAAGGGCAGCCGGAGTACAGACGTTGCTGTGGGCGCCAGAAAATCAATAGGAAGTCAGGGAGAATCAGAGTACACTGCCGATCTGTCTATGGCTCGATCGCGGGATGTCTACCAACGGCGAGTCCGATCTGGAGCACCTACCCTTGCATTAACATCACGGTCGAAAAACGACATCAAGGTGCCATTTACACGGAGCTCACGGATGCCTAGAGAAAGACGTGCAATGTTTTCATCGCGCTACGACGGCCCTCGCAGAGCTGTCATTTCGTCAACACTTGAAGGGAAGAATGCATCATCCCTTGCTCAGAGTCAGGAGGGATCGGAAGTGGAGTCTTCGATCAGCCCCTCAGAGGTAGACGGTGAGATTTCTCACCAGGCAGACGAGACGGACCGTGGGCTTATCATCGTCTTTCTCCCTCTCACAGAAGCTCTGAATGAGATTACAACGAGTGAATCGCCTAGCAGCGAGCCTCGATCATCAGGGACTCCCCCGTGCATAATATCAGCTCGTGAGGTTTCAATACAAGGTATGTGGAAATCGCCTTGCCATAGAAATCACCCGTCCACAGAACGGAAGCTGATCCTACTTTCGGTGACGAACAGAGGTCAAGCCATTGAGAAAGATGAAGATCGCAAGGTTACGGCGACCTCTGAGTCGTGTTTTGTTCAGGTGAATTTCTTGTTTCATAAGTATTCTTGTTGAAACGACGTCATGTGACTGATGCTATTCGTGGATTTTTGTCTGCACGGTGGGTCATTTAGCCCCGGCGTACATCCCATGCGAGATACCCGTACTGGCACCTGGAACTTCGATCCTTCTTTACATGACATACCGACACCAGACGAGTTCGCCTTCCACCGATGTCCGCAGTACATCACTCCCTCTCAAGACGAGGTATGTCTCTTGTCTTGCTACGGCTTAAGCCAAGCCAATATCCCTGACATTAATTTTTTCTTGCTATCCAGGAATTACTCCAGCTGGCAGAGCGGTACGGGACTCGTTTCCTCGGCTCGACATCGACCCTGACCAAAGCTCTGAGCCAAATATACTTTGCTATTAGCGGCGGCAAAGGCGTCGATCTCAAGACGCTCAGCCAAGACTTTGCCTCTGGTCGGACGGATTTCACGCCTGGAGCTGAACTTCCGGCCTGTATCATCCTCGACAAGCTCCGAGGAGACAAATACTCTGTCGACAGCGATAAACGGTGGGATATCGAGAATGTTATCAGCGATTTTGGGAGAATCCTGGAGAAGATGCTCACTTCCGAGTCTTCGAGCGATTTCAAGCGATTCTTGACTTCCAGTCCGGAGTCCGCTGTCTCCGAGGCTGAAAGAACGGAGAAGGAGGCATACAGGTATCAACAAGTGAGTGAATCCGTCTGCTTGAGCTCTGTAGTATGATATCGATGACTGACAGACCGATCATCGGTTTCTGATGCATAGATGGGAAGCCTGTTGATGCGATCACAATTGGACTGTTATGATCCTCGGCTGCCTGGCTCGGGTGTGTTCGACATCAAAACCAGGGCCGCGCTTCCAATCAGATATGACCGGGCCAACTATATTGTGAGTGAGCTAGTAGGGCACATAATGCTGCTGCAGGACTTGGCTTATGACTACCTCTCTAGGCCAACTCTGCATACGATATCTTCAAGGAGCGAGGGTACACTCAATCATACGAGAGAGAGTAAGTCGATTTCTTCACAGCTCTTACTGCTCTACCCATTGACTGACATTGTTTGCAGATACTACGATCTCATGCGAGCGGGCATGTTGAAGTTTAGGTGAGTTTCATTTTTATCGTGAATCTCAACCTGCGCCCGTGCAGCTAAACTGTGTCACATCGGGATCCTCGCAGTCTGCAAGTCCGGATCGGTGGAATGGACGGCATTTTCCTCGCATATCACAATACCTCACGTCTATTTGGTTTCCAATATGTATCGCTGTAAGTGCATCTTGGAGATAATGCAGACCATGGTTGGCTGGAATGACGTGTCCCATCCAGTATGATCTGGGATGGTGGTACGAGATGATTGACTCATACGATCATTTTCATATGATCATTTTCCGTCAGGCCCGAAATCGACGAACGGATTTTTGGATCGACGGAAATGGCGGAGCAAGCGTTCAAGTTATCTGTCAGGCTTTTGGAGGAGTTGTTGCAGCGTTGCGTTGCTGCGTTCCCCGATCAGGTGAGTCGGGCGCCTAGTCTTTCAGCACAAGTCCTAAAATGCAAGGTCGGGTGTGGTGGATCGTCGGGAATGACCTGAACGTTGCCCGGCGTGACGATTTGACTGCAGACATCTTCGCTGACAAGCATCCCCCATCGACATTGGTCTAGGCCGTCAATGTGACCCTCAAACACAGCCCTTCGGTCCACAAACACAGCGTGACAGCGTATGTCGAGCCTAAAGAGTGGGATGACGCCAGCGTGGCTGGACCTAGACCTATTCAGGCCATCACATTCACCATGGAGAATTCTCTGGATGGCGAGGTGATCGAGGGACCCGTGGCGTTTTCGATCGATGACAAGACCAGGGCGGCGCAGAATTGTGAGCGAGCGTTCTTCATATCACCACCTCCACCTCATCGATTCGAGAGGATCGCTCTTCCTCCCACTGGGGTGCCTTTTCGACGCTTCTGGGTTTTCAAGTGCTGAGAATACCTAATGTTGATGGAATTTGAAATACATGATTCGACGTGCATATAGGGTCAGTCAAATATGACGTGACGACAAGCGGAACAGACGAAGCCTCTCAGTCTCGGGCTCGGGAAGGCTTAGCCAAGCTACACAACGACTTAGCGGCCATGTCATCGCTGTACGTGCCTGCTGGTCAGTCGGTAGCTAGCATGATCAAGAGGGACCAATTCGCCCGGAGGAGAGACAGGAAAGACAGGGAGAAAGCTAGGCGGGCCACGGTCGAGGAGATGAACAAGGATACAACTGGACACGATTCAGCAGCGGCGTCGAGAATCGAAGACGGGGAGGCAAACGGCACTGCCGTCTCTCCAAAATCTGCAGAGATTTCTGGCGATATCGACCAGGAGCAAGGGAATGCGACCGTCGTTGCGGACCAGGGCGACAGTACAGAAGCTCCTACCACAACCAATAGCTCTTCAGCGGTACGATCATCGCCCTCGACACCGTCTGAACCATTCGTCCGGATCAGATGGCGAGAACCAGGTCCTCGTCAGCTCCAACTTCGAGAGGAAGCCACACAGAGCGGCAGGGCCTATGAGAAGCGGAAGAGAGGATGGAAGAAGGGGCTTTATGCTTGGAAGAATGACTAGAAGGTATAACGGTTGCGTGAGGTTCGATGACCAAGGGAATCGACCTTTGCACACACCCCCTTCCGAGATTCCCCCGGATTGGTGTAAGCGGGGTAATAGCGAATTCGGGCTATGAGTGGGACGTCGGTCGAACCGGAAACAGATACGCACATACCCTGCATACTGTATGAGTACTATGAGTACTGCCAGTCATTCGCGCAGAGACCTGATCCTAGACCTCCTGAATCTGTACAATAGAAGCATATCTCCAAGCTCGATCAAAACGCTGTATGTTGTATTCACACAATAGTATAGCTTGCACCCTACTCGAATACATCTGATGATTCAATACAGTACTGTGTGACCAATATCGTCAGACCCGTCATACATATAACATTGCACGTCGGGATACTATTCTGAGTGCACCCTACAAAACGGTAGCGCATAGAGGTCTAAAAGAGACACTAAACCACTGTACGTCGCCCTATGAATCTCTCTTCATGCCCATAGCAATGGAGCCCAGGCCATTGCAATTAATACGATACGATAGCAAACTAGTAAAGGTACACAAACTCGTTGTTCTTAAAGTCGGTCTTATCAAGGAGAGCTATAGTTCCACAACAACACAACAACGATGTCATCAGCTACTTCTACTACATCGGATCGGGCGAACACGACAGGACCCGAGGCAAAGCCCCCAGGCCTCCGACCAGTACACTCACCGTTCTCTCCCAGGCCGCCCTCGTTACCGTAAGTCTCGTACTTTGTAGTCATCGAGGTGTCACGGATTTTGGCGGGCTTGCCGACAGCCACTCGTTGTCGCTCTCGCTGCTTGTTCAGGACGAAAACGAGAGCGATGCAGAGGAAGATGAGGGAGAGCATGGCGCAAAAGACACCTAGAGTGGCTCGTAGACCTGGGAGGTATCGAGGCTTGTCCCTCGAGTTGAACAGGAGGGGCCCTAAGCGAGACAGAAACGAACATCGATCAACGGTTTGGTCCAGACAATATGGTTCGAAGACATCTGGCGCGCTTACTGACCAATGATGGATCCGGTGGCATTGAAAGCGTTGTATACGCTCAGAATTGCCGACTTCTTGGTGCTTCCCGCTGTGTTTGAGATCATCCAAGAAACGATAATCGGGTTCCCGCCGAAGAGGAAAGCCAGAAGGTAATAACCCCCAAGAGCCATCTTGGTGTTAACGACAGGCTGTCGGTTGGCGTGATACAGGAGCGCGAGACCGAGAAGGACGGGAGCGATGAAGGCAGCGAGAACGGGACCCTTGAGCTTGAACTTCTGGGTGGCGTAGGAGGCGGCGATGATGGCGATGAATTGCAGAGCACCGAAAGGCATATTGAGGAGCGCGGTGATCTACAGTACAGCCCAGTGGGTTGGTTCCGTATCTGTAAGCGAAATCGTCCGTATTCCTTGCGCTGTGGTCTTGTTCGACCGACTAGTACCTGACAACCCCACTCACATATTTGTCAAACCCGAAGCTTTTGATGAGAGTAGGACCGAAAGAGGTGGAGACGGTAGCTCCAAAGTTGAGGCAGAGGGCCAGGCCACCGAAGAGATATGTCTTGGGGTCATAAGCTACCTCCCAGATGTGGGCCCACTTGAACTCTCGGGTACCGATACCGGTCTGGTTCGCTTTGACACTGGGTGTTCAATGCTTCGATCAGTCGATGCAACATCTCGCTGAATTCTCGGCTAGTGGTGCTCACCGCTCAATCGCCATCTTCTTCTCTTCAGGCGTGAAGAATCGAGCTTGTGTAATATCAGAATCGATTCGCCAGTAGACCAGCGGGGCAGTCATAACGGTGATCACGCCAACGACAATGAAGATGAGCTGCCACGAAGCGATCTTGTCCGATTTGATGTGACCGAGCCCGAACGAAAGCAAGGCGGCGACGATCTGAGCGATACCGTTGGTAGAGTACCAGGCGGCCACTCGGATTGGTTGCTCCGATCGTCGGTACCAGTGCGCGGTCATGATGGAAAAGAGAGGGAGACAACCGGCCTCGAAGAGACCGAGCAAGAATCGAGTTGCCGCCAGTCCGGCGAAACTATAAGTCGTTCACAGGTCAACATAAGGGTTGCCCTTTCCCCGTCCCGTTGGAACAGTGGTGTCGTGGAGTGTATGGCTCTGGCTCTGGCTCACCTGCTCGATGCGGCCATGGAAGCCTGAGCAGTACCCCAGCCGAAGATCAAACAGGGCATGAGGATTCGAGCCGGGACCTTGACGATAAGGTAGGTCGAGAATGGCATCCACGCCAGCTGAGCAATGTTGTTCATGGTAACCGCGACGGAGTACTGGTTGTCCACCAGATTGTTATCCTCGGAGAGGCCAAAAACATTGCCATAGCCCATGCTACCCCCCGAGCACACCATTTCTGAGATCAGTATGCTGACAAGAGCAGTGGTCTCCACATGTCACACTTACACAAGCTTGTCGAGAATTTGCAAGAGGTAGACCTATACCAAGATCGTCAAGATCTGTTTGTCTGTCTTCCTTCGGATCCGATCGTTCTGTTCAGCGTATCCGTCAGCCGCTGTTTGTCTCACGAGGCGTCGCTGCGGGTACATGGTCACAGAGTAGGCACGAGAGTCACTCACGTCCTCTTGAGTGAGTACGATGACTTCGTCACCGACTAGGTCAGCTGCGCCAGTGGCATCCTTCTTCTGTTGGCCCTCGGGATCTTTGAGATCCACTTCCTCGATATGATCGACATCAATCTTGTTGTCAAAGTCCTCAACGGTATCTTGTGCTTTCTCGTTGGCTTTGGCCATCTTGACTTTCTCTTGCAGAGCTCGTTATGCTGTCGGCGAAAGCTAGCTCACTGACTGATGACTATCTAAGGGTTTGTGTGATCTATCAGTCTGGGGCACATTTGGGGGACCGTGGGGTCAGGTCGATATATACCCTGCAGATCATAGATGATGACAACATGAGTAGGGTACAAGCCGCGATAAGGATACAGTGAGTGGACACCTTTCATGCCTAGAGAAATTTGTGACCTGATATGTCGCGGTAACTCAAGGCAAAGTAGAGTGACGAGGCAAAGGAATCCATCGGAATCTGATTAGGATGTTGATGTCGATCGGTATCGACAAGCAAGATGTTCTGCTCGGAAGAGATGAAGCGATAACAATAAGCATACAGCGCGCGGTATGTAAAACAAGCTTGTTTGCCTTGCTCACTGACGAGAACAAAGTGGCTTACAGACTTGCGGGAGTTAGAAGGTGCGAAAGAATGAGGTAGAATGTCTTGGCAGGGCGAGTCGGCGTTTTTGCGGGTGGATCCCCTCTTCACCGTATCAATGATGCGATCGATCGAGATGGATTCACAGTCGACTTTGAGAACTCTTGGCATCGGTTCATTCAGGCAAACGTCGGTAGTTCCAAGTCATGTGATCTGGGCAGTACCCCTTCTCTAATGGATTCGAGGAGGTATGGAGTGCTTGATGCCTTGATACACGTCGCTGTCGAGACCCTCTACGTCGGCTCAATCATCGTTCAGTTGTTGGTCTTTTAGGCGCCACGTTTGATGCCGATGGATCGTCGGGGCTACTAGCCTCTGTACTATATGTTGAGTTCGTTGGTAGCCCTTTACCGAGCTTGCAGACATCCTCATCTCTGATCTACCAAAGTGTGCCACGATCGTGTGTTCTCCTTTTTACGAGAGATGAACCAGCGCGAGATAACTGGCATTCTGTGACTACGCGCCACGGGAATTAGAGACATGGACTGGCCGCGCCTCGGCTATACGAACCTAAGGCGATTTCCCTTCACGAGATCCATAGCCGACCCTCGACATGCTTCAAGTGGAGATCTTGGAAGCGTGAGCCACACCTGGTCCGTTACAGCGCACCCACAACCGCGGACGCATCCACTGCCGATGGCTGATCTATCCTTCAGTCCGGGAACGTCCGAACTTCGCGGCTTCTCCTCATCGAAGAGGAGGTCCACGGTGTTAGCCTGACGAACAGGGCCAACCCGACTGCCATCGCGAAGTAAGAGCGGGCTGGAGCTGGGCAGCCAATATCATTGGCTGTTAAGGTAGGGATGCATACAACCACGCCGATAAGAGACAATCTCCGCCATGAACCGGTTAGGCGGACAGGTGGATTCTAACACATGTCAATCCAAAGCCGCTTTCCACCAGCAGATCATCAAGAGGGAAGAGGGACCACCACAGTATCATCAGTAAGCACTTTCCAGGCGGAGCGCTACCTTTGCTCTTCCTGCCAGAAGCCTGCCTTCGGATACTTCGAAGCACTCCGGCAGTCCGGTCGATGCCCAATCTCCTCCGTTTATCAATTTGACCAGACCGGGTGCACAGGTAAAGATACGAGCCTGACCGATATATCCACTTGTAAGCCCTTTGGAAACATATCCATATTTCCAAGTCACACGAGAAGCCGCACTTACCATGCCATGTCCGTTGTGACCCGCACATATCCACTGGCCCGGTTTCCGGGGAACAGCGCCGATGAATGGGAGCATATCGGCACTCTATGCAAGCAACACGACGCTCAGCGCAACTTATGAGCCCGACTGAACATGACTTACCTCGCCAATGATCCCACTCCATGAATGATCATAGAACGCCTTGTTCCCAAACCCATTCACATCCCACCCAAAACCCTTCTCCCCTCCCAATCGCTTCACAGACTGTGTCACCGGGTCGAAATTGACCAGACCATCGTCGACACTCCTGGTGACAGGATCTTCCGCCACGTAGTCCAACAGATGCTGCAGGTTTGGCGGGGTGCCACCGACGAGCAGCAGACCGTCACCACCCTGACGTGGGTTAACCGTGTAGTTGCCATCTGGGAAGATGATGCAGTACGAATTCTTCAGAGCGCTCGAGCCGGCAAAGGCTGGTGGTGGGTAGACTCGGTTACACCTGCAATGCGTCAGCTAGGAAATCAATGGATTCTGAAGAGAGAAGGGAAATGGCTCACATATGTGGTACTGGCTCAATGGCTCCCTTGGTCTCTGGCAGCAACGCTGGAGCATAAGCGTTGGTGGCGTGAACGACCATTGGGGTTCTTATGATGCCACGAGAAGTCTTGACATTCCAATCGGACGAGTCTTGGACTCCCTCTACAGTAGACACAGGTGTCCAAGTGTGCAGCTGTAGTCCCAAATCGAGCGCCTCTTGAGCCACATGAGCCACTGTCAGAGTAATCAGCTGAGATGGCCCGCTTCCTCGCATGTACCAGTGCCCACCCAGCTTCCACGGGTACAAGGTAGCCGCATTCCATCCATAAACAGCTCGTGCTCCTTTAACCCTCGAGATCTGAGCATCCGTCAGCCATAGCCATAGCCTGAGAGTGGGAACATGCCTTTATCATACGCACCTTTTCTGCTTGTTCAGGGTCTAGAATGACGTTCACACCAGAGGCGTCACCTCCTGCGTCCTTGAAGGCGTCCATATTCTGAGCAGCGGCAGCAACTATGTCGTCCGTAGTCATAACGTCGAGCTAGTCAGACATCCTGTCAACGGGCCACTCTCCTGCTGCAGATCACTGGGCTGTACCAACAGTGTTCCCGAACCATGCTTCGCAGTCCACCTTGTTTTCCATGATATATGCTTTCAACTTGTCGTACGTTTCTTGCTCATTGGCCAGGATCTGCCGGCGTAGTTCAAATCAGCGTTCGTGCTAAAGAATATCTGTCATGCCACACACCTTCATAGCTTGCTCTTTGCCAAACTCTTGGCTGTACTTCACATACCCTCGCCAGATGTCTGGGCGGCAGTGACCTGCATTTCGTCCTGTAGCACCGGAGCAGAACTCTCTGGCTTCGAGGAGGATGACCTTTCGATGGGGGTTAGACTTCAATAGCTCGAGGGCGACCAAAGTTCCCGTAGCCTACACGCTGGATCTTAGCGTGATTGTTATTGTCATGCCGGAATCTACTCACGCCAGAACCGATCACTACCGCGTCCGCTTCCTGTGGAAGCTCCTTCGATGATCTGAAGTCGATGAGAGGGTCCCGTCTGACACCCTGCAGCCATCCGCTCAGACAGGCTCCTTCCGCCAGGGGGAAGCCTGCATCTCTTAGGCCGATGCTGTGTTGCGGGTCCACATCGTGCTCGGTACCCACGGGTCGAAGAGTGGCGGATCCGTTCGCTGGTATAGTCATGCTTCTCTGCTATCCCTCGGCGATTGGTAGGGAGTTTCGCGCCAGTAGACAGTGAAGATAAGAATCAACAATATGGACGCTGACGACGACTACCCTCTTGTCTACGTTTTAACGTTAATGCCGCTCGGCGTGCGAACACAATAATAAGCTTAAACGCCGATGGTCAACCCCGAAGACTTAAACGCCGAGATGTTAACTGACGTCCGAAAGACCCTGAAATCTAGTCATCGCTAAGCGCTCTTGAGGGAGACTTCGTTGGATCTCATTGGTCAAATCTCCATGCGTTATCTGAGTAGTTAAGCATATGAGAACGGAGAGAGGAGGCGGGGGGCGCAACCCAAGGTAGATGCAAATGATGCTTAACGCTCATAGCATGTTGTATGACTCGATCGTGCAGTACTGGCATATAAAAACCGACGGGACCGGAAGGCCGTGTTCAATCTAATCTCTCACCAAGCATACCCTTCTAACCGACCTCGAGACCCCAAGCTCTATACACCATGTCCTCTCAACCAGCAGGTACCGATCCGGCCACAAAGAGGCACGATGACATGGATGAGCCCGAAAATGTGGTCACCATCGCCGAGCACGATGGCCAACACGAAGTGGCCGATGCTGTAAGAGCGATCGAGATTCCAAGCAACAAGTGGCTCAGACGGTATCGATCTGTCATCTTCCAGATGGTCATGCTTGGAATCCTATCCTTCTCCGGACCATCCATGAGTGATGGTAAGTGCCTGTTGCAGCACTCAAGAAGTCATCAGTGTATACTGATCTGTATGCCGAATCTTAAGCCATCTCCGGTCTTGGTGGCGGTGGTCAAGCCACACCTCACACTGCGAACCAAGCCAGTGCAGTTCAATATGCCTTGTCTTCCGTCTTTGCGTAAGTTAGTTTTAGTCATCGACGCAAATCCCAGCATACTGATCTCATGCTCTACAGCATGTTCGGCGGCCCCATCATCGGTGCTATCGGTATCGTTGGCGGCTGTATCGTTGGCGCTCTCGGATTCCCTCTTTCCGGCACCGGTTTCTACGTGCTCAGCAAATACAATGTACAATGGTATCTCATTTTCGCCAAAGCTTTATACGGAATCAGTGAGCTATTTTTTTTGCGGTCTCCATCGGAGGAGATAACAGCTGACTTGGAAACGTTCTTCTCAATCCAGCTGCTGCTTTCCTCTATGTCGCCGAGTCTTCAGCCATGATCTCGTACCCCGAGGAGAACCGACGAGGACTCTACCTTTCGCTCTGGGTTGGCGCACGAAACCTCGGATCCGTCATTTCGGGTGCGATCTCTTTGGGTTTGAATGTCGCCACTTCCGGTGCAGGGGCGGTTAGCACAAACACGTACCTCGTCTTCATCGCCCTGGAGTGTCTTGGTGTTCCCGCCGCTCTTCTGCTCACTCGGTCGAGTAAAGTCATCCGTAATGACGGTTACGGTGTCCCCTTGCTCCCCAAGAAGAGCTGGAAGAAGGAAATGCAGCTGCTCTGGGAGCATCACAAACAGCGTCGAGTGAGCCTGACAGTCTTCCATACTGGTCTACTGGACTTCGTGCTGATCAGAGCTCCAGACTCTGCTTCTTATTCCCGTTTACATCTTCACCTTCTTTGGTGACGGTGTCTGGTTCACCTACCTTGGTAGGTTCTCATAATTTTCTGGTCAGCATTGCCTGCTGACTCTTCTTGTAGCTGTCCATTTCTCGGTCAGGACTCGAGCTTTATCGTCCCTGATCGCTCCGGTGTCCTCCATTGTACTTCAGCCCATCTTTGGTTATATCCTCGATCAACGACGATGGGGTCCTCGAGCCAAGGGTATGGCCGCTTACGGTGTCTACATGGGCGCCTCTCTGTAAGCTTGCCTTCCCAAGACTGGTATAAGTCGCTATGCTAACACAACTTGTCAGTGTAATGGCTGTCTGGGGCTTCGCTATGATCGCCTGGTTCAAGCGACAAGACCCTGACCTTCGACTCGACTTGTGAGTTCAAGCTCTTGTAGGGTGCCAATGCCCAGATCCACCGCTGACTTGTCATCGTGCAGTCATAACGACAGTGCCAGATGGTTTGCCGCCTATGCTCCTTTCTGGATGTATTTCGTCTTCTCGTGAGTGATCTGCAACGGCTGAATGATGTCGAAAGTGGGCTAAAATCACGACGCCCTCCACGCGCTCCTTTAGCTACATGGGTCAGATATACGTTTACTGGATCCTTGGTCAGTTTGCCTCAGACGTCACCAGCAATGCCCGGACGGGCGGTGTTTACCGATCGTGGGAAACCGTCGGTCAGGCCGTCTCATACGGCATGGACTCTCACGTCAAAAACGAATACATCCCTATCGGAGTCTTGCTTGCCCTCACAGTCGCTTGCGCCCCTGGTCTCTGGACGGTCGTGAAAGATCTTCCCGAGCAGTCCAAGGAGATTGTAGTGGCTGATGAGAATGGAATGACCATGGACGCTGTCGATGACAAGGTCACAAGGGCGTAAGAAGGAGTGCGACGGATCTGTGAAGACAGTTGTATGATGTAGAAGCGGGGTGTACTCTCCATAGGTGCCTGAAACAGTCTAGCCAACCCCTGTCGCTTGAAGATGTAGATGACAATGCTGTGAATTACAGATGCAGGCTGCTCTCCTGAACCACTGCGTCCATTTGTGGACATTAGAGCTATGATTGACTTCTTACAGCTTAACATGCATTCACGGGTGACTACAGCTCTACTTGGTGAGACCATCATTCTCGTAGCTAGCAGAACCTCCCTTCTGTCCTTCTGCTGAAGCTCGCTCTCGGTCGCCGCCGAAGCCGTGCTCAGAGCTCACTCCTGTTGTAATAGAAGGGGAGTCAGTCGATGATGCAGGACCATGCAATCTTGAAACATGTCACTCACGCTTGTCTTCACCGCCATCCTTCTTCTGACCGCCGTGCTCAGAAGGCTTGTAAGTGCCGGTGTCTTCACCGGTGCCCTCTGTAACCAGAGAAGAGGTTCCGTCGCCTTCCTCCTCGAAGCCGGTACCCTGGTTGCCGTGCTGACCACCGCCGTGCTGCAACAACCAATAAAAGTCAGTATGTGAATCCGTAGACAATGCGGCCGTTAACTCACCTCCTTGAATCGCCTGTCGGGGCTACCGTCTTGCTTGAGATGGGTCTCAGAGTTGGAGTGTCCGGGTTCAGATGACATTGTGTATACGGTTGATATGGTGGAGGTATGGTGGGAAAAGAACGTCAAGTCGGAAATGGACGGTTTATATAGACGAAATCAGACACAAGCCACTTGATTCAGTACACATATTAAACAGTGAAGTCGACATGTGTCGTCATGTCGACATCTGGCGTAGCGTGCGACTGACGTCGATCTTTACAGAACGCGTCGCGCTCATCATCGTAACATTGTCTGAGATCTTGTAATGTTCTCAAATCTCAATCACCATAGTGCGTCATTCATGTCATCGATCGTCATTCCAGCACGTCCAACGCGTTTGTTTACGCTTTTGAATAATCGGCGAGTGATGATGTTACGGTATGTTTCTAGGACTATTGCAGTGATCATCTACACAAACGATCATCGAGCGCGATCAGATGAAAGTCATGCACGATCGCAAGCTGGAGCACGTCAAGGCGATCAGATCGATGGATCGGGTCACCCACAGATCGCGGTGATACCCGAGCAGATGAAATTACAGGAGAGCGTATTTCTTACGTTAGTGGCTGAAAAGGTGCCCCAGCCGACCATCGCGTGTTACTTTTGCCCTGGTCTCACATGCATTGAATCATCAAATACACCAGCCTCACGCATACAGTCGATGCATAAGTACAGCAGGTGGATCCGATTAATTGAGTCCAGGTGGAAATGACTCATATCGAGACAACGATGAGCTGAGCTGCTCACACGTGCAGCGGAACTTGCGGTCTTCGAGACCTTGCGGACCATGATGGAGCACCTGCAGATAGAGACACTGCGTGAATTACCATGTCGACGAGGAGCGAAGACGGCCCGTTTAGATCAGCAATGACTGTTCAGCGAGCTTGAGTTCAGGGTGCAACGGGGTTATCTCGTGGTTCTTGCTCATACTGTATATATATAACGGTTGCATCATAAAAACAGACTATATAAGCATTATAATCCCCATCTTCTGAATCGTTTCCCATTGAGCGATACAATCCTTTGTTCCTTGGACATTGGACTGCGCTTTTTAGGCCTGAGCCATCTTCATGGGTACTCCGGTAGAGTCTGAAGCGTGATCGGCAAGGACGACAGGCTGCTTCTTTCCGAATCTGACGTATCCGGCGACGTAGGCACCAGCAGCCAAAACAGCGATGACAACGATGGCAACAGCAGCACCGATGCCGCCGCCGGCAGCGGCCGAGATACCAGAGTCGGATGATGAGGAGCTTTCGCTCTCGCTGGCAGATGAGGTCTCGGACGCAACGCTGACGGGAGCGCTGGTGGTGGAAGATGACTTGGTCGAGCCAACCTTCATGGACTCATCCTCACTAGCTTCGTTCAATGTCGAAGTGTAGTTGCCGCAAACGTACTGCTGGGAGGCTCTGAACCCGTCGGCCGCGACAAGTTTGATGTCAGCGCACTCGTAGTAGTAGTCGGTGGTTGAATTCTCGAGCTAAGTCCACTATATCAGTTAACATTCCTTCAGCTGTACGCCTTTGGTCCTCTTTACACACCTGATACATGATCATGAGAGTGGCATCATCGCCCTCATTGAAGCCCAGAGAGGCAAAGTCGGGAGCAGATTGACAGTAGTGTCCAGCACCGAGGTCGAGCAGCGAGTGGGCATAGGTGGAGAAGGAATGGAATCGGGTGGGGTCCGACTCGTTGGTCCAGAGGATGTTGACATTGTCGACTTGGGCTCTGGATGTCAAGGCGATCTCACCACCGTTGACGGGGTAGTCGGCCCGCGTGCCAGCGGCGAAGCCACCACAAGGGGCCTTGGTGGCTGTATCAGCCGAGAAACCTCGTGCAGGAGGCCAGCTGAAACCGACGGGGCTCGAGGTAAAGTCCTACGGATCAGAGAGTACATTAGCCGTTCAGAATTCTGTATCTATCGCCAAGATAATCTGTCGATGGCCCGCAGGCCTGATTCCCAGATTTTTGCGTCAGAACTCACGGTGATGGCAGCTCGACGGTCGATACTGATGGCTGAGGCCACGACAGCGACAGCTGAGACAGTGATAGCTTGGAACAACATGGTATCTGATTGAAGTTGGGAGAGAAACGATTATTGCGCAAATGTAATGATGGGAGTCTTCTTGATGTGGGAATGCGACATGTCCGCCTATATATCTAATACGTCCTGTGCATTGGACAAAAGGCTTTTTTCCTAATATGTATGTTCCTAGTCGGCCGGTTGAGCTGGACTATCGCATATATCCCGTCCTGTTCCCTGCGCAGACCAAGACAACTTGACTGCTCAATGAAGGCTCGCCCCGAGGTGCTTCCCGCTCCTCACTGATTGGATCAGCCAGTGAGTGAGCAAGAATGCCGTTCCCCTAGTCAGGTACTTGGCGGCAAACCTTGTTCTCGTATACTGGTAAGCATGTGAGAAGCGGACACGAGAACCGACGCGGGACGAGCGAGAAGGTAGGGAGGAGGCGCGGCAGAGTAATGTTCGGCCGCGTCTTATCTGATAACTTCGGGCGACGTTCTTCCCTCTGTCATTCTGCATGATGACGGGGGACCAAAGTTACTTGTCTGTTCGTCTTGGCAAGGAACGAGACGGTCCAACCTGATCGGCCGATAACGCGCTTATATACCCAGATAGGCAGTTTGGCTTGCCTGATTTGATACTTTTCCCATCCGCAATGTGTTGCGAGGGACAGTCGTCGTATGCATACTGCCCACTGTTACTCAAGCTGTGGTAAGAGGAATCCACATGTATTCAGCAGCTTCCATGTGAGATGGCGACGCCTACATTCCATGACTTGAGAGCAGCTGTCTCTCATTGCACCTCGGAATCTTCCGCCAAATGGTAGACGTTTCGCTTCTGCTATCTGCTTGACCCGGATAAATCGGGAGAGTGCTCGGTTTCGAGAGATGTACCACGCTCGTTTGTGACTAGATGGTCCACCAGACACCGGGGTCTCAAACAATCGGCTTGAGCATCGACAGAGACCTTCGCCGGTGCTCACGTCAAGAAGTGTACGACTTGGCATCCAGCCGAGGCCCGCGCATGCCCGAAGAAGTGAATAGGGGAAGATTTCAACTCTCCCGTACCACCATCTACGTGTGCTCGACCATACAGGAATGTTGAGCCGGATCCGCAAGGTCAGCGACAAGAATGAGTATGCATTGCCCATCGTGCCAAACTACTAGCAGATCTATACAATAGCTGAAGCCGCATTGGCGCGCAGCCTATCCAACCGTTCTTTCGAAACTTCGAAGCATTCTGGCAAGCCAGTCTCTGACCATTTGGCTCCCTGGACTAGCTTGGCCAATGCAGGCGCGCACGTAAAGATTCGAGCCTACAGATTCCCACGACGCCTCAACATTGACTTGCAAAGGCAAAGTAAAAGATATCATTGAGAAAGAGCTTACCATTCCGTGACCGTTATGCCCGCAACACATCCATTGTCCTGGTTTGTCAGGCACAGCGCCGATAAAAGGCACCTGGTCTGCACTCTGCAAGTCGGAGCCGGAGGAAGATTGTCATGAGTGAGAGGACTGGATCAGCCGCGTGGAGACGGCCAAACAGGTGAATACCACCTACCCTTCCGATGATGCCGCTCCATGACTCATCATACCTGACTCTAGCCCCTCGTGCGCCCGCAGCTGGGCTGTCCCTATTATGGCTCACATTGGTCAGCTTAGCTTCTGATGACGCCTAGAAGGCATGAAGGTGTGGGGAGCTTTATGGACGTACCACTGGAAACCCTCGGTACCGAGCTTGCGGACCGCTTCGGTGACAGGCTCGAAGTTCACGAGACTATCGTCTGTCCGCCTTCTCTCGTCCTTTTCAACATACTCGATCAGATGGTGTTGATTTGGTGCCGAGCCGCCGAATAACAATATACCGTCGGACGTTGCTCGGGAGTTGATCGAGTAAAGACCCGTCGGATATATGACAGCGTAAGAGTTTCGGATGGCTTCGGTGCCTGAGAACGAGGACGGTGGAAGGACTTTGTTACACCTATGAAAGTGAGTGACGGAGATATCAGTCTATGATGCTGAGAGAATGGAAAGGCTGTGACAAGGAGGCCAGCTCACATATGTGGGACTGGACTGATAGCGCCCTGTACCTCAGGCAGCAAAGCTCCGGCATATGCATTCGTAGCATGTATGACAGTCGGTGTGGTAATGCTCCCTCGCTCCGTGTGCACGATCCATTCGTTCGCCTTGCCCGTCACCGACGTCACGGGTGTCCAGGTCTGCAGATTGAGGCCGAGCTCCAGGGACTGTTTGTTGACGTACGCGACTATAGGTACGAGCTAGCGCATCAGAATAGACCCTCAAGCTGTCCAGGGAATGAACGGGATCCAGGCAACCCCACCTAGTTTCCATGGGTGCAGAGTTGAAGCGTCCCAAGCATATACGGCTTTTGCTCCTTTCAGCCGAGAAATCTATGCGCGGGAAGTCAGCCAGCTCTTATTCGTGCAGTGCCAGCGTGTATAGGTCTCACTGTTTCAGCGCTCTCAGGCTCAGTGGTCACTTCGATCTTAGACACATCTCCACCTGCAGCCTTGTACTCCGCAAAAGTCTTTGCCGCTATCTGGGCTACCTCATCCGTCATGAGGACATCGAGCTATGCGAGAGAACGTTGAGTTACAGACCGAACCGTTGTTTCCAAATCATACCGGAAGTCTGCTCACAGTTTTGCCAACCCACAGGTCACAGTTCACATCATGCTTCTTCACGTATGCGACCAAGGCCTCCCATGTCTCCTGCTCATTCTTGAGTATCTTGATGGCTTGCTCATCACCAAACGCGTTCGCATACTTGGTGAAACCCCTCCACTGGTCTGGCTTACAATGACCCGCATTACGCCCCGTAGCGCCCGAACAAAGCTCTCGCGCTTCTAGAAGGACGATAGATTTCGGAGGGTTATCGCTTTGCAGCAGGGAGAGAGCGGTCAATGACCCCGTGATCTGCATGAAGGATGATCAGCTCCTGATCTATCGTGAATGACCTCTTGCTCGATACTGCTCATTCACGGACTGTCCGGGCCAACTCACACCGGATCCGATTATAACGACTTCCGCCTGTTTGGGAAGATCTTCCGTACTACGGTGGTTGAGAAGGGGATTGTTCCTGACCGTCTGCAACCAAAGAGAATAGCTCATTCCTTCCTCCAGAGGTCGACCAGTGCTGCCCTTCTTTGCGATATCTTCGCCAGCATTCCCGAAGACGCCTTCCCCTCCGACAGGTGGAAGCTGCTCACGAAGCTCTTTAACGTGCATTCTGTGTATGTTGATCGACCTTGATACTGTTGAGAAGATAGGAAATGATGTATTGACCGATGGTATCCAGTTGTGGATGTCAAGAGATGAGGTAGATGAGGTGCTCGAAATAGTTCGGTCGACGTTAAGCATATCTCGTTAGGGTGAGGACAGTTGCGGTTAACAGCGCCCAGCTCATCCCATCCCAGTCTACGACCCGGCCAGATCCGAGGCTCTGAGGTTTACCTCTGAGGACAACATGCTTGTTTTCGTCACTTCGGGATCTAGATTCCTGGGAACGCGTTTCTTCCGCTTTGGCTCAATTCAAGCGCGCTGGGCGTTTACCTCACTTTCCCCTCCGCTCTGTGCTCCGATAAGGCGGACTAAGCCGTACGCAAGGAGAAGACCTCAAAAACACGCAGACGGTGCCCAGCGTTTACTAGCTGGATAGCATTCCCAGCTGTTTGAGTGCGTGGCCGAGCTTCGATAAACAGCTATGCGCATCTGCGGAGAGTGCGCTTGGCCACTCGACCGGCTCGCGACTCGATCCGTCCCCGCCCTGGCCATCTGCAGGAGACTACATAACCAGCTTCACGAGGTCGTTGATACATATTCTTTTCCGGGCCCCGGTGCCACTGCAATGACGGAGTACGCTTACAACCTACGAGATGACGCTTGGATACGATAGCGGAGCTTCTTCATGTCGCCACCTGAATATCTGTCACGGTGAAATCGTCTGGGCCACTTATCGTTGGCACTCAACTGTCGATGATCCTGTTCATCTTCGTCTTCAGCACTGCTTAGACCCTCCATGTCTGAAACTGCAAGCAGGGTCAATATGGGGGGCTTCCGATTGGTAGCGGCTTCCATTCGTAGCTGAGCCTTCTTTTCTATATCAAACCTCCTCCACTCGCCCTGTTGGTGGAGGCATCGAAACTTGGCCGGCGGCAACACGAATAAAGCTTGGAGTGGACGGACTGCGCGCGTCATGTTAACGTTATCGTTGGTCCCGATTGCATTGAAAGAATGCTACACTACCCTTCTTTCCAGCCCTTCGATCGCTCCACCCGAAGAAGGATTTAATCCCTTCATGCCTCCACTGACGACGTATGGCAGAAAGAGTACAAAGAAAGTATTATCGAAGGCATGTTTAGCTAAACACATAGCATACCCATCCAACTCCGCACGGCGGATGCACTTCCAGGTTGTGGAGGGAGAGGCAGCCCGAGCCCGAAGGGCCGTGAATGATTTTAACGTGAAAAATCCACCTTCGGTGATCAAGCGGTAGGCCATATCTCGTATACACTGAAGAAATCGACGTCACTGTTGCGTACATATAAAGGTCCTGACGCCGAAAATGACATATACACGCAAATGAGTAAGTATGCACATTTTAAACAATGACTCAGAGGTCTACCATACTCGACTAGTCGGACAGATCATCGACGTCGCCTCTCTCCTTGCAGAAGTGACATAAACCGCTTCGTCGTCGAATACGCGAATTTTTCGCTGTGTCTGATCGTTCTCTTCACCTCGTCGCGACCATACCATATAATAGCTCTCAGAAAAGGGGAGCATCAAGAGGGACCAACCCAGCCAGCGAATCATTTAGCTGCAAGCTGATCATTAGGGGATCTAACAAGCTCAATCGAACGTGTAATCATGCCCTTCAACTCGTTTCAGACCACACTATTGGGCTCGGCCATTCGCTTGGCGACCAGGAACCGTGCCCTCAAGTATCACGATGAAATCGATTTCCCGGACCAATACACACTGGAAGCAATCAGGACACGCGAGCGTGACGAGAGAGCGGAGCAGCAAACCAGAGCCGAAGCTCCAAGAGGTAATGCCGGCGTGCGCGATGATAACATGGATGTCGTAGAACGAAGAGGAGAAGGAGGAGATGGGCAACCACCACGCCGATCGGATTCGGACATCACAATCGTGGAGGAAAACATTCCCGATCAGTCGAGTGGTCAGAAGAACGAGAAGAATGCCCAAGCAGGCGAGCAACCTAGCGAGAAAGACAGAAAGGCCGAGAACCAGCGAGAAGCGGAGGAAGGAACCAGGACGGACCCGAATCTTGTGACATGGTATGGAGATGACGATCCAGAAAACCCGTGAGTGTCGTTCTCCACAGCCCGCAATGCTGTAAGATCTGCTTATAAGGTGATCTAACAATTTTTTTCCCAATGTCATAGATATAACTGGTCTACGGGGTACAAATCTTTTGTGGCTCTTCAGATGTCTTTCCTTACATTCGCAGTTTATATCGGATCGGCGATCTACTCGTCCGGTTTGGAAGGTGTGATGAAGCAGTTTGACGTCTCCCAAACCACCGCCTTGGTCGGTTTGACCACCTTCGTTCTCGGATACGGTGTCGGTCCGATGATCTGGTCGCCGCTGTCCGAATTCCCGAACGTCGGTAGAATGCCTGTCTGTGAGTGAACCCCTGTATTTGAGCTCGTATCGTAGATAGCGAAGCTCAACTCTCTAGGCCAGAACGATCCCCTACGAAGCCCCCTGTTGCTAACGATTACCTTGATTGGTATTCACTCGTAGACATATTCACTCTGTTCATCTTTGTGGCGCTCCAATTCCCGACGATCTACGCCAACGTGAGTGTCAGGCATTTGTCGTATATACCAAATCTGAAAAACGGGGAAAGCCTTACTAAGCTTCCTCTCTGTTCGTAGAACATCCACACGTTACTCGCCATGCGATTCTTGGCAGGTTTCTTCGGCTCGCCAGCTCTCGCTGTCGGTGGGGCCACCATGAGCGACGTGAGTGGGCCAACAGACTATCCCAGGTTGCAGCAGTCTCTTTCACAAGGGCGATGACTGAAACTAAAGCGTTGTCGTGCCGCGAGCAGATGTTCCGACCCAAACATTTGGCATATGCTATCGGAGTGTGGGGTTGCGGAGCAGTTTGTGGACCGGTGATCGGACCCCTTCTAGGTGAGTCCTCGAGGCTCGGTATTCTAGGAGTACCCCGATGCTGAAATAGAGTGTAGGTGGATTCACGTATCAGGCTAAAGGGTGGACATGGCCTCTATGGTAAGCTGGCTCTTACAGGGCAACAAGAGCGATCGAGGCCCATTTTCGGTAGCTAACCCCGTGCGCCTCTCCAGGACCTTGACTTGGCTTTCCGGAGCTTGTCTCGTCTTCATCGTCATATTCTTCCCAGAGACTTCAGGCAAAAATGTGAGATTCAGAGCGCATCTGGATACGTACTGGTCTGTCCCGCTGACGCATTATTGCAATGCCACTGAATAGATCCTGCATCGCCGAATGCTGAGGCTTCGAAGAGCGACCGGAAATCAGGAACTGAAGACGCAAGCTATGATCGACAGTGCCGATAGAAGTCCCTCCAAAGTCGCATCCGAGATCCTAATCCGACCCTTTGTACTCTTCTTCGATCCCATCCTACTCGTCTACAATACCTACCTCGCCCTCATTTACGGTACGTCAAATATCTCTCAGTGCTTCCATTCACACAACTGCGACGCCCTCGAGAGTTCTCATCCACATATGGCTTTGCTGATCTTACCCGAGTGACGTTTTAGGTCTTCTGTATATCTGGTTCGAGAGTTTCCCACTGGTTTACGTACAGGTACACGGATTCAACCCGGGCGAAAACGGCCTCGCGTGAGTACGGTAGAGTATTGAAGGGGGAGATACTGATGCCTATTGCCATTCATCCAGCTTCTTGGGTATCTTCGTTGGCGCTTGGCTGGCTTGCGCCGCCTTCTGTTTCTACATTCACAAGTATCTGGAGCCAATCTTCGATGCCAACGGTAGGTTACACGTCTCTTCTGCCCCTCGCTCTCCGCCTCTTCTGGCTTCCATAAGTCTATCGGACTCCTCGTTAGTTCCCGAAGGTTCAGCAAAGTCGATGCTGACGCCCAACGTTACTATCGATCACCCGTATATCCACCACGCAATTCCCCTTCCGTTCTCGCAGACGGCGTCATCCCCTGTCCCGAGATCCGTCTCTATCCCGCTCCCATCGCCGCGGTCTGCATTCCAGTTGCAATGTTTGGCTTCGGATGGAGCGGCCAGTATGAATCTGTGCACTGGATAGTGCCCACAATCTTCACGGCCTTCTTTGGAATAGGCGCTTTTGTGCTGTTCCAATGTATTTTCGCCTACTTTGGGTGAGTGCCACACTACCGTCTACGATCGGTCAACAATCGCTGTCGCACCCTCCTTTGTGTGATGCTAACGCCTATCTGCTATGCATTGTAGCGATGTCTTTTACGCGGATATGGGCTCCGTCTTGACCCTCAACGACCTGTTCCGGGCCTCGTGGGGTGCCGCCTTTCCTCTCTTCGCCAACGCGCTGTTCAAGCACCTCGGCATCGGTGGCGGAAACAGTCTGCTTGGCGGACTAGCATGCCTGTTCATTCCCGCCCCGTTCTTGTTCATCAAGTAGTAAGTCGAGGTCTCAACCATTTATGCACAGAGGTTTACAATTGACTTCACGGGGATTCGCGCGCTGACGGTTGATTGTGACGACGTATCATAGCGGCCACAAGATCAGAGAGAAGAGCAGATTTGCATCGAACAAAAGTTAGAACGCATAAAGTCAAGACCAAGAGCGGAACCAAAATCCCCAAAGAACAAGTCTGCTGTGATGTTTGTCAACTCCAGGCGCTCAATCTGTAAGGAACTGGATCTCTCAGTTGCGACAAGAATGAAATAGAAGTAGAGATCGGGCGGTGGCGCTATGAACCAGAGACACACCGCCTATGATCATATGTACATATCGCTTTGCGACATACTGCACCATGCCCGATGGTACAGATCAAGCAAATCAGATAAAACAATCATGTAGCTATAGTGCATCGCCCTCACCCTGTACATTTCACTCCTTTCGCACGTTTCCTGCGCATTGACATGCATTGTGAACTCATTTCGCCACGACCTTTGGAAACGTGGGATACCTGCAGGTTCACCTCGAGAAGCGTAGAAAAGAGCATGGCGAGTTGAGTTTCTGCAACCTGAAAGGACCCTACCGTTTACGACGTATGTAGTCGACGAGAACTCTGCCCAAAAGCCAGAAAACCCTTTGTAATGCAGAAGCCTACTGAGCTCAAGGGATCGAGGGCTTGAATGCTGTTCTGACAACTCGCCTTTAAACCCATGACAGAGGAGTTACCGCCATGAATACCTATACATATAGCTTCAGATCAGGACCGTCTCCTCAGTTTAGTGATCATCAGAGACTCTGATATTTATTGACCTTCCTTTCCAAGGGTGATCTTCATCCTATACTGCTCGACAGAGATATCAACATGCCAGTCCAGCGCTCCCACAGCCGAAACTCAGCTCGATCAGCTCGATCCCCAAGGGTGGTACCATACAGCCCTTCGGAGCAGCGCAATTTGTCATCCGACTTTGGGCATTCTACCGCTTCAAACCTCTTGTACATCACCCCGGCCGTTGGCCCAGTATTTGAGCATGATGCCTCGGATGATCAGGAATGGCGGGGGAGAGCTTTGTCCACCCATCCATATCTTTCGCTTCGCAATTCGGAAGCTCCCCGCCACCCATCCCAGCCAGTCTCACAGCAGGGACAGTCGTGGAATACTACACCTTCTAGTCCGCTGAGTCTAGATGCGGGATTCGGCGACCATGACTTTGATATAAACTATAGCTACAATCCTGCGGAGTCACTGGCCTATGTCTCGTATCTCGACCCACCCCCAGGCCCAGAGAGCCACCTTGACCCAGAAAGCTTTTTCGATCCACCACACGTGTCGGTTACACCCGCGGCCGACGCGAACTTCGGTGCGCAAGACCCATCAGCCCAATTCCTGCCGCCATACCCTGCTATGATCTCGCCTTTGCCGATGGTATCCGCCGTTGGCGATGCAACTGCCAGCGAACTCTCTTGGGTAGAGGGCCAAGGAGACCACATGCCTCAGGCTCTGTATCCCCAGCTACCGTTCGAACCTCAGGTATTCACAGGAATCGCACCCGATCAATACTATCAGTGGCAGGTTCTTGACCAAAAACCTACATGCATGGCGAGTTCAAACGATTATCAGCTGTCGCCACACACTGCCTCCTCGGTCTCCGCTTCCGGGTCAGCTTGGGACAGTCGTCCCGCAGATTCGCTTGTGCCGACCGCATCCAGGAATGAGCATCCTTGGTTTCCTGATTCGGGCACGATTACCGATCTCGAAGCAGTCGGAATGGATGAGTATTCTCCCCCTTCCAACCCACAATTGGCACAGAGCTCTGGCGATCTTAACAGCCATTCCGATCCCGAAGTCTCGAACGACCGCCCATCGAACCGGACTGAACACGTCGACCGACCTACGACAGACACCGACAACCCCATAGTGCTGTCGACCGCAGCCCTGAGAGATATCGAAATTTATGCAAGGAGTAGGCAGTTCAAGAACTGGATCGATGAGGTCCTCACTTTGCCCTAGGACTACCCCCCGAGATCCTCGCAGGGTCTGAAAGTGAAAGCTGTGCTCCGAGCCGGAGCCCAGGACGTTACTAAAGACAGTACCGCCTGTGAGTGGGATCATCTCTGGTGGCGTCGCCGATTGCCGCCGATTGCCATGACTTCTCATGATGCGTGGAAGCGAGCCACAGTCTGAGCGAGGTTCTGGGCTGCGGAGTCACGGATTACATGGGCAACGGAGGATGCAGATTCTATGCTGACTCGATTGACATGATCTCTTGCAGTCGAAAAGTGCAGCTCGCTTTCAAAGCGAGCGTATGATCGATTCATCCCTGAAGCGGAGCAGGATCTGGCGAACTGGCAACATGATTCGAGATCCACATTCAGCGAACAGATTGAGAAATTGGCTTGCCTGTCAGACGCAGATCGACTAGCGGATTTACAAGCAGAGAAGGCTTCAGAGCTTGTAGTCAGATGGGTACAAAATCAGACCAAGGCGGTCACGACCAACGATCCCATGGCGAGACCCTTTAATGAGCAAAGCATGATATCATGGCTGTCCAGACCCTGGGCGAATTCGATGAAGGAGAATTACAGGCGTATGCTCTTCGATGATCGGACCGCCCCTCGCCCTCGTGATAGCGCAGGGAGAATGCAGATTCAGTTCGACGATTTGACATCCGGATTTCGGCCCCATGTGCTGGGAACACATCCAGATGCTTTGACATGGGCACTGGAGTTGGCCAGATCAGCAACATATGAGGAATACCTCAAGACTTGCAGCAGACGCCGTGGTGGGCTGCGGAGCTTCCACCTCAGATCAGCTACGACTTTGGCGCTCGCCGCCGAGGTGCAAAGTAGCGAACGACGTAGATCCTGCTTATAGGTCTGTCTGTATTTAGCGGCGATGGCGATCCGTTACGTCTTACGGGAGGTTGAATGCAAACAGAGCTTTCAAATCGCACGCTGCTGACCCTGTACATTGATCACAGTCCTCAATTGGAATGCACTGACTGCGGAAACCTTTGAACAAGCTGCCTTCAACGCAGAACAGATGTTCAATGCGATGAAGGCCAATCCAGATTCACGTTATGCGCAAAGTCTCACCAGACTAGACACGAACGAGGATGCCACGAGGGCCGCCCGGATACAGGCGGAAGAACTTGCTGAAGCTACCGTCAAATCCACACTGGATACCGTGAATCCGTTGATGCAGAACCCGATCATAAGCACAGTTCTGAATAAGAGCGATTTGTCGCGACACCTCATCACACCATGGTTCGAACGGCAGCGGTATGCGTATCAGCAGTGTATATCGATATTACCCCAGCGAGGATAGCTTGGTAGCTCATCCAGGTTATCCGAATGCTCCCCTCCGTCGATGCACCATACATGAATATGCATTGTGTTGACTGGTGCGATTGACCCCTCGGACCGCCTGGCTACCCTTTGCCGCGGCTGGGATTGAAGGACAAGACACAGCTGACGATACACCGAATGGTACCTGTACCGTATGGCTGATCGGTCGTCCAGGGAGGGGCTGCGCTATTGTATATGGGCGACCTTCAGGTCGTCCGAACAAAGCTTAATGGGCCATCGTCGATTGGCACAGATTTACCCTCTCAGAGCCTTCCTCTCCAGTCTCAAAGCGGCATACTGGTCAGCAAAAGCAGGAATACCTGTCCAGCCACCTTTCCAGAATTTCCTTGAGCTCGCAGACATGGTGAACACGGGTCTTCTCTGTCGCCAAATCGTTGAAGACAAGCTATTTCGGGAGGCAGGATGATCAGGGATGACATGTTGCGCTTCGATATATGTGCTTGTCGGTGAGTGCAAACAACATACACAGCCTGTCAACCTCCATGTCACCGTGCACACACCGCCATGGAATTCGCGCCGGGGTTGTCGGTGAGATGGCCGGGACGCCGAGAACCACGAACCACGAATCACGCTTACGGCGTTAATGCTAGTAGTGGCAATGGCATGGACGGTGATGATGATGGTGATGATGATGATGCATGTGCGTTCGTGCTGATCGTTGAATATGTGGAATTATAATGATGCTATACGATCAGCTTTCTATGAATGGCTATCTAATGGTGTTACAACGGTGGAACATGGCAAGTCTCTACTCAACAAGCCGGCGGCGCAATGCCATCTATCATTTCTCATATCCCGAGATCTCCTTTTCTTCTGAGTCTAGATCCTCTGTCGGTCTGCCCCTCCCCCAATCTGCTTCTGCAGGACTGCCATCGACAAAGAGCATCGGGCGAGGCGAGAACATTGCGTATTCCTGCAATTCGTCGAACGGAGTAAAAGGCGAAGCTGTGCCATCCCTTGAGGAACCGTCTTTGGTAGACGTAGCGTCAGCCAGAGACCCCGGTTCGGAGCCTTGTAGTCGGTTGATAGCAATGGGCCTGACACCAAAAGGAGTCGATCCTTGATATCCTTCAACATGGTAATCGAGAGCAGTTTGACCTAAATGTTGCGGAAGTTGTTCGCGACCGTCTTTGGCCTCCGAATCAGTAGCCAGCGAATCAGGCGTCGACGGGACCGTGGGCGGTCGCGAATTGATTGTGAAGACCACCGACAAGGCATATAGTTCGGTGACCGCTTCTAAAAGGACCCAGAATATATCGCTCTTGGTCCGATGAGCAGCCGGGGAAGCGAGAAAGATAACACACATAACTCCCCCAACGATATGCGTAAGCAACACCGTCTCGAGGGTGAGGGCGATCATCTTCTTGACTAGCGTTCGAGTTGAGTAGAAGACACTGTTTCTCGCTTGTCGGAATCGCCATACCAGCAGAAGAGTGATGCACCCATCGGTGACTGCTGACAGACCCATCCAGGTGATAGCGACGACTTGGGAAGGAATACCGATGGCTCGGGAATGGAACGAGTCCTTGGAAACGAAGGGGTCATCGGACCATAATCTAGCGGTAATCGCAAGGCTACGCAGCGGTGGAGCACATTATCAGCTTGCTGCCAGGGAAAACAGCGATGTCGCGGTAGCAAGCACTCACGCAACACCGCAAGCAAAGGTGACAGTGGCCAATGTCCATGTCGTCCACAGCATCCACGGTCTCTTTCCGGTAAGCAACCAGGCTCTCCTTCCAAAATACAACTGGGCTGTATACGCCATGAGGGGAATCTGCGAAACGCGAATCACATGTCATCAGCTTCTCGCATCATACCGCAGCAACGTGTGGACGATTGCTAAAGCAAGGGTGGGAATATGTGATTCAAACCTACCAGAGCATCCTGAAAACTGAGCGGCCACCAGAATTGACCCCAAATTGAAGGGTTCTTGATGCCTCCAACGAAATATTGCCAACTAGACGCCAAGATGATCAAGATCTGTAACGTGCTAAGGGTGAAGATCCAGGCGACTAATAATCTGATCTTCATTGAATCACGATGTCTTCCGAAATATCTGAACACCTGGGATACGTGAACACCGTATAACGCCAGCGCGAGGTATGATCCTAGGAGGTAACCCGTCGGCGCGACGGGGTAAGGGTTGTTGCTCGTCGCGATGACTATATCATATTCGTCCATAATGAAGACATGACCGCTGGGGGTGAACACCTGAATAGGAGAACGTCGATGCCTGCTCGACGGTTTACAGGACAGAGCGCAGGACCGCTAGTGAGAGACGAGCGCAATGAGCAAGTGAAACGAGTCTCGATGAGTGACTAGATGCTCCTCGGCTGTCCGCGACGGCTTAGGTCGAATAATTTCGATTTGGTTTGAATCGAAGGCAAAAGAAGACGATAATGCACTGAATTGAAATGGGAAAGATTGTCCGAGACGAAACAGTAGTACCTAGAACCAAGGATGAAGCGATCGATTCACTATGATGTTGGTGTATTGAGTCGAGATGAAGTTTTGTTTGAGATGGTTTTAGTCTACTATCCGCACAGTATCAAATAGAAGGCAACAGCATATAGCGCGGATCCAACGAGAAAAGGCGTTCAGGCGTCGACGAACCGGACGCCGCCAATGTCACCAGGACGTACTCTTAAGATCTGATCTCGTGATTCCGGAAAACGCCCTATCCCATAAGACCTTCAACGCGTGCTGCAACGCATCGCATCGCTCCGAGCTGGCCAAAGGTCGAGCTCCAGAGCGAGCGCTCAAGTTAAGCATTTGGATGAAAATGCGTAAACCGAAAGATCCGTAGCCTCCCTCAGGTTGTGTAGAGCCCGACATTCCGCAAAAGGTAATCTAGTTGAGTGCATACCTTCGATCGCTCATCGCGTGTTCACGCGTTGCTCCCCTCATTGCGCCGGACCTTTCCCTTTTTTACTCACTTTTTGGGCCGACACCCTCAGGTCGCACATGTAGTGCGAAAACCGCAAGGGCAGAAGGTCTCGGGGAAAATCGAGTTCTTTGATATCTGAATTTGGAAGGAAGAAATGTCTCGGACCTGAGTGATGTACCTACGCTACTTTTACTCCTCAGGCCAGAAGGGCGGACGAGCTCCAGAATGGTTTCCTTCGCCCTGCATGTCCGGCATCGAGGAAGCCGTAGGTCTCGCATGGCAGTAGACCGATGATATCGGATGCCTCTTACCACGACAAGACAGCTGTGGTGGGTGAAATGAATTTGTCGAGGACGGCCTTAAGAGCCAAAGAAATCACCGTGCCACAGGAAGCCACATACCAAGCCATGCCGATCGACGTCAACCGAGTAAGAAGACCTATATATTATTGCATAAGTGCCGTGCCGCGAGATAGATGAAAGGATTTGGCTTACTCACAAAATAGCACCGAGCGGTCCCTTACCTGCAGGCTGTCGGTCTGGATCCGCACCTCTCCTACCGCTTACCCCTCGAAGGCGTGAGTCACCGACTTGATCTGCCGATCATTGCCGCCGCCTCGTGCTTTTCAGGTGCGACCCTAACTGCTCTATCTTCCGCTCGATCTGCGGCTACCACTGTTTGATCGACCCCTACAGGTAGACTAAGTATCACCGCCAATTGAACTTTTTGGAAAATATGTTAGACCATCTCATCAATCTATGTCTCGGCTCAACACGTCCGAGACCGGAAACGATGTCAATATCGCTATCGCGGGGAGTTCTCCCAGTACTGGATCTACCTTGTAGTAAATAGGTGTCGAATTCGATGCCCGTACCTATCTATAGTCACCCGGTCATTGAAGGAATCCAGAGGTGACTACTACCCAGCCTATGAGGCGCCACATGTTCTCGAAATACAGTTGATACCCGTATCATTCGCATGTACGACTGACCCTGTTCCCGCTTTGTATACTGCCTGGCTGAGTGATCGTAATAGAAGAAGGCTTGCTTCCCCATATCACCCGCATGTCTGCGACGCCAGCCCAGGCTGTTTTTGGCTTACCTGAGGCGTATCAAGGAGTCGCAAGCACGTTGGGATATACGTAAAATATTAGCAGGAGTGAGAAAAAAGGCTGGAGTGCCTCACAACTCTCAGCGCGTGGGGGTTTCGGCCTCGGAGTGTAAGGACCGATCTTCGGTAATCGTCACTACATGGCTGCAGGTCAGACTGTACGGCGGGGCTATGTGGTCATAAAAGGTCGTGACATATATTCAACTACATGGAGAGATAGCCGCACGCGCGCACAAGGTGATGGAACTTTTCGATGGTGGATATTATAATAAAGACTACAGATTTGTGTGTGTAGACGAATCGGAGTGACAGCGACTCAGATAGGTAGCGTTTCTTTTTGTTGGATCAATCATAGATTCTGCTGCCCCGATTGGCTTGCAATTTTGCCTCAACCGATGCGAGAAACAGTGGAGGAAAACCCGATAGACATAGGACTGTCAGTAGGCGAGAATCTCCGTCTCCATAAACTTGTTGAGCTTGGCTCGATGGTGTGCGAAAAGAGCGTACATGAGGCAGAGCGCCATGACAATTTTCAGGAAGGTCGCTGATACATGAAGCAACCGGAATCAGCCTACTCCGGTCTCGATGCAAGTATGAACCATGCTTACTCAGGCTAAGCCACCCATCGTTTGCCTGGCCTTTCCGCCATCGTCTCCTCATACCGACTGACGGAGCATTCGTGGTGTATGGCCTGTAGGCCAGGCGTCGGCTGACCACCCTGTTGACTAGTGATAGCCCCCTGCGCGCCTTCGCGGCGGGTATGATTGGGATGTTCTGATCTGCTATTTCCTCCGAAAGTGAATGGGGGATCACCTGGAGCGAGCGCTTCGACCGTGCCATTCGCATTGATTCCCTATACCCGTCCACGCAGGCCTATGGTCACGAGGAACATTGATTCCCAGAGGACATTAGCCATTGCAATTTGAAACCCCCTTGTGAGGTGATGCGAGTCATGACCGTTTACCCACCTCCATAGCATCCCACCAGGTATACCCCTTGATCCCCTCAGTAGACGCCCTCTTCCCCATGGTTCTCCTCAACTGTACATCCTGACAAAGCCTCATCAAGAGGTCGGCATATTGTCGAGCAAGTCCGTCAAAGTACTTGGACGAAGGGTTGCATGCATCTGGCCAATGAAGTCCCGGTTGTTCTTTTCGATTTCCATGACGGTCTAAGTCGGAAGCTGGATGTGATAGCAGAAGTCCTGTTGCTTCGTGCGATACTAGATCACGGGTGCCCTCCGCGTCTAGGCCGACCACGGGCTACCACATGAATAAGAAGGGGAACCAGTATTAGCGCCCATCCCTCATACCAAGCAGGCAGGAGGTGATCACGCCTGCCATCACTCACAAGTCCCGATGCGAGAGCTTCGAGTACCACTTGGCCGAAAGTCTGTTCAACGAAAGCGTGGCATAGTTTCAGAAATTGCCCACTTCCACCGATGTAGCAGAATCTCCTCTGAGATCGGCGACGTGACTATGTTCAAGGCTGACAAGGGGCTCACCTCGGTAAAGCTGGGAAAGGCAAAGATATCCCCACTAGCATAACATCTCGCCAATTCTTCTCCCTGCCTGTGGCCCATGAACACCGCGGCCCATTTCTCCTTCTTACATCTCTCCTCGAGATCGAGCCTCGCCGGTCCATCGCCTACGAACACCAGCTTCGGGATCTTGCTATTCCAACTCGAGCCAGAATCTGAGCAGGTATCTCGGAGAGCAGAAACAATGTGAGAGTAGGCAGATAATAAGAGGTGGAGATTCTTCTCCCACGATCTACTCCCAGGAAATAGACGGAGTATCAGCCCCGGTCGCATCATACTAAAGGCACAAGAGTGTTCAAGAATCGACAGCTCACTCACATCCTCCCGACGTAGAGTATGACAGGCCTTTCTTGCTGCGCCGAGACTGTATGATTGTCCTGGCCGTGTTGAGGTTGTTGAGGTGGTCCATCAACCGGACCGTTACATGGTGTCATAGGCGGCGTCAGGAGCCCCTGTTGACTCATGGTCACTATCGTAAGGTCCGATTGCTGTTCTTTACTAGAGAATATGTTCTTCTCCAAGTGTTCGCTTGTTATCATGGGGAGAGTAGGGGTGATGCCCCAGCTTTCACGGAGAGCTGGACATCTCTTTCTCGGTCCAAACTGGCTCAAATCGACACCTCGAGGCCAGAGCCGGACGCCGTCAAACCCTTGCGATTCGAGCATAAACCGTGTCGACGGCGAGGGACATAGAGTAAGAAGGAGCTTCGAGTAGAGACATGATTGGAAGGCCCAGATGACAGGTGTCAGGAAGGAGACGCCGAATAGTGTAGCGTACGTCGCAAGGTTGCTGGTGGAATTGACCGATGGTCAGTGAGACATTACGATATCCACATGCATCGGCGATGGTACTCCAACTCACGTATGATAGCTTGCGATAACAGCTCCGCCCAAACCTTTACCCATCTCGGGCCCACCCTGGCCAATCCAACTATCTCCCGCCCATCCCAGCTCCATCGCCAAGATAGTCTGCGCGCCAAGCCAAATGGGATCCACAAAATGGACGATATCTGGCTCCCAATCTCTTATGACGCTCAGGAATTTCGGTCGAAGGAAGTTGAGTTTCAAGCCTGGGTAAACGACCAAAGGAATACCCAAAGTGCCAACGAGCGGGTGAGAGGCGTATGTCGAGAGACTTGATGAAGGGCCGAGGAGAATACATTGGTGGCCTGACAAAGTCAAGTGTTCGAGAAGTCGAGATAAGGTTCGGGTCACACCGTCGACTTTGGGCAAGAAGTTTTCTAGGTACAGTCGAGTCGGACAGAGATCAGCTATCCGAACGTACAGCTGTAGTACCGAGAGCCTTTGCATTTACGCAGTCACATACCAGTAACAATCACGATCCTCAGTCCACTCCTTCCCCTAGCTCCAGCTAGCCAGGCTTCACGAACATCCTTCTCGCCCTCCGTCATTCCCTTCCTCCAAGCGTACTTTGCCGTCTCCTCATCGTCCGCCTCACAATTTTGAGCATCCGACGTTTGGTCGTTTTCAAGATGAACCGCGTCGAGATCCAATTCTGGGATTGAACTCGGAGGCTCATGATCGTCGGCGCCAGTTCCCCCTATCAAGGATGTGTCGGGAGTCTGAGGAGGACTGAGAGGCAGGTATTGTTGTTTCTGGGCTGACATGCTAGTCGGCGTGGCACGATCGCTCGGTATACGAGTCGGAACTTGGGCGTGTACTGTGACGTCTCAATTCCCCAATCGCTCTGCGCTCTGAGAAGTCGGGAACTGGATCGAACTCCAATGACAAGACCTATTCTCAAGGCACCGCGTCGGAGGGCGATTCGGTGGCGATGGATCCAAGATATGATAATGACGTTGTGAGGTGAAATCGAAGTTGATGGCCGGATTATACAGATTGTCGGTTAATGTTGTTCTAGTATGAAGATACATTCGAAGAATTGATTCGTTATACACACAGCTGGATTATTTAGAACAAGCACAATTCAGACAAAGTCATCATGTCCACAAGAAATGGTCGAGTTAATGATACAAATTCATTCAGTGAACAAATCCTGAGATGCCAGATGTTTTAACAGTATCCACAATCGGACGGCCAAGCCCCATCTTAACGTCTCGAGCCAGTGCGGCTGGTATCAGTCAAGCGGAAGAACAACCATCAAAGCCTCGGCGACGGACAACATTGCTTTCCAACTGAACCCGATACGGAAAGACAGGAGCCGCCCATCGATCAAGCATGAAAGGGAACGTTCTCACCCCTTCTCCCTTCTCGCCGCATGCGCCATAGCTGAAACGCGTCACACCTCCGCGCTTCATGCGGAAGCAGTCGGCACTGAAGAGGAGCCGTTTGACCTGTCGAGTAGATGGCAATTTTCCTTTTGTTATACCCAGCTCAGCTTGGAGATAGCATCGCGCTGATCGTAGAGAAAGGCAGACACGTTCGTATATCAGTGAGTAACCGATCTGCAATAGTCTGTCATGAAAGCTTCAGTAGCCCAGATCCAGGAATTTTAGCGCGAGTGGTCGAGAACAGGCCCTTCTTGGGACGCAGCTGAGTGGCCGATGTGGTGTATGTGTGCATGTAAAAATGAAAGAGACAACAACGTGCAAACCCAACATATTGAACGTGCTTCGGGTCAGTTTTGTTTGGTTCCTATGAGATGGGCCCGCCAGTGCCAGTGCCACAATCCCGGCAATTCTGCGGCGATAAGAAGCCAAAAGTAACGTGACACAAGGGATTTCAGGGATCTGCCACACAACAAACCAAACTCCGACACGCCGTAGTGTGAATTCACATTATTCACACTCATCAAATGCACACTGCACATTGTCACTACGATTACCACCGTACGCTCTTCTCTTCCCCTCGCTTCCACTGCCATTGCCCATGCGGTACCACCATCAACCAACCACCCTACACCCCTCACCGTTCTCGCTTCCATCCTCTTCTTTCTCATCATCATCATCATTCACTTGTTATCTTTTATCATTCCTCCACTTATCAAGTGATACACACATCTCATCCTCCACAGCTGCCAACGTTGTCACTTGTTCGAGCGCTTCTCTTTGCCTTAAGGGCCATCACTTCAAACAACCAGCCAAATACCTTCTCATCACTTACATAGCTATTATACAGATACTATTCACAATGTTCTCTCTCGTATCCGCTTAGATACTTCCCACAAAGAAGAGCGCAACCGTCTATCTACCGATAGATTCCTTCACAGTTATCAACAACCCCTTTTAAGCACTTTACCTTTACCCAGTACACTTACCGAACCCTACAAGGTTCCCTTTACACCTGCCCATCATGGCCTCCCAAATTCTCGTCCCAGTGATCCCAAGCCAGCTAGCCGCCCAACAACCCCAGCAACAAACCCGATCTTGTCAAGCTCGGTGTCCACAACGACCCCTCCCCAACTCTCTTACCTAGTCAACCCTGCCACAACGTCCAAGGACGCTAAATATCTGAACATACAGAATATGTGAGTGGATCGCTGCTCCTCTCTCTTCTTAACTTCGCTTCTACAAAGGATATACGAATTGACCAAACGCGTTTCTTCTTCTCTCCCTTGAACCCTTTCCCCTACCCTTCTCCATTTGATCCCGTCTACACCTTGCCTCCCACACATCACCCTATCTTATCATGATCACGATAACAGACAACAAGGTTCATCAGCCTTCACACCCATCCCGACGCGACTTCCCCCACCACCTACCATAACTCGTCGCCCACAAATAGCACGAGCATCAAGTCAAGCCTCACTCAACGTGCAGGACCAGCAACAAAAGACGAACTCGTCCCAGCCAGCTCGTCAGCCGAGTCTACCTCTGACTCTGGATCAACCAACAGTCCTTGTTCAACCGGACTTCCTCCTTGACCACTCCATCACCATTCACTCCGACATACATAACAATCCCGTGCTTGCCGACACCGCGAACATACTTCCCCCTATGACGTTCAACTTCGACTTCAACATGGAGCCGGTAGAGTGGGACCAATTCTTGGTCGATGCGGATCTCGGTCTAGGCGATGCTCACGCTCCCTTTGCCGCATCCGCGTCCAGCCCCGCTTCTCCCAACTCTGCATCTTCCACCCCCAAGTCTACCGAGTCCGAACAGTCAGCCGCTCTCGACCCCGAGAATGACTTTGACTTCAACTTCGGTTTCGACTTGCCCAACTTGGACGTGGGCATCACCCATCGACCTGAGGACATCTTCCAACCCATCCCCTCGGATGGCTTTGCTGTCCCGGACAACAGGGGCGCTCAGGACCCTACTATGACCCACACCTTCGGTCTCAGCTTCGGCGACTTCGGTCTTCACACCGACCTCGGTGCTGATGCTGCTAGCCAGCTTGGTCTCACCAACCTTCTTGACAAACTGACCGAGGAAAAGACCATCCGACAACAACCATCTTCTGCTAGCGCGTCCAACGATCTCACCGACGCTTACGCGCTTCTCGACAAGCTTCTCCCCGCTGCCACTTCTCCTGTCTCCGTCCAACCATCTCAGCTCTCGTTACCTCCTAGTCCTCCTGCCCTCAAGCGAAAGGCTTCCGAGTCCAGTGATGAATCCGCTCCCGCCGCCAAGCGCCGAGGGCGACCCCCCGGCTCTGGCAAGCCCAAGACTGTCTCCGTTCAGGATCCCAAGGCTGCATCCCGACGACCTCCCAAATCCTCTCCTCTAATCACCTCTGGCTCGCCTGCTTTCTCCATTGGCAGCGCTGCCGCTGATGTTGAAGACAGCGATGCTGAGTCGGTCGACTCCCCTACCGTTGTCAAGCGAACCGCTTCTGGCAAGCCCTCTACCGCTCGACCGAAGTCCGTCGTTCCTGAGAAGTTCCTCAAGGATGGATCTGCCCAAGCGATACTTGGGATGGACATTCCTACCATTCAATCATTCCCCACCTTCGAAGAACTTCTCAAGAAGGTTGACCCTAGGTTCGTTGACGGCGCCAGGGAGTTCGGCGAGAGGATCGCCGAGAACCGTGACAAGGCCAAGGACGCCGCCAAGAAGTCTCGAGATGAGCGACGAGCCAAGATTGAGCGAGCCGAGGAGCTCGAGAAGAAGGTCGAGGACCTGCAGAACACCGTCAAGGGAATGACCTCTGTCCTCATCGCCCTTGTTGACCGCGGTATCCTATCCAAGGAGCAGGTCGCTCTTTACCTATAATCATACTATCGTTTCTTCTTTCATTCTTTCATATTTCTGTCCTTTTCCTTACCTATCACCCTCCTCCCACTATGCACAATGTGGACTATAGTAAACGTTCCACCCCTCCCATTTCGTCTATTCGCCTATTCGCTCTTTTCGTTCATCCACTAAACACTCTGATGTGCTAGCTCTTCCAGAGTGCACGTCATGTTCGTATCGTCCGACCTAGCTTTTCATTCGAACGCTATCACAATCTCTATTTCTCTCTAGACAACCAATTGCTTGTTGATACCTGACGGTATGACGGGTAACAGGACCCCCTCTCTTCCCGCTTTGACTAAAGTAATGTGTTTCGTGTCGTGTCTATATATATCAAACGAGGTGTTTTTGTTCCTAGTGAATTTTCACCTCTTTGTCGTAGTCCCTATCTATGCCTGATGACATGAATTGAAGTATTACGAGCTTGTTCAGAATGAAATCTGTCACCGTGGGCCACAGTCTTTGCGAGTGCAGCGTTGCTCCGGAGACCATACCATGCATGCTTGTGGGATAATTCACGATGAGCGCACCTCCACCTGGGGCATGACGTGAGTGTGTAATGCACCAATTGTCCGGTCTTTTCACTGCCGGAAGGTCACCTGTCTCGGTTGCTCTGCGTACTCACTCGTCTTTCTCACATTCTCCTTGCCCAGCATTCGATATCGACACTCGCAAAGCTTTCTTCTCCATCCTCTACCCCTCATTTGTCAAACATTGAGCTCAGTCTGAGCTCGTTGCTTCTTCAGCAGTCGGCTGTCCGTCCGGGGAGATACTCATCAGTCGCACGCCTGACGAATGTAGGACAGAAACCCTTCGATCGATCCCACAAGAGCGGCAACTGCAGTCAGGCGAATCGTCTGGATCAGATCGGACCATACATTGCACGATCGTTGATCCTTCACTTCACGTACGAATTCGCTTCGGTCGTGTCTTCCTGTATGCTTCCGACCACACTTGATTATCTGCGATGCGGTGGTTCTCGACCTTCTTACCCCCCGCAACCAAGGCGGGCGGCGCATGCCCCAACGAAACGAGCCTGTCAAGCGAAAACAAAGTCGACCCAAATGTACCAAGGCCTACCTCTACCTCTCTTCCAGGATCAGCAGGAGGGTGGACCGAAGATTCTCGAGAGGGAGAGTGGGGAGACGATGCTATAGGACGATGGAAATGGAGAAGTAAAGTATGGACGAAGAGATGGGACGCTGCGCCTGTTCCTGAGGAATATGAAGCTCCGAGCGGTGCCAGCACCTCGGGGCGCAACAGGAACGATCATTGTCATTTCTCGACGCCCCGCTTAGAGAATCCCTACTCAGGCGAATCTGGGGCAGGGGCCGATAGTCGTTCGACTCCGATGTTCTTCAGCCGCCGACTAGGAAGGAAAGGGCCGATTGAACCAGAGTTGAACCAAAAAGAAGACCGGGTTCAGGATCTGGTCATTCCTGCTGCTGCCAATCATGGTGAAGCTGAACTGGAGGGGTCCTCGACTTTGAAAAATGACAATGGAAACCGGACCGTCAATCGTAAGTCTTGGTCTCCTCATGCTCGTCCTCTTTGATCTTTTCCTTCTTTATCATCAACCCAAAAGTATTGGAAAAGCTGTGTACCTCGCTGCACCAACACATCATGCATCCGGAACCTTCGCGCGCGAAGAAGACAACACACCCTTGCTAACCGCTTATCGTTGTTCCTTACTCCGTCACATTCTGCTATCTGCCTCGTTACTCTCCATCATGCAGGCACTCGCAACCTTGCCGTACTGGAGACGATGCTGCGATCGTCCTACCGGGCTGGATTTAACGATGCCCTCAAGCTATCGCCCTTCATGCCGGTCCTCCCGTCTTCAAACAATTCACTATCACCCACATCGTCACCCTTATCGTACGGTACCGACACAGACAACAACAAGCAGATCGTCCCATCCTCACCCCTTACACTCGGCGATACGGATCATCCAAGAAGCTTGTCATGGTCGGAGCGAGTGACTCCCGCTGTCGGAATAGCCGGTTTCCTCTTAGGCACAAGCGCACTGTTACTCTATGTCGTCTTCGCCGGCACGAGGCAGGTGCGAGATGTGGAGAGAGGTCTGAAAGAGGTCTTGGCGCTGGTCCAGCTTCGCGAGAGGTCCGATGCGGCTTCTGTGAGCAAGGTTGGGAATGAGTTGAGGGCTTTGAAGAGTATGATAGAAAGTGCACGCCTAGCAGGGAAGGATAAAGGAGTAACGGCGACCAAGAGCGCTGGAAACGCTGCCTCTGGTTCTGGGGCTAATTCCGGCATCTCGACGCCGGGCCCTGGGGGCATGATCAAAGTACTGTCAGAGCCGCGATCAGCGCCGAAAGGGGATGCTGGCGAACGTGCGGTTGACCGTGCAGTACCATCGACCAGCTCTGTAGAGTCCCCCTTGAGCCAGGTCCCCTTGACCGGGACACCATCACCATCCTCACCATCGCCATCATCGTCATTGCTCACTCCCTCTTCCTCGAATGATTCCTCTCTCGCTCCCCGCTTGAACCTGATCAACCAGCAACTCGCCACCATGGTCTCCCAGTTCGTCAAGTACAAACAATCCATCAGTGACCTCAATGACACTGTTGACTCGATCGAACGAAAGATCGTCGGGATGGGTGGAGATATCAGCGATATCCGAGAGAGACTGAAGTCATTCGTTACTACCCTCTCTACCCTCTCTCGAACTCCCAACACCCGGTATGATGTTTCCCCTTCCGATGCTGAGCGTCGCACCGGTATTTCTACCTCGTCAGCCAGCAGGGGCATCGCGAATTCGCATTCCGATCCATGGTCGAAGTGGTATCAAACCGCAGACCCCTCGTTGGTTCCCAAGCAGCCCATGGCTGCCTCCCAGAACGAAGTCGCCGACCAGGTTGTTCCCGCAAGCGGTACGTCCTCGCCACCCGGCCAACCTGCTCCGAGCGTCTTGGGCCTCAGACCGGGACAGGGATTGACGTTAGGCCAGAACGGCCAGCTGCCCAGCCTGCAGTCTCACGGCCATAATGATATCATGCCTTTGCACGACATTCGCAAGGCTATTGAAGGTGTGAAGCAGGGATATTTGGCTGATCAGGCGGATAAGTCGGCGGAGAAGTCCCCCAGTCGAGTGGACCAGATCGTCACTAGCCCTGCTAGCCTTCCATCGCCACCGCCGTCTTCTGCTTCTGCCTCTGGATCTCCTCCTCGGCCCCCAGACGTGAGTAATTTTGAAGCCAATGTGCAAACACCGCCCGTGCCTGTCGAGCAGTCCACCTCAACTCCCATCGAGGGCAAACACCTCGTCCACTCGTTCCCTCGAGACCATCTTTTGATCCAGCCGTACCCTCCTCACGATCGAGCAGAAGATATCGAGCGTGCGGCAAAACATTCGACCGATATTGCCAGGGTGAAATACCCCGCAAGAGCCGATCTGCTAGGCGTGGCGAAGCAGGAGCAACAGATACAGCAAGAACGGACTGCTCAAGACGATCAGGTCGGTCGAGCCTCGCTCGCTAAGGATCATTGCACATTCGAGTCATCCCAAATCGAAAAGGGCACTCCCGATGGAAGACCTATACTGCTCGCGAGCCCGCCTTCGCGAGAGGCACACCAGCCTTTACAGAGCCCAAGTCAAAATCCTGCTCTCGACAGAAACGACCAAGGACCTAGAGGTACTACTGCTGCACCCAACCCGGCTGGTGCCACTCAACAGGAAAGTAGACCTGAAAACCGCTCGACATCGTCGTCGTCGTCGTCGTCTTCGCCGACAACATCAGACTCGACCAGCGGCTCATCTACCACATATACCGAAACGCCGACCGGTCATTGGTGGACGTTCCACCATTCGTCGCCTAGCAATGCGTGGAAGATCAGGGGATTCGGGTGGTATGATTCCGTCTCTGGTACGCCTAGAGACGCCAGTGGCGGCAATGGAGGTGTTAGCGTAGATCAACCATCAGCATCGAAGACCAGCACCGAACGCGTACCAAGCGGTACCAGCAGGCCAGGGTCAAACGCTCGTTCAAATTCGACCGACTCCGGCCCAAGGACGAAGAGACAATCAAGAGGAGCCAAGCAGGCCGACCAGGAGGATAGGAGCGTCGCTGGCTGGGCGATTGAAAGAGCGAGGAAGAGATGGGGCGATTGGCCGTTCTACTAGATGATCAGAGCGGAGCGGAGGGGAAGGGAAGGGAAGGAAGGTGGTGTTTCTCGTACGGTTGGGCTGCTTTTCGCTGTGCGGTGCAAGGTGCTGAAACAGGGGTTGGATGTTGGATGACTCAAGGATATTCCTACGTGCTGGGTTCCTTGGCAGGCGATTTCAGCCGACGCGGACGAGGGATCCTCATTGAAGAGGGAAGGAGGGATGAGAATATCGAATGATTTGGCCGACTCGAAGGCCCTCTTTCTCCATAGTTTGTGAGATATTTATTTTTATTGTTGTGATCACTTTTCGACTTAGCCCTGTAACATCGACGAAGTCATTCGGGTATTGTAGCTTGTAAAAATCTCATCAGCTTATTGTACTATCATGCCGTCGGCATGCATCACTTCTCTTCTCAGCTCCAGCTTTGCCCTGATGCCAAGGTGAAGCCGATCAATGCCGCTACCGAGATGAGATGAGTATGATGCAGAACTTGGGCTATTTCGCTATTGTCTCATGACTTGCTTGCCTATTGTCTATTGCCTATTGTCTATTGTCCCACTCTATCTTATCTTACATTTACCCCTGGCCACTAGGAAATCAAAATTAAATTATAAATTTTACCCTGAATCTCCCATCAATGACTCGTCAATCACAATAACATACCTCCACTTTGATGCTACATCGTACCTTAACCCCTGTCTCAAGTGCTTCCATGAGGTAGGGGTATGGGTATGGGTATGGGTATGGGTACCGCTTTGACTTCACTTTTGCCTTCAGACAACAATCATATCGAGTATGGCACAACACAGCACAGCAGGAGAGGAAGCGAGGTAGAGAAAGGCAGAGAACAATGATCAATGATCAAGATCAAGAAAGTTAGGGGCCATGCGCTCGGGTCGCGCGATTTGTGGGCGACCTCGAGTGGCTTGTGAAGTCAAGTGATATAGGATAGTTGCAATGTGAGTCTCTGTATCGCTCGCTGCCTGCGCCTGCGCCTGACAAGTGGGAAAAAAAGGGTATATAAGCATCGCTGAATCGCTGTCATCGCAACCCCCTCTTTCAATCTCTTCACATCGCACGATTTCATTCGAATAGTTGACTCACACTTCACCAGTGTATAGTCGATACCCTCCACTTGTCCGTCCGTGGTGTATGCCCAGATACCTACAAGACCTCTCTCCATCTATATATAGTGATACGAGCAATATCGACGCCGACAACCTACCCGACGAAGAAGGTGTGTAAGCTACCTACCTGTAATTATTACTGTACACACCGTCCCTCGATACCCCATCCCTCCCAGCCAGCAATTGACCTCTCCGCACACATCGTCGGATAGCACCAGATAGTTGCTGACTCAAAGTGCTTCTTCCTCACTGCAGAAACAACTCACTTCACAACCACCTCCCATCCACTGTCTAAAGCCCTCGTCACCGCCATCTACAACCGAGGCTATCACGACGCTCTTTCCTACCCACTCACATACCTCTACAACTTGTCGAAGCTACATCCCATCATGACTGCTGTCGCATTTTCAGGCCTCGCCGCCGGGTCCCTCGTGGTGTCCAAGAGGCCGATTACCACTTCTTCGAGCGCTTCCAAGGCGATCCACTCAGCGCTCAAATCCGGACCTAGATCCAAGGTCATCTCTGCTCTCAACGGCGGCTCAAAGAGATCCATCTCGTCCTCTACTGCTTCTCTGGCTAGCGAGGTCGACTCATTGACCGGCTCTCCTAGCATCAAGCCGTCCGCCACGGGCAAGCCGCTCGCCCCCGAGCAGCTCAAAGCTCTCTTATCGAGCGGCCCGCCAAACTACAAGTTTCTCCAAAAGGCCGCCGACGCCTTAGTCGACAAGGACAAGCTCAAGGAAGAACGCCTCGAGACCGTCAAAAACGAGTTTTCGGCTATCTTACAGGGTCTTTTCAAGAACAAGGACATCTTCCCTGGGGTGGTCGGCAAGGAGGACGGGAGCGTCAAAGATTTCTTGAAGAACAGGGATATGACGCAGGGTGAAATGCAGAGCAAAATTGCAGAGTTCTTGAGAGGCGAGAAGAAGATCATCATTGAATATGATCAGACCGATGATGGCAAAGTGAGTACACTATTTCATGTACCTCTTTCCGCTCGGCCATCTTCTCTCAATACTGCGTATGTCGGGCTACTCCTTCCAGTGACTCGCCGAGTGCGCTTTGTCTGCCAAATCAAGGTGTAGGTTAGTTTTGTGGATAACATGCTGAGCTTCTCGTCCGTCACAGCTCACCAACCCTACAACAAAGTTTGTGCCCACTGAACGCTCGGAAGACATCGTCGAAAGCGCTTCAGCCGAAGAAGAGCTCACCAATCGTGAAGGCGGCTACGAGGGCGTACAAAAGCGGCCGTCCATGAGGGAGCTGCACCATCTCATCGAAAATCTACCTGCTGCCCCTCAACCCAAGGGCGAATTCAAGCATTATGAGCCTGACTTGTCCCTCCTCTTGCCTCTTACCAGGTCGGCCCCTGAAGAGGTGACCGTCGAAGCGTATGCCCATGGCGATGCTATCGGTGAGACGATGAAGGACCGCTGGAAAGACGTCAGGTATTCGTTCCATGATTTCAGGGGTTTGAGTACCGAGGAGGTTCCCGAGCACCTGGTGGGCACTTGGGAGGCTACTGGCGATGTCAAGCTTTGGAAAGAGAGCAGCGTGAGTGTGTGTGGATTGATGCCAACTCTACACATCCTCACTTTTCGTGATCGCAGCCATCCCAACACGGAGTGACGATCCGCTGACTTTGTATATCTCGCACATATATCACTATACCTTCGCGCAGCCCGGCGGGTTCGTCATCGACCAGGCTACTGTGACCTTCAAGGATGGCGTCGTCTGCTCTCTCACCCTTCAGAACGTCACCTACCGAATCTCGGTTGACCAACCTGGCACTTTGCTTGAGGTCATGGAAGACAACAGCCACAAGCTGCTCAAGGATCCCGGTGAGTCTCTGACGCATACAAGCAGAGGTTCCATTACTTGCTCTGCCTCCCATCTATGTACTGTATTCTTGGCCTTCCTTAAACGTTGCTAACTTTGATGATATAGCCGCGAGACAGCTTGGCCCGAACGATCCGACCCAGCCGCACATGTTCGACATGGTCGTCCTCGACGGTCGAGCAGTCAATGCCGAAGTCTACGCGATCGCCGCAAAGCGGGTCGAGCCCTCGGTCGTGGCTGATATGGTAGCCAATGGCGACCGGGTCGATTTCTGGTTGAACCACGCGCTAGATGTCAGGAGGGACATTGATCAGTACAAGCAGGAACAGACCTGGAATGTCAGGGTTGCTCAGTTTGGGTGAGTGATGCTTCAGGCGTGTCTCTTTCATCGGTCATCGGTCATCAAGTCTCCGGAGCATGTCAACCTGGGTTTTTTCTTGGCCGTTTTCGGTCGTCACCAAGTTATCTTGCGGCCCTCTCTTATGTGCTATGCACGAAATGCTGATCTTACCTCTCCGATTATCGATCATCGAATCGACCACAGCCTCTACGGTAAACCTTCATGGTATTCGACCGACATCACCGTGGTGTACAACGTCGTGCCATGGGAGTTCCGGATCACCGACGACTGTGTCGTGCCCATCATCTACGAGAAAGGGAAATTCAATATCAGATCGGATGGGGTTGCGGCCAACAAGGACGAGGAGACTAGGGATTGATCGGATCAGTCAGGTCGATCGATCGATCGAAAATCTACGTCGGCAATTGTCACTTGAGTAAAGGAAAGTGGTAGTGAATGGTGTCAGTCTATCTTCGGATGTGAATTAACGATCTCATAGATACTACACTTGTACTTTTGCTGAAAATGGATGAGCTGTGCTGTACTGCACGCTGACAGCAGGGAGACAGAGCTGGATTGCCGAGCTGAGATGCTGAAAATTAAGCTGTGTCGCTGTGCTATGCCCGGAGGACCGGTGTCAGTGAATCTGATCATGATCAAACATCCGATGGGCGATGCAAGTGTACATATGGTACGAGTACCTCAGCCATGCCTACGTGATATGAACTGCCAAATCACCAAAGTGTGCATGTGTGAAGCTGAAGCTGAAGCTGGGCCGGATGAAAGCTAAAGTCTAACTTAACTTACAGTACCAGAACCCTGAGTATGGTGATCAGACAAGACAGACTGATTTGATTCACGCGTCGACGTGGAGCTCACCGAGTGGGTGTAATAACTCACTCATGTTACTAAGCGACACACCCGACTATCAACTATTTATCCCTTTGTACCTCTGACTCTTGTCTTCGCCACCGATCATCTTGACTCCTCCTTCTCTCTGTCCGGTTTTCTCTTATCTTACTTGCCTTCTGCCCGTACACGCACCTCGGTCCCGCTCCTGTCTCCGAGGAAAAAAGAACACGATGAAGTTCACGCAATTGACAATCGCCCTAGCGGCACTCTTGCCCCTCTTCGCTCATACCGCCTCAGCTTCCGACGTCCTCGACCTGACAGAATCGACGTTCTCTGATCAGGTCTTCAATGAGGACTTGGCTCTTGTAGAGTGAGTAACTAACAATCGCGCATTCGTCTTGGCTTTCCATACATCCATCCTACAACTTCCGGGGATGGTGTCTCACAAATGTCCAGATTGAGAGCGGCGTGTGTGGTGCGGTATCATGCCTTCTCGAGCGATCACTCCAGCTCGGACCTGAATCGGGACCCGGACTGCGATTTGGTGCTGATGGACGCTCTTATTTACTCACGTATAGGTTCTTCGCGCCATGTACGTGCTCCCACTTGATATGATTTCATGTCATTCCCCCCGCGGGATCTCTATCCGCTCGCTAGGGAGCTTGGCCCTGAGTCATGAGAGCTGAATCCGCTGACTTGATCCGCTGTGACCTGTAATTCTCCCTTGGTGCTGTTGATCCCGATTAACAGGGTGTGGACACTGTAAGAAGTGAGTAATAGCTTTAGTTTTCTATATCTTATGTCCACATATATCGAGGCAAGCTGGCGAGCAATCTCCATTTCCCGAGGGATGAAGCGCTGACTTACACGCTCATCTAGCCTCGCACCTCACTACGAGGAGGCTGCGACCGAGCTCAAGGAGAAGAAGATCAAGTTGGCCAAGGTGGGTGATCGCGGCGCTCTTACCTTCTTTTCAACAATACCTTTGCATCGCTGCTCTATGCGAATTTGGCAATGGGACAATTGGACAAGCTTCCTCAACTCGTCAACGCAAACGCATTGCCTTCGCTTCAGACGGCTCGGCTTCAAGTCGGAGTCATCCTCCCCCCCCCCCCCCACATCTGGGTCTTCCGCTAAACGTACATCGTTGCTTATGCTCTCCCTCAATTCCCTCCACAGGTCGACTGCACGGAGCAGGCCAAGCTTTGTCAAGACTACGGAGTTAGCGGATACCCTACGCTCAAGGTATTCAGAAATGGTGTGCCTACAGACTACTCTGGCCCCAGAAAGGCCGACGGTATCATCAGCTACATGGTCAAGTGAGTCATCAGGTTCTCCGCAGTTAGATCATTCGCATACGAGGTCAGATGTCTCCATCACATGAATGTTTGCCAGCGGAACATTGGCTGTCTGTGGAGCTTGAGTCAGTCACAAAGCATTTTTGCTAACAACGATCGCCCTTACGTCCAGGCAATCCCTCCCCGCCATCTCCGATGTCACCTCTGACTCGCACGCCGAGTTTATCAAGTCTGACAAGGTGTGAGTGCGATTCAAGCGGGAATGTCTGGGGTAATTGGGACAGCCGCTGACGCTATCGACCGACCATGCACCACAGTGTTCTTGTCGCATACGGAGACGCCTCTCACCCTATTCCCTCAGGCTACTCTGCCTTTGCCAATACTGCCCGAGACTCCTACTTGTTCGGTCAATACCTCGATGCATCTCTCCCCGACATCCCCGAGTCCCCTGCATTGCCCGCTATCGTCCTCTACAAGTCCTTCGACGAGGGCTACGCCGTCTTCCCTTCCTCGGAGATCGCCAACCTTGAGCCCGCTCTCCTCCAGGAATTCGTTAAGATGAACTCTGTCCCCTTGTTCGATGAGATCTCTCCCGAGAACTTTGGCTCATACGCCGAGCAGGGACTCCCGATCGCCTACCTGTTCGCTGACCCTGCCGACGCATCCTCCCGAGACAAGTTGGTTGAGGAGCTCAAGCCTCTCGCCAAGGGCTTGAAGGGCGAGATCAACTTTGTTTACATCGACGCTATCAAGTTCATTGATCACGGTAAATCCCTCAACTTACCCGGAGACGAGTGGCCCGCTTTCGTCATCCAGGACCTCGCCCAACAGACCAAGTACCCCTTGACCGAGAAAGTATCCGCCAAGTCCGTAAAGGCTTTCCTTGACAAGTTCACCAAGGGCGAGATCCAGCCTTCGATCAAGTCGGCCCCCGTCCCCACCAGTCAGGATCAGCCCGTCTACAAGCTTGTAGCGGATGACTGGGAAAACCTCTTCGGCGACAACTCAAAGGACGTTTTCGCAGAGTTCTACGCTCCTTGGTGCGGTCACTGTCGTGAGTGTCAGAGTTCTGCCTCCTGCAAAGCGAGAGCTGCTGCGAACTAGAGCGCCCTCAATACCCGCTGTGGATGCCATAGGCGGCAGGCTAACGTTGATGCCTTCGATGCCTTCCGCTTAGAACGTCTCGCTCCTATCTGGGACACTCTCGCTGAGAAGTACTCCAGCAACAAGAATGTTGTCATGTGAGTGTGGCACGATGTGGCGGGACCATCCCGTTTCAGTAAATCATTACATCAAGAACGCCATAGCTGATACGCCATGTCAAATCTGATAGTGCCCAAATGGACGCCACCGAGAACGACATCCCCCCTGCCGCTCCTTTCAAGGTCCAAGGTTTCCCCACTCTCAAATTCCGACCTGCCGGCTCTACCGAGTTCATTGATTACACCGGCGACCGATCGTTGGACTCGCTCGTCGAATTTGTCGAGAACAACAAGAAGTCCGAGGCTGGCTCTGCTGGCTCTGCTGCTGATGTTGATGAGGAGGTCTGGGAGGACGAGGAGGCTCCTGAGCACGATGAGCTTTAAGCGGTAGGCTAACTGCAGCTAAGAGTGTGTGCGTGCGCATGTGTGGGTATGGAAGAGACGACGGAGTTGGCGAAGGATGCCATCAATGCTTGGACAGCATGGCATCTTGATGATCTGATGGAACGTTGTTGTCGCCTCCCACTGAATCGAATGTGATACGATAATCTCATGCGCATATCTCGGGTCTTCCCTCGTCACGGAGTCATCAAAAAGCAAAAGCAACGTAGAGAATGAATCTGAATATGGATATGGATATGGTCATCAACGTGCATATACTGCATATACCTTCGAATTGGCTGTGTTTACTCTACATCCCCTTGGGAATGTCCGGATGTCTGCGCGATATTGGTGTGGTGTGGCTTACTAAACCAGAGTGTATGAAGCTGGTAGGCTACTGAGCCTGCTGCATCGCTGTGCCGTGCCCAAGGGAGAAAGTGACATGGTACATGTAAACACTCGTGGTCACTGTACGAGTACATATTGGCTCAATAATGCCACTTCGGATGGACCCTTGGGTGGCAGTGCTGTGCCACGAAGTATACATCAATATCAGCTGCAGCCTTCTCTTGATGGACATGGCATCATAAACATAAACATAAACATAAACATAAACATAAACATAAACATGGCCTCGTCAGCCTTCCTCCCCCACTCCCTCGCTTCACCTTCCATCACCCGGCTTCTCATCGTGTCATAAAAGACCCCTTTAGATCTTGATGACTCTTCTCTCTCTCCCCTCTCTCTCTTTCATCAGCAACTTCCTGGTAAGATTCGCATTCAGGCTTATCCATCAATCAATATGAGCTTTTCAGCTTTTCGCTTTCTCTCCATGGATATAACAGTGACCATGCATCGATGTCTTCGACCAAATCGCTCTGCTCTCCCCCAGATGCGTGAGAAGTGGCGAAAGAAACGACAGAGGAAATTGAGGAAGAAGAGGAGAAAGATGAGGGCTAGGTCTAAGTGAGTGATGAGGGCTAGGTCTAAGGGAGTGATGAGGGCTAGGTCTAAGTGAGTGACGTGGCTGCATAGGTATAGTATATGGTATGTACTGACGTTGCCATCGTTCGTGCTGTTCTTCTGGGTTTACAGGTGATCGGATGGTCGAGCGCGAAGGCATCCCATTTCACTTGGTTCCCAGCCTCGATGTGGACGACTCTGGCGCTCATTGAGTAGATCGGATTTCGACTCGATAGCAGCTTGGAAGGATGGAGAGGAGTGAGAGGCGAGGAGATAAGGACTGATCTAAGGATACGCATGGAGCGTAGGATATGTAATGATAGTCACGAATGGATGACTACGATGTTCATGAGGAATAAGAGAGGGCGAGGGAGAGAACGGATTGTGAATCTCTGAGTATGTCATGATATGAGATGATAAGAGGACGTGACGTCTCGTGCAGCTACATTTGATACAGACCGCTTACTGGTCGGTACTCGTGCTAGTGTCGCCGGTTCAGGTGAGATAGATGCGGCCCCCGTCATCGCACGGCGAGGCAGTGAGCATTCGATCGGTGGACACGCTCTTCAAGACAGCACAGCATGGCATGGCTGGAAACAGCCATTGTTCAATACAAAGGGTCTCTCAGTGTGTGTGGTGTCACTCGCTCATATCACCCTTTTGGCGAGGGTATGATCAAACGACAACATACCCGCACACACGTATCTTTTGAACCCAACCCATTCGAGAGCCGCTAGTGCAATGTACTTACTACCTTAGTTGTATGCCATACAGGTGTGGTCGTCCATGGTGGAGGTCCTTCCAATGTTTCCGAACGATCAGGCACGGGGCATAACACGTAAAGTTACGACCACCGAGCTTTACGAGGAAGGACTATTGGACTATTTATTAGAAGGACATTCCGCGACAAAGTTACAACAACCTGCCAATCCAAGTCTCCAAAAGGTATCAGAGCATCGTACCTTGAGCGTACACGATCACCGCACATCATATACTCCGCACTGCGAATCCAGACAGTATCATTGAGATCTGCTGTGCGCTTTCTCTTTTCAGCGAGTGCCCAGACAACAATTATCATGGTGAGTCGCGTTCCCATTTTGGTTTAAAGTGTGGGACTGCCGAATCACCGCCCCCGTCTTTGTTTGGTACCCGATATCGATATACGCTATCCCAGCGTACAGCCCGGCGCACCAGCTCAATTGTGCTCAGAGCTCTATCGTAACGCCGAACCTTCACGCCCTGTCCTTAAGGGACCGGACAATGACGCTTGATCCACAAAGCGAACGATCTACCCAGGTCTGAGCGACCATGTCCCGATGGGAGCTCGTCTCGTTGGCCGTCTGACTTTGTCTCACGTTCACACTCCCACTCATAACATCACTGACAATCTCATCTCGTATGTTCCGTCCCGTCCCGTCCCGTCCCGTCTCGATCCAGCTCCGCGAATCCAAACGTCAAAAAACGAACAACACCAAGCCGGCTGCTGCTGCCCCGGCACCTGCAGCGGTAGGATCAGCGTTGAAGAAGAAGGAGGCGCCCGGGCCTGTGTACGAGAAAGGTATAGAGTACTGGGATGGGATTGAGGCGAGTGTCGATGGTGTGCTGGGTGGGTTCGGGAATGGGGTGAGTACTCGGCTCTTGTGTATGATGCCGTGTCTCCTATCGGCTCTTGCCTTCTTGGCTATGTGGTGATTACTACCTTGACGCTGCTCTGTACGGGTAGCTGTGGTCCCCTGTCCCTCCTTCCTGGTCAAGGGCATTATTCGCGAGGTCTGTTCTTGACTGATCTTGTCATTCTCTCTCGCGACCATATTTTCAACTGCGACTGTCCGCTCGGTTCCACGACGCAATTCCCTCCTACGCCTCAGCCCGTCCCTCACATCGAGCAGCTCGCCTCGCGTCTCCTCCTCCTGTCTCTCATACCGACCCTATCGCCATTCCCCAACCCTCTCACACCCGCCGCTTCCTTGTCTCCGACACCAGCCCCTCATCGACGCGTCGTATTGGACGTAGGAGCAGGTATAGGTCGAGTGACGCGACATGTGCTCTTACCGCTCTTCGACGACGTCGTCCTCCTTGAGCCTGTCGACAAGTTCGTCAAGGAAGCTTATAGAGCTGCTTCATCTGGCGAATGGAGGGATGTACCCGTCCTCTCTTCATCTGATAGCAGTGCAGGGAGCAACAACGTCAATGGTGCGAGCGAGGAACTTCAAAAGGAGAATAAGAGACGAGTGGATGAGTACAACAAGGGACGAGGGAAGAGAGTGAGAATCATCAAGAGAGGTCTGCAAGAGCTGGATCCTAGGTTCCCCGGACAGGAAGGGGAAGAACTTGGGATTGTGGGTGAGCCTAGGGGAGGAGTGACAAGCGGGGGTTGTGGTAATGTTGGTGATGAGGTGGTCTATGATACGTGAGTGATCGCCGGGCCGCATTGCCGCATTGCAAAGCCTAGAAGGCTGGTGTAGGACACCCTTTTCGGGTCAGGAGCGTCAAAGCTGCGATGTGCAGATTTCATCTTGCCGAGAAGAAACGCCCGATATACATAACAGAATTCACACATCGCTGACTCTATACTCTGCTACCTTACAGGATCTGGGCCCAATGGTGTCTTGGTGAGTGCTCGTCTACAGATTTCGTACATGGGATACTGTTCAGATCATCATCATCATATGTATGACGTACTCCGCTAACAGGCAGATTGACATTGCTTGCGCATCTCTGATGTGCATGTGCTGTACACAGGCCACATGTCCCACGTCGATTTGATAAACTTCCTCAAGTTGTCCAAGAAAGCCCTGCGAGAAGCGGATGACGCCTACATCTTTGTCAAGGAGAACTGTTGCGATGACGGACCTGATGGTGTGGGGCAGGAGTTCCTCGATGAGGAGGACTCGAGCTTGACCAGGTGAGTAAGGGTGTACGGGTAGCCGGCTGCGTGGTTACGGTGGGCCTCGAGCTGCCCCCATTCTACGACGCGTCAGACAGCTGTCCCGAGCTGTGACGATAGGGCCGGCAAGAGTTGAGACGGGAGCAGAGCTGATGCATATCAGCAGATCACACCAAAAATGGCGAGACTGCTTCATCGAAGCGGGCCTGAAGATCATCAAGGAAGAAGTTCAACAGGGTATGCCAGAGGAACTGTTCGTGGTCAAGACGTGAGTGGTGCTCCTGATCTCGTTCTCGGGGCATCTCGACATGAGTGATTGGCTGGTTGCTAATTGTCATGAGTTATTTGATGGGAACATATATTTTACGGATGCTATAGCTGGGCTTTGCAATGAGCTGGACCTCTTCTAGAGAGTTCACCTACGCTATCAACGAAGCGATGACAAGCAAGACGCTTTGTTTGGCACGGAGCTAATCTGATACCTGTCCAAATATTCACGTGGCACGGACCAATGATTGTGACCTTTTATTGGGCTGCTCAAAGAAGTACGACGGACAACACTGATGATGCGGCAGCGGCAGCGATTTATCCTGGGTAGACCCAAGCTTTATTTACCGTGGATTCGATTTGACGAGAGTCGCTGCGTGTTCAAATAGACTTGAAAGAGTAATAGTTCTCAGCCACTAAGCAATGATGTCATGCACTTTGTTCATGTGTGGGAACGATGTAGAGTCGAAAGATAAGATGCTTTGCATTCGCTTGTGTGGATTCCGGGGAACATGCCATTTATCTGAACATGGGGAAAAGAAAGACAGCGTGACGCATCTGTCGGACATAAGACTGCCCAAGCTAATCGCCGACGGAATGATCAAGTTGGATAAGCTAACCTCTCTTTGCCACACTCGCTGACTATCAGGTGCGTTTCCGGATTTCCCTGGGATGGATGGTACAATTTGATCCCGTTGACCATGCGTTTAAACGCTTTGCATGCTTTGCACCACAACCACAACCACGCCCTGTAACCTCTCCATTCCCCCCCCTCTCCTCTCCTCTCCTCTCCTCTCCTCTCCTCTCCTCTCCTCTCCTCCTGCCCCTGTTGCCTCACTACGCCGACACCACTACCACCACCAACGACCGCACGATCGCAACAAAACATACATTGTCGTCAAAACACATCTCGAGGAGAGACTTCTTCATCCTTCAAGTCATCCACCGACCCGGTAAGTGTAGTGTACTAGTGTGGTGTAGCGCTGTCTTGTCGAGCCGAGGATATCACCACTCAAGGGGAAGCGCTGACCAAATTTTTCTGCTCATTCGATTGATCCACCGCCCTTGCTCTCGCCATACCATACCATACCATACCATACCATACAACATCGAAAATTCGACATCTTCATATTTGATCTCTCGACAAAATTGATATATATATATATACATATATACACTCTACTGTTCTTTACAATACGCACATCAACGCGCGCCATTTCCCACACGAAATACACAGCCAAAATGCCCGCCCACATCCCCATCGTCAAGAAGCGAACAAAGACGTTCAAGCGTCACCAGTCTGACCGATACCACGGTGTCAAGGAGTCATGGAGAAAGCCCAAGGGTATTGACAACAGGGTTAGTTGAGCGTCAAACTTGCACGGGCTCCGGGTGGATGAATAGCGGGAAGTGGAGAATCGCGGAATGCGCTGGGGATCGGATGGACGGACAACCGATCGCGAAAGATTGAGAGGAAGAGGTGCGGTCTCGGAGCGGTCGATTGGGCGGGGCGGTCCAAGAGATTGCTCGCAGGAGGGGGTCAGCGGACAGGGGGGATTTCCATGGGCGCCTAGTGGATGGGTTCAGAGACGATCGCAGACGGCGGCATGCTGGACATGCTGTTGTTCGATTCTCTTGAGCGTAGGCCAAGCAAGGGGATGTGCGGGCAGCTGAAGAGTGACGGTTCAATGTCCATGATGAGGGGCGGGCAGTGCTTAGTCACTAGTAACGGAAAGGAGCGAATGTGCGAGCATGGAGACGTTCTGGCCGGCTAGAGCGCAATTAGTTCAAAGCCGCAACAGAGGCTGACATCGCCCCAACTCACCTATAGGTCCGACGAAGGTTCAAGGGCCAGCTTCCCATGCCCAAGATCGGTTACGGTTCCAACAAGAAGACCAAGCACCTCCTTCCTTCCGGCCACAAGGAGCTCCTCGTCCACAACCTCTCCGAGCTCGAGCTCTTGCTCATGCACTCTGGCAAGTACGCTGCCGCCATCGCTCACGGTGTTTCCAGCAAGAAGAGGGTAGAGATCGTCGCTAGGGCCAAGGTTCTCGGTGTAAAGTGAGTTGGGAACGTCGAGTCTTTACGCACCTGTATAGAATCCGTCGTTCTTCGTCCGCCGAACAACCGTGGTATCAACGCGCTAGAATCAGAGGCGCAAAAGGAGAGATAGGAGAGCACGGATTATCACGCGAGGCAGCTCAAGCTCGTATTCGTCGTATGGCACTGTGCTGACCTTGCTATCACTTCACGCCTGAAGGATCACCAACCCCCACGCCAAGCTCAGGACCGAGGAGGCCTAAAAACATCAAACATCACCTGCACGTTTACCTTTGGATCTTCTCGATGGTTACGGCTTTCGATCGCACTTCTTAGCTTGATAGGGCTTCGGGCTAGAGTGTGTCGAGGCGATGTATGATTTGCATGACCAATTTGGGGTTTTGAGGGGTCTCAAACCATGGAGAGACGGAACATGAGTCGAAGCTTTCTGAGGTCGACCTACAGCTGATTGTTGTGATGGCGGTCTGGCTGGATCTGGATCCTGAGGCATGACTGACACACAACGATCGATCGTCCTCTCGCTGCTGGAATTACTGCTCGAAGGTTTGGGAGCTGATTCGTCCTCGACGTCTGTCGGAGATTGCTCACGCTGTGATAGTTCGTTGCGATTGATCGCTTGCCTCGCCCAAAGTTATTCATACCAATCCCTGTCTAGACACCGATGGTGACAGGGTACAGGAGGAGCATCTGTGCAATGTCATTGCCATATACTACATTCAAGCTACATAGGCGCGATCGCTCGGTTCCGTCGTCAGTATTATCACCTGATCCCCTCCGGGGCCGTTCCCTCACTGATAACGCACATCCTGGCTATACAAGGACACCAAACCGTCGTGTACATCCTTCATGAGGTCCCCATGCAAGATAGCATCATCGTTGTTGATCATCTCGAGAAGACCTGAGAGTTCTTCTTGGCCATCTCGTCCTCGCGCTAGCAGAGGTTTGAGTATGACATTCTGGAGTTCGTTCGTTCGTTCACGAAATCCGTGGTGGCCCGACGCGCTTCAACGTCTGCTAGATCACGCCAACCCGCTTCGGTCCCGGCGTCCTCGATGAAACAGTGGTACCCCGATGTCGGATCAGGATCACTTTTGACTTCATGGAATTTGTGCAACGCAATTTGGAGAACACTGGAGATTGTTGGACCATCGAACTGCCTCCATTGCGGGCCTTTACCAGTGTGTCCAGTCAGCCAGTCAATCAAACCAATGTCAGCTTGGCTCCGGTATTGGACTAGTCAGTGTGTATCCGCGCTAGTGAGATGGTCTTCAGTACTGACATTGCAGGACGGCACTCGAACGATCATCGCTGCCCCCTCGAGGCTCACACAAACTCTCGAGAAAGCTCCGGATCCTTGAAGGAGAGACACTCCCATGCCCGCTTTCACGCCAAGGCGCCTGATCGACGATCATAGCCGTGCCTCCGCCGCCGGCGATGGTCGGCGCTTGACCAGATACGGCTACTAGATCAGGATGGAGAGCCAAGATGTCTCGCAGGCCCAGCGCAGCAGAACGCGCGATGATTGCGGCGCGAGAATCGTCCGTCAGGAGATGCCAGTAGTAGCTGGCGGGGTAACCGTCATCTATCCCTTCCATGGGACTTGAACCGCCTTCCAATGTTGAATCTTCGTGGTCTTGGTCATTCTCTTCGTCCCACTTTCTGCCTTCGTCGCGTGTCTCAAGATCACTTGTACTTGGTGGTGGAGCACCGTAGAGGGTAGAACGGCCGCCGAACTAGGTAGGTCCTGTTCCACCAGCTGACGGACCCTCGCCACCGACGGCAGGATACCCGCAGTCTACCGTTGCAGCAGGACCAGTCTCAGCAGCAGTAGTCTGAGTAACATGTCGACCTCCCTTGAGTCGACGATCGTGATCTCACGCGAGAGACGAGGTCGAGCGTGTATGGTTCGCCTGCACCTCGCCTACGCGAAGAGGAAGAACAAAAAAGTGTGGCGTTCGGATGATTTTGGCATTGTCTTTGCGTTTGCTTTCGCGTTCCCGTGCGACTGTTCTGCTATGTGTACGAGTATGTGCGGGGTGCATTGTGCAGTGTGACGTGACTATGATATGATATGATATGATATGATACCAAAGTCGATTGTGTATGTTTATGTATGGTCAGTATCCTATCCAAACATGGGGAAGGAGGGGGGAGGCTTATGAAGCTGCTCGTACTGGACTTGGTGAACTGCTGGTTTTGCTACTGTAACTCAGTCGTGGTGGTACAGCACACGCATAGATATACAGTACAGTACTGGTAAGTATCCGTACTCGTACGCAGGAGCGGGAGACGATGCTCGCCATGGCTACGAGCTTCTTCGAGGGTCGTTCAGACACAGTCCGTTCCGTTACTGCCTTGCTTTGTGTCGTGCTCGTCGAGGACTCACTCGGTCAGAAGATTGGTTATCCACTTTGAGCGAAGCTACTGAAGTGCAGTACATCCTTTCTCAACGGCGATGCACGGTGGAGCAGGGAATGGAAGGATTCCGGATTGAAGTCAGGCCTAGGCTCTAGGCCATCGGACAGACTGTATTGCTCGAGCTGCTTCGAATATGAGTATGCGTATGAGTACAGTACTGTATGAGGCATCTTATGACGAGCTGGTCGCAGCTGCACCACTTCACTACGGATACCACATATACCATACTCGTACTGTATTCACCACAAGTGGCAAGTGGCCTCAGAAGTCATTCGAGTAATCGTCAGCAGGAGCAACGGATCTACAATAAAACTGATACAGATCCTCCGCCAACTCGCTCTCCAGACACCTTCTCAACGCCAGCGACTCTCCCGCTACATCAGGGAACGATCTTGAGCGCACCTGCTCATTGCTTATACCACTGATGATCGCTTGGGAGGCCGCAAGGGCTTGGTGCTTAGCAAGCTCAAACACGCTGTCAACGGTTTGTAGGTCTTCGTCACTTGTGTACAGCTCTTGAAGTTGATGCTTATCTTGATTGTAAGTGCTCGAGGCGTCACTGAGGATACGAGGAATCTGTTCGTTTGTGAATGACCTCCAGCCGGGCCCTATAGTGCCGTCGGGGCATTGACCATGTGTACAATGTGTTAGCAAGTGGTACGAATAAGTCAGTAACGAATGTAGACATGTGGACCGGTCATTGACAGTATAGACACGTATCACTTGTGATGTCAAGGATGGCCCCGTCAAACTTGAACGAGGGGCAAGAGGCACTGACAGCGGATAGGAGGCAGAATATGAGGCAGCCCCACAGGCGACCCATAGAAGCTGCCTACGAAATTCCTAAAACTCTGGCACACCTCAGCATCTTCCCGCCAGGCGGCTTCTGACCCATGGCTCTCGTGGAACCTGCCAGTCAACTGTCCCGCGTCAGTATCGGTACGCCTTACTGCGTACTCAGGTCGCTTGAGAGTCAGTGTGATGATATCACGGAAATCCAGCGCGGCGGAGGCGATCCGGATGGTTTCTCTGTCGTGTTCGTCGAGGACTTCCGTCAGGTGGTTCTCGCTATTACGATCGTCTGCATCATCGTCGCTGTATTCTGATACTTCAGCAGGCCTTGGTGTGAGCTCTTGGTGTGGACTGAAAGCTGTGTCCGCTGTTCCTACTACATCTGGAGGCGCGCCGCTGTTAGATGCAGGTAGGTACGTGTCGTTGTGATACGCGGGGATCATATGAACGCTCGGCTCTGTGTATTCGTGTGCATTGCTTGGACTCGCCACCGATCCTGACGCGTACTCTGTGACCGCTGCATTCGATCCACCGCTACAAAAACGGACGTTTACCTCTGACGCGCTCGTGACAGTTGCAATTGCAGGCTCTGCCCGCTGGCGCTGGCGTTGACGAGAACGGCGGCGACTCCTCGTTGCGTGTCCATTATAAGGATAAGGTACACTTGTTGGGGGTTCAGAGCTTCGTCCAGGTCTCGATCCGCGAGGCGGTCTAGGCATCTTGAGATATGAGTACTCGGTAAGTCAATCTCAGTCTCAGGCTCAGTGCAGATCGGATTGTGATTGTACCAAAAAGGATTTGATACTGTACAAACAAGTGACGAGTTAACCAGGAAATTCAATCGTCCTGTGCTTTATGTCAAACAACGAAACAAGCTATATATAATGTTCGCTTCTCTCCTGCTCCTAGGGTGAACAGGCAAGTCCAATGCTGCACGGCGTACTGTAACAGTGGCGAGCGAGGCATACAGTACTGTATGCATTAGGACCTCCTTTGAGTCAGTGCTTTATGCTCCATACTGTACCGTTCGTCATCATGCTGTGTAGGACTATGTACTGTATCATGGCTTCCATCAGTGACGGTTTTCATATGCTCAATACGTACCGCCTCTACCTCGAGCATCGTGTTATTTATCATACTGCACGCGCCACATTCTCTTTCGGAGCTTGAATCTCAACCTTCACCACACAAGGTACGGCACGGCACATGAACTGAGTGGAACATACCTGCGTAGCCATAGAGCTGGCATACCGTACCGTATAGCACGGTAAGCCGCTGCAAGGCAGCCATCGCTGATTTTTCCCGTGGTATCGTGACAGACACTGAGAGGAACCGATGATCTTCTCAATTTGTTCACGGCGATGAGAAACGAGCATGCATGAGAAGAGTACGTCTGTGTAAATCTACACAGAAAGGCACGCTCTAGACTCGACACTATATAGGCCTCTTCATCTCCCCGAGGCCCACGGCAGGTCCCAGCGATCCGCCCTCACTGCCCTTTTCCTCGGTTTCCTCGGACGGGTTGCTGCCCGCGTACTGGACACCGTACTGACCTCGTTCGGTTTCTGAGACCGACGGGGAAGAGGGGTAGAGGTCGTGGACGGCGACTTCGATTTGAGCTTCTCGAGCGGGGAAGAACTTGTTGAGCACAAGATAGACCACGATGGCGACTAAATGTGAGGTGGCGAGAAAGAGCAATTTCGAGAAAGATCAGCACATATTGCGCGGAATCGGACACGGACAGCAGAGTAGATAGATAATCGTTGATAGGTGCACTCACTAAAGTCGCCGACAATGTTCGAGACCATGTAGACGTATCTGATGTTGCCGATCTCAATCTTGGCGTTGATAGCATTCGCCATACCGGGGATGTTTGGTGCGATCGCGCAGACCAGCGCAACGTAACTTCTCCAGTTCCAGCCTTTTGAGAAGTAGTAGATACCGTCGGGCTTGTAAAGCTCGTAGATGTCGATCTTCCTCTTCTTGACTACGAAGAAGTCGATGGCCATCAGAGCAGCGATGGGGGCGAGCACGATAGAGTAAGACGCCATGAATGTCAAAAAGTTGGCAGCGGACGCGAGGACCTTCCAAGGTGCGAAACCCCACACGCCGACGGTGATGGCGATCATCTGCCCCCGACGAATGTTGATGTACTTGGGAGCGAGCGAGGTCATGTCGTTGGCAGCGGAAATGGAGTTGGCGGTAATGTTGGTCGTCACGTTGGACAAAGCCCAGACCAACGAAGCAAGGAACATGGCGGCTCGGCCACCAGCAGAAGTGTTCCAAAGGGCCTGCACCGTGCATCCTAGTCAGCATTCCAGATCAACGAGAGACGAGAGACGAGGGACGAGGGACGAGAGCCAGCTTTGACAGCAACAGGTACAGCGTGCGTACGATGAATCCAGTAGATGGAGACCAATGACACTCACGACAATGCCGTACGGCTGGTAGAAGGTATCCGTGGTGTTGTATACCGTATTCAAACATGAAGCCGAGATCGCAGCGAAGATCGACAGAATACTGATCAGGAAGGGAATAGCAACGAGCTGAACGTAGGTGGCTCGAGGAGTCTTGCAGTATCGCGAGAAATCACCAATATTCAAACCTGCCGGAAAAAGAATCCCGTTAGCGTGCAGGTTCGTAATAGCCGTCAAGATGGTCCATCTAAGCAGTTGGGAGCTGATGGCAATCTTCGCTCGGATGACTCTCTGATAACTCACTCAAAGTAGCCCAGGTGCCCTGACAAGAAGTGACCGAGTACATGAAAGCGATGAACCGGGGAATACCGGGACCAACTCGGTTGGGAGGGCTGGACAGGGCTTCAGAGGTCAACGGACCAGCCTTCTTCACGGCCTATGGACGTTTCGAACCAGCGTCTCGTCAGCACTGTCGACGAACCGGCACGGAAAAAGCCCTAGAGTAAGAAAAATTATGACTTACATAAATCAAGGTGCCGACGGCAACGACGGGGACTAGGATAGCCTTGATGTTGAATACCCATTTGAGCTTGGAGGGGTGGATGAAAGCGAACGGAGCTTGGAGCAGCCTGTATCAGGGAGGCGATCAGAGGCCAGATTAGCTAATTGTGTCAGGACAAACAAGCGAGAAAAGAGGTGACAGGACAGAGGGACTAAAGCTTTGTTTGTTCCGTTTACAGATCACTCACCAGAATAGGAAGAAGGAAAGGAAGTCTCGCGAAGTTGCGCCCTGTCCTGCTGGAATGGAGTTGTGTAGTCTAGCGTACTGAGGCCAAATGGCTTCGATCATCAAGCTGACGAAGATACCGCCTCTGTTAGAGGAGACACACAGTGGTCAGCAAGGCTCTTGCAAACAGTATAGGCCACGAGTGACGTCTGTGTTTTCGTTCTCCCAGATATATAATGTTTTGGAGGCCATGATGGAAGCAGACGTGCGGCAGGTCATAAGACTTACGACCAAGAGTTGATGGAGAGCCAGAAACACGCAATGACCATCCGGGAGAACACCACGAACTTGGATCCCCAGTACCCGTATACTGATCGCGATGTCACGGCAAAAGGGGTGTGAATCTGACGCGAACACGAAGTAATTAAACCGAAATTTAGCAATGGTGCACTATCAAACACATGTTGATGACTGATAGTGGGAATGCAAGACTCACTTCGGCACCGACATAGGCGTTGGCTGTAAGATGACATCCGTTTCAAGTTATTCACTGACCCGTCATGGACCGGACCAGTTGATATCGGTGATGATAGTGGGATTCCACGTACCAGTAATGACGATTGATACCAATACACCGCCAACGAAGATGGCGAGACATGACTCCCACCATGTCAGGCCCATCGCCACGAAACTCGAGACCGTCGCCCATTGACCAGGGTTCATGAGATCCGAGAACCAGTCTGCAGTCCGAACATGGATATTTCGCATGAGCTCGGCGGCACGCTTAGCTCCGCAATGGAGAGATGATGCTCTCGGTCGGTTGATTGGGATGGACGCGGAAATGACAGAAGATGTGGATGATATGGGCATGATCACTGACAGGTGAAGAAAGTCCATGCGGTCCATAATCGATGTTCCACGGGCGACGGATCCATATCTATACGGGAAACGACAAATACCGTTGGACGACATCACACGACCAAAGACAGAAGACATAAGCCTCGATTCATGTTGCATATGTATTCATTCTTTTGCGCAAAAAAAGAGAAAGCGACGACTATTGAGAGTGTGATGTGAGTTCGTCCGCACCGCTCACCCTTGTTACTCCATACATGGGGTGGGGCGATGCATGAGTCTTCCTTGGGCAGCACCCACGCCGAGGTGGTCGTCGCCCTCTTCCGGATAGTTTGCGCGACCGTCATGATGGTACGGACCTGTCAACGTCTATCAATTCTATCTATCTAAGCGTCCTTTGGACCGGCAAAAAGCGAAAGATAGATGAAGATGAGAACAAGCGACAAAGTAAGATTATATGATCATCCAGCACCCATACATAATGTACACCTGTCTGAATGGGCATCTCTTATCTTTTGGACCAGTGGAGCGTTTACACCAATCGAGCCTTACACCAATTTTTTCGACCACAGCTGCGAGGCTCGGTAAACGATGCACGCGGTCACACCCATCAAGTAAGGTACAGCTACCAACCTCTCTTATCTCGCTACTCTACTCTTTCAACAGGCGAACCAGAAATTTATTTCAACACTGATGCACTAGCTTAGCTCGTCCCGCATTCACCGGAATCTCTGTCCCTTCCTCTTTCTGCTTCCCGTGCCGCTGTCCCTCCTGCTCGTGTGCAGGTAGGTAACAGTCGAACAATGATAATAAAATGTCTTCGCTATGGTGCGGTGCGATCGAAATTTGGTGTTGTAACCTGGATTCAGGGAAGTGGAGAGACGTAAGCTGATCTGCGGTTCAAGGAAAAAGAAAAGTCACCGTCGCCCTTCTATCGCTTCACTCCCACTCCCTACTCCCACTCCCACTCTCACTCCCACCATACAAGAGCCCCAATCCGAATTTCGGTTTTACACCATGTGATCACTTGGTCGCGTCATGGAGCAAGCAGAGAGAGCGATTCATTCCTTATCTCTGCTCCACTGCTCCATATATACGTCGGGCGTATGAAACACAATGCAATGGGAGCTAGGAGCTCTGTCCGATTTGATAGGGCTATTGATCTTTATCTTTGCGATGCATGCGATAAGAGGGGATGTATTTAGCTAGGGCACCACGCAATGCTGGTTCGTGCGTACGTGTGACCGGGTGCCTGAAGTCCGCTGGTGGAATCGCAAGAGGCCCCGTTGATAGGGGATCTCAGAAGATCATACGAGCCAAGTCCTGATCTCATCCTTGACAAGCGCGTCATTCCAACCGCCTTGAACTCCTTTTTCGCCTGGACCTGAACCAGGGGTGTTGTCGCGATGCAGCTCTCTGAAAGACTCGACGTATTCGCCTTCTAGCGGTACGGGCCAAGCGTGGGCGCAGAGATAGGGCATATCTGTATGAGATTGGAGAGAAGACGAGAGTGAGCAACGCAATGTTCAGCTCTTGCGTTAGCTAGGTAGCGAGCTTGAGATAGCTAGAGTCGCGTTGCATATCGGACGCTGGTTGATCTTTGTTCTCTCAGATGCTCACTCACCTCCCGTTCTGGGCGTTTGATCAGGCAACACCCACTCGACCTTCTTCCACGCTGCGATCCGCTCCGTCTCAACCCTCAGCAGCGTGACGGCCAGATCATCCTTGAAGAACAGGTTCAGGGTCGTGGGGATTTGCTCGGCGGCTGAGAAGTGGATGAATCTGTCTTGTAAGTCGAGTGGGAGGAGGAATTGGTGCGACGAAGGGATCGGGACGGGGAAGGTGAATCTGTAGGCGGGATGGCGAGCAAAGAACGACAGATAGAAAACATCGATGATGAGCTTGTTGAGTGGCCGCTGGTGATCAAGGCGAATACAGCAGCAGGGGATCGATCATGGTAGGGAGTCACACAATACAGCCTCTTGAATGAGGTCCCGACCCCACTTTCAGTCACTGAGGAAACCATTCGCTGGATCGAGCCCGCGATGCCTCAATTGCACCTCTCACCTCATCTCTTCAGACACACTCTCCTTGAACAAATCGGCGGTAAGACACACCACCACTCACCTAGGATCTACCGACGAATGCGGGATGATCTTGTAGATATACTTGGGTGCGCCGCCTGCTCCTGCTCCGGACATGGTGGTAGTAGCCGTCTTGCCTAAGAGATTCTTGATAGCTTGCATTTATAGCTCCGCTCCGTTCAGAAGTGTATGCGCGCAATGCCTCAATCAAGTTCGCTTGGATCTGATGTTGGGTCGAAAGGCAACGGGCAGCATGCATGCAAAAGTATTTAAACCTAGGCGCAATAATGCTTCGTCCGCAAGAGTGTACATTGTCGTTCAGCAGCTTCTCGCCGACAGGCCTCGGGCTAGCATCACGTCATAACCACCGCCAGGAGAGGCTGGCGGACATCGCCGACCAGTCAAGGCCGTTGATTGCCAAAGGCCAGGGAGGCGTGGCATGTCGTGTTCCATCGTTATCGTTAGCTAAGAGAAGGCACCGAGCACCGAGAAGGTCATGCCAGAGCGATGCCGAATGCACGGTCTCGTCATGTAAGCGAGCGAGCTACCAAGACACTGATATACAAAGCTATAATTCTTCAGGCCATCTGCGGAGCGCCATACACCTCCTTCAACAGGGCCTCGAGATCCTCGAGCGAAAAATTCTGACCGATCCCGAAATCAGGCAGGATCTCGCCTGCCCCTGCACCCATCCCTGGTGCCATGATGGTCCCTGTGTTTGCATCTGAGTAAGACATAGGCCTTGGCGTCGGGGCCTCCGTCGATCCAAATGGCATGGATTGGTATAAGTGGACATGATGAGCTGGATGCTGGTACGAGTCCTGGATCTGGGGCTGATTCTGATTGGTGAGGGGCGATGGACCGGCTTGCGTTTGAGGGTGATCTGGCGATGCCATGGCCGTGACTTCTCGCGTGGTATATGGGTCGATGACCTTATCCTCTTCTTGAGCGGCGGTGGAGCTCTGAGGAGTCGGAAGAGCGCTGTCTCCACTAACGCCCGCAGTCGCTGTCCCCGTGTATGGGTCACAGAATCTGGTAGATTTTGCCTGACGGTCGCTCTCGAAAACATATGGCGATTTGGCGCGCTCCGACAACCGTCGGAGAATGTCTAGAGCCTTTTGATCCGCTGTTTCACCTTTACTTGGATCCTGAAAGCGGGCCGTATGATCCACCAGGACGTTCATCAATCCTACCGAAGATGTTAGATCATCCATCCATCCTTTCCAAGAATTGTGCTTCGGACCATGCTGGATCGCTGCTAAGGCGAGCGTTGCGCCGGCCAGAAAGATCTTTGATCCCATGTTCCACGAGAACGTGGCTTTTCCCTCTGGCCATCGTATCGTGATATGCCAGACGTAAACTTCGGCGGTGACGATTAAGCGATGCGCGGCGGACAGCGATCGCTCGAATGCGATCTGAATGATCTGAGCATTATCAGAGGAGGTGACCGGCAAGGAAAGAAGTGGCTGATAGGTCGACAGCACTGCACCCGCAATGCCGAGGTTATGTACGCATGTCTGGGCAAGGATCCATGACGGTCTATTAGGCCCGGTCAGGTGGTCTTGTCGAGCCGAAGGGTCGGACAAGGTCTCGAAACGGAATTGTATCGGGATGTATCGATAGAGTTGATCCTCCATGTGGCAGATGCGCTTGATGGCCTCGAGATTGACAGTCTGATTCGGTGAAGAGGGCAGGCAGGATTGCCAGTCACTGAATAGGTGAGCAGTATTGCTTTTGCACTCGACATATGCCCATTCGACAGGCTTGTTCATGTATGAGGGTGATAGCTCCACGTCGATTCTGGTATGCGGCGGAATGTGCAGAATCCCCTGGGCGTCGATCTCGTCTTGCGTGATATCCTCGTGTAGCAGGTCGTCGGCGATGAGGGTGGGCTTTCGTACAGCTGAACGTAGGCCTCCGCTCGGAAGGCGTAATCTCTGAGTAATGATTCTACAAAAAGACGGTGTATAGGTCAATGAGCCGGTTATGATAAGTATATTGGTGTTTCTAGAATAACGATACTCACTTATCGCCTAGGTCCAGCTGCACCCACGTCCTTCTTCGCATCTCAGCCCAGAACGGTGTCGGCGGTGATTTCAGCTCCGCGGGATCTACGTGAAATTCCAATAAGAGTGCAATGTTGCGTATCCGGCCCGAATCCAGCCATGCCTCGGTAATGGACGATGAGTGGTGTAGCAATGCTCGCTCGATCCGAAGGTTGGATGCGAGAACATGATAGTATTGCGTCTCGTGACTTTTCGCTTGAGGCGTACGAGAAAGGACCAAATCTTCGGAAAGCTTCAAGAATCGCTCGTATAGACGGCTGAGGGTGTCGGCAAGGGTCACGCTCGATGTAGTAGATGGCGAACCTGCTGAAGTTGAGGGCGATATCGGACCGCTCTGATGAGTGCGCAGCTCTCCGTCGATCCTCTGCTCTATCAGGCAACCGATCACTAGTGTCATCGTGAGGGATGCAAAGAACGATGCCAAATCACCTGGGGTGGATCTAGCTTCCAGTGATATCGCCGTAGGGTAGCGGGCATCGAAATGCTTTCGCATGGAGGGAGCGTGGGTGAGGCGGAAGAGCGTATCAGCGAGGAAGAAGCGGCCGAGGAGATGCTTTGCGAGGTCCTTGGAAGGCAGCTGAGACAGTAGGTAGTGCCATTCTTCGCCTTCGTCCATGTCTTGGTCCGAATGCTGCTGCAGCGTGAAGGAGCGATGGCTAGGGGAGATTTTGGCGGTGAGTAGCGACTCGATGCCTGCCAGACGGCTTTCGATTGAAGATAAGCGATGCTGTGCTGTTGAGGGACCTGGTCCAGATACCGCCGGCGAGACATCCATATCACCATCATCTGCTACTTTGGAGATACCGTTCGATTCCCTCCGATCGCCGCTCCCCGACGCTCCTTGACTGTGTTGCGGTAGAAGAGTTGCCGCTGAATGTCAGCATTGAACCGTTCTGCGAGAGGTAGGTAGGATGTGACGCATTCTTCCATGAGACAAGCAGACACGATGGCACAAGTTCGAGTTGATGGGACGAAAGGCACATGTTCAGTACGAATGACGCACCTAATGCTGCCTCTAAACGGCTCATAGACACACTTGTCCACCACTTTGGCCTTCACACAACTACCACAAGGTCTTCCAAGATCACATTTCGTCTTGAGCGCTTTGCATCTGTTGCACACCAGCACGGCTCTCGACCGCTTAACCCGTTTGGCAGGATGCGCTGTCGACGTCGAGCTAGTAATATTGTCCGCGTTGGCTTTCCCGTTGACTTCGGTGGACGGTTCAAGAGGATCGCGAGGAGATGATATCGGACTCGGGCTCGGCACTCTCGGCCTGATCATGTTGGCAGAGGTGACGGAGCTACGGGGTCTAAAGACACGATGTCGTTCGTGTGTGAGTCGACTCGTCTTGTTATCAGATAAGGCAAGATCAGACGATATACTTTATTGGATATCGTTGCGAGTCGAAGAGGTTCGGTGAACACATCGCATTACGAGTAGACCGAGAGAGCAATAACAATTCCTCGGCGTTAATCGGCGGCGGTTGGAGTGGTGCTCGATATGTGCGATAGAGCTGCAGCTGGGAACGATCTATAAACAGATGAATTTAGGTCACGTGATCAATGAGTGTCCGCAGCATAAATACGGCTGATCCAGATAACCTTACTTGGTTGTGATGGTGGGGTCCCAGGCAAGAAAGATGTCTGCGCTTTTCGCAAGTGAAAATGATCTTTGAAGCGTCGGCAGATTCGTGATACTATTCTGTTCTTTTCCTAACAGAACCTGCGCGAGATCCGACAGACCGGCCGGTCACTGCTCGAGCTGGAAGCCCCCCTAGCCCATGGTGTCGACCCGACTACATCCCTGCCTGGTTGAGCCGCGTTGAGCCGCACGGTAGTTCCGCACGTTGATATACACCATGGATCCTTCATCTTCAACTTCCGCGTTTCTTCATATGAGCCTGGATAAATAAACGCATGAGTCACCGTCGCTATCGAGAGCCGGAACTGCAAGTATGCCTCCCAGGGCGATGAGCATTGCGGACGTGCCCTTGGTGCCGGAGGAAGATGGTCGACCGCTAAGGAGGTCGAAGACAGGATGTCTGACATGGTGAGCTACCTGGGCCGCGCGAAATTGGGAGACTCCTGTTCACTGCAAGCAGAGCCAGATGAGCCATTCACCCAGTCGTCAGCTGTGAAGTCTTACTCCTGCGAAGCTCCCAACAGAACTTGCGCTGACAGCCCTTACGGTCATCATCGTCTTCCAGCCGACGAAGAAGTGAGCTGTCTCAAACCTACAAATGCAACCAGCGAAGCTGACCACCCTACTTTCACATTGCTAAAAGAGAAGAAGTGTCCTGAACAGGTGAGACCTCGACGCGTCTTTGTGTACACCATCCTTTCTCCTTCCACAACTTTGGCTTCGAAAGCCCATGGTAAACTTGCATATCATATATGTCAAACGATAGCTGATGACATGCGTGCTTTCATCTTTTGCCTCACTGCAGTACCAAGGTGATTCCTGTCTGAGATGTAAAGCCGGAGGATGGAAGTGTATCCGCTACAATGGTGCCAGTGATAGATCTTCTCGCTCAATATCTACGATTCCCAACCACAATCCCAACGGCAATACTGGGACCATTTCGCCTGCTCAGGTCCATCGGAACGACAGCGGCATACAATCACAAGGATTATCTACTACATCTGCGAATTGTGTGACGACTAATGGCGATCACCATCCTGCGTATAGCTCTTCTGCTACTTGGCTTGCATCTCTGTCCAACGAGAGGCATGGACCAGGGCCCTACCAAACCGTACAGCAAGCAGGGGTCAGCGGGAGTGGTATCGGTGAAATACAGAGCACCGATGCGCTTCATCCAGTATACGTGCCACCTTCGTCATCGTATCAACCAGCATCCTCAACGCCTCAGCCGCATTACACTATAGCGCCTGGCGCACGTGGATTAATACCCGATCCGACTGCCTATGAGATACCCATGACGAGTGCGGAATTGAATCAGCTCTTCAGCTCGTTCGGACACGCGGCCATCGATACTTCCCTCAGCCAAACCCAAACTCAAACTCCTTATCACAGCATAGATCCCATGCAAGCTGGAACGGGGCCCTGGCAGGACGTGGGTTTCGAAACGCTCCTCAACTCGGCGTTCTCACCTTGGGATTCGACGGCCTATGAGTCGATGGGTCAGATGGAGACAGCGCCGTATGCTCCGCCTCTGGACCAAATGAGCAATAATACCGTACCGTTGCTCTATGCCCCAGAGATACCGGCCGGTACGCCGTTTGCGCCAGCTGCTCAGACAAATCAAGAAGCTGGCGCCTCGGATCCCATTCCAATGGCAGCTCCTTTAGACCTGGATTGTGCAGACCAAGCGGAAATGTTACTGAGATTCTGTAAGTTAACTTTCATATTGAGCCTCATGCTCCCTGTAATAATGGGATCAGAAATTGAAGTCCCCGCTTCGGTCTCACAGATGAGGCATACATCGTCCCCGCGTGGAGCTGCACCTATCCTCCGGGAGTGAGAGAGCAGATGGTGCAGCGACACAGAGATGTGTGTTCCGCCCATCGTTTGGCAAACACCTGTCGGCTGGCCGTTAGCGCGACCTGTGAGTAGTAGACTTCACCATATTTCCGCGTTCGATCACATGTCTGCCTTTTTCATGACACAGACAGTGTAGGCTCTGACGCTTGCAGAATCACTGATACCGTTGTGATTACTTGATGCGCCACCAGATATCCATTTGATTCAGCGAGACAGACGGCAACGGCCCCTTGCTCGTTCTCATCGTGATTCGCGACTCGATAAGGTCCCTTCGTACTATACAGAGAAATGGGTCGATCCTGAGCCGATTCTGACGCAAGCCACGCTACTTGTCAGATCGCCGAAAGAGTAAGTTGTTCCAGACTGGAAATCAAGCGTTAGCCGATCAGTATATTATCGGAAGAAATGCTCATCTTGGTCCGTGATATCATCGATGATTGTGCACAGCGTCAACCTTACCGTGGAAGCGCATCTTTGGGCGCTCTCGGACTTGCACGTAAGCACTCTGTAATCTCCTGTTGGAGTATCTGAAGTGAACTGACTCACTCGTCCAGATGGCCGTCACCGCTTATTGCGAGGGATCACACGCGAACGCCATCTTGAGCATCGCTCAACATGTCTTCCAAGTCGCCTATGGCGATAACCCCGAATTCGACATCGAGTCGAAAACCGGGCATTCCAGCTGGAATCTGATGGTCTTCCCGATGATCGACCTGAATCATAGCTTGTACAGTCGGAAACCCACTTGGTTCAAGTTTGGTATACAGAACCCGCATCGTCGCCAGCGGCACCTTGCGGATATGCCTTTTGTGAACGACGGCTCGCATGATAACGTGAGTCTCTGTGTCGTATCGTCAGTACCAGTACTCATAGACAGCTGAGTACTGCGCTGTCTGGTTTTCGGTTTTCGCTGATGCGCTCACGCGACTGACTTTAGTGGTTCGGCCTTCCTGCTACGCTCATAACTATAATGGTACGGATTCTCAACGGGATCGCCGAATACAACTCGGACCTAGACTGCGCTAGTGATGCCTCCGACACCAATGCGGATGGCGAGACACCAGAAATCGCTGGAACAGTAGAAGCACGAGCAAAGCTCGTCAACCAGTGCCTCCGAGAGTGCTATGCCTGGCGATCACCATGGAGTGTAGTAGATATCGGCGTACCTCGACACCCGATTGAGTTTGCAGCAGAACTCGCTGTAGAAGCGGAGATCTGGCGACACTTCTGCATCGTCCTCGTTCTGACGAACATCGCTGTCAATCTCACGCAGACGCAGCAGACGAGGCTACAGGACTCTATCAACCTCGTCATTGATCTCTTGGCATCGCTACCTGCGCTAACGGTACCCCGTATCAAGATACAGTCGCCCACAATCGACTTTTGGTCATCGTTCTATACCACACCGGCTTTCATAGTCGGTAGTTTGCTGCAGATACCGAAAACGACAGAGGCTTCCGCTCTTCCTGCGACAGCTGTCGTAGCGAATCCGGCGGTCAATATAACTGATCACAAACAGAACGACAACAACAAAATACCTACTTCAAAGACAGTATCGGTCCAGGAGCAGCGCCAGGTCGTACGCGATTTGCTGATGCGTCAGGGTCCCGAGAGAGCCGTCGAGGAGATGATGATGCTCTTGGAAGTGATATGGTACAAGACGGATGAAACGGGTGTGGTGGCCGACTGGCATCATGAGGCTAAAAACGCAGGGATTGACTTGATCTTCTTCTGATACAGCTTGGAATGGAGCCAGCTGTTCTGAAAACACGCCGAGCAAGCGTTGTCGGGATCAGGCTGCGCCAGAGATCATGTTAGGGTATGTGGCCGGATAGAACAGAGATGTGGTGACGGACATTAGCATGCCACGGCAACATACTATACATGATGTACAATAGCTACAAAACTCCTCGAGTACTTGATACTCCGCATCGGTACGAAAACGACCTGCCTGACAGCAATTCACCCTCATTCGTCAGACGGGAGGAGGTAGAGCAAGCCTCGCATGAGCAGTGCCAAGAGCGTCGAACAGCTCAAGTGCTCAAAGCCTAAGGAAGGCTCTGACCACCTCGAGTCGCTTTGGCAACCTCGGACTGAGCTTCGTTCTTGAGGTATCTGTGGACAACGAGATAATTCATAGCCATCAGCCTCATCTCAATGTGAGAAGATAGCCGACCGGATCTTGACAGCGGTTGAAGAAAGGTAAGAACGATATGGAAATATGCCGGCAGTGCACACAGCGTCGATCGGTCGATGATCATGGATATGTATTGATATGCTCACCGTTCGAGAATCTCGGTGTAATACTTGTCTTCGGATGAGGTGTTCTTGAGCGACTCTCGGTCTTTCGGCGTAATGAGAAGCGCAATAAAGCGTGTCAGTGAGACAGACTGTATCGAATTGCAGCAGATGCTATGTCGAGCCTCATCACATCGAGTGGTATCACTCACCGAGTAGCCTCTTGGAATAATCCTGCCATCCATCCCCAACAGCACTCTCGTCCAGCCCCCTGTACTTCACGAGATTATAAAACCTCCTGACGAACGGTGCCAGCGACATATCAACCGCTGTCCATTGTTCGCCCGCGAAGTAGGGACCCTTGACTCGTTGAGCAAGGGTTCGAAGACCCGAGTAGAGCTCTTCACGGGCCTTGGATTGGTCAGAGGGATCCTGGAATTGCTGGAGCTTGAAGTATGCGGGTATGATTTTCTGGTATTGGGATGATTCCAATAAATAACGTTAGAAGGCAAGATTGACCTCGTGCACATGTCAAGATAGATCTTGTCAACCAGAGGAGAAGTGTGTCGACGAGGAAGAGAGGCGGAAGACTATTTCAGCCAACTCACCTTGCTTATGTGTTGAACATTCAGCCTCGCCCAGCTCTTCTCATAAGTGTCCGAAGGGAAGATTGATCTGCGACAAGAGGATTCAGCGAGCGCCGATGGATACTCTACCCCTATTCGACTTTCGTCATACAAGAAAAGGTTTCGATCGAGTCCGGCAACAACAGACCCGAGGACCGGACTCACGGGTGCTCTTCACTAGGGGGGTAGAGATCCTCGAGATACTCTACCAGCACATCAGACTCGTATAAAGCCTTACTCTTATCAGTACCTCCACCCTGCTTGATCTCGAGGGTGGGCACGAGACCGAGCGGGTTGAGGTCGAGGAAATGCTTCTCCTTCTTGTAAGGCTAGGATGGGGGATCAGGAGCCAGAGAGGGTTGTCAGCACTTTCCGAGCATGACCGCCGGAATCTGCTCCGGCTGGATGGATGGGCGTGTCGACCGACACTCACGTTGACCTCTTTGTATTTGTACGGGATCTTCCTCTCCTCCAACGCCATCCAGATCCGCTAAACACCGGCAAAACCAGAGAGAAATGTAGCTGTCAGATGTCGATCGCTCGCTCCACCCTCAGAACCTCAAGGAAGACATGACTGAGCAGAACACGACTCTGATCGAGCGAAGTGTGACGTCGCCGTCGCAGACGAATGTGCATGACCAATCAGCCAGAACACAACATGTCAACTCACCTGGTTGAAGGGACAGAACTACAGACGCTCTCGTCAGCATCGTATCGCAACGCAAATGGGCACATCAGTTTGAGGTGGATACACCCACCCATCCACTCCAGAGGGTAATATCCTGCTCGTCTTGGTGCTTGTCTACGGTCTGCTTAGCCAAGCCTGTAGCCGTTGGGTGTACGCTTTCGTCGGGTGAAGGCATGGTGCGCGATTGTTCTTTATTCGATAATCTTGATAAGTACCTGGTCGGTGTCCGGGATGTCGTTGGTCGAAAAGAAATGCTGGTGGTGGTAAATATGGGAGGACGCTGTTTATCAAGAATTGCAGGTCTAGGTGTGAGGCGCGCGATTCGAAGGTGCGACATGGGGGATGGGGCATATCCAGAAACCAACTAGTTTATTCCAGTGCAAGAACGTAGCAAGAGAGAAGTAACGTCGACCTCCCACATGCTGTACGAGTATGCTGATCGACGTCATATAGCGTAGATGGTTGGCTTACGAGAGATATTCTCCCGGTTAGTCACCGTGGGTGGACAACCTCCACCTCATCCTCTATGCGTGCAAGTTGGGGTCACGCACTGAATCATGGCTAGAGGCAGTCGTGCGTGAACATTGCTGCTGTCCGCTCGGGTCAGTCGAGATTTGCGTCTATATCCTCAGCAAGAGACTAACCCTTCTCGCAAACCGTAAAGATTGTACGAGAGCAACGTCTATACATAGCCCAGTGTTGATGGTTGATTCCGTCTATTGCTGGTAAAAATGAGTTTTGGTAGGTGACTATAACGCCATCGTATCTCTACCATGTGATCTCACAACCCACAGCCAGATGATCGCTAGCGCAGATCCCTTTTCGGGGTAATCCCTCGCCGAGCTGATCGATTTTAGGCGGTGCCAGAATAGACGTTATTTGTGCTTCAGTCAATGTTGAGTCTGAGATAAAGGTCAAAGATGGCTTCGAGGCCGAGCCCGATGCCGGATGAGCCGGGAGGAGGAATAGGTAATCTATCATCAATTTCACGAATGGGAAAGAGGACGAATGGCAATCAGAGTCAGCAGGTCGATTCCATGTGTCGCGAAATCTTGCGAGATGGCGTTCATCATCGCGGATCAAGAGGACGGAAAGGAGGCAAATGCATGCCGGAGTATACGGACGTGAGTGGGCAGCCCAAGGCAGCCGGCTGTCATGTAATATGAACCACTCACCCAGACTTAAACTGAACAAAGGCGTGAAGCACGTATAAGCCGGTTCGCCATAGCCCTGCACCGTTGTTTGGGCATCTGACCGATCAATGCCAACTTGGTCGAATCCTCCTCTGCCTCCAAAGGACTCTCCAGCAACGACTCCATTCCCATTGACATCAGTCTTATTGCCCGAAAGGCTCGAGGTCGCTCCATACGCATGAGCATGCGCATAAGCGCTTGTGAGACCGCCATGTTTTTCAGGTAGCTCCTGTCTCAACAGGTCGATCATTTCCGAAGTAGACAGTACTCCGTCTTGTTCTTTCACCGGCCTTGTGTTCGGCAGCGACTTGTCATCTTCCTTTGCGCCTTCGCCTTCTCCGTCTTCCTTGTCGTCCTCATCTTTAGCGACAGGAGTATTCGTGCCTGTTCCACTGGCTGTAGGTGGAGTTGACGTTCCGCCTTCAGACGGCGCGATCGTGCTGGATATCGGCGCTATCTTCTTGGCGCTATCGTGGACGACTCTGGAGTCATCGATTTTTCGTGCCATGGCTTCGGGCAGAGGTGTATGCGGAGCCGTGAGAAGCTGATAAGTGGCCTCGTCCGGCTCGGTATTGAGGTCTGACGAAATACGCAGGTTGTAAATTTGTAACCATGCACCACCGCTGCGTAGCGAGCGTGACTTACCTCCAGAGAAGACCGCAGGCCAGTCCGTGCAACCATGTTCCGATTGGAAGCTCCTGATGTTCCGCAGTAAAATTATACATTGCCGCAGCCGTTCGTACGCATATCTACGAGTCAGCAGATGAAAGTGTGAGCTCCGTTGTCGACTAATAAAACGTGTGTCTCGGTAGGATGGACGGCCAGGCAAATGAAGCTCTGCCAAACTCACTTCGGATGCCAAAATCTGTACGCAATATTTCAAGCCAAAGTCAGCCTTGCCCGACAATTCTCCGGAAACGAAAGGTGCGCACTAACAGATGCGTGGTCGTCACCACGATGCCCCGTCTCTCGTCCTCCGCATCTTGAAGAGCAACGATCAACCCTACATTTTTCGTTTGTCTAGTTCCACCCCTCCTCTTTCGAGCACTTTCTTCATCTCCGCCTCCCTCGTAAACCGCCGGACTCGGTGATAGATCTTCTGAGTCGAGATGCACGAGTCTGCTTGCGCGGACAAAGAATCGGGATGATCGATAGAATATCACTAGGCCGTGTTGTTTGCCCGGTCCGGAACCTTTAACGTGAAGGTGATTGGGAAGGGATGAACTGAATTCTTTCAGGCGATCGCATTCCTACAACGATGGATGTCGTGAAATAGTCCAATGAGTTACTGGTTGGACTGCGAGATGCCGTGTTTGTGACTCAAGGTCACAGAACATACATACCTGGAGACAGACGATATCCGCAGACGCATGTTGTTCGAGCTCAGCCAGTAACATAGCCTTCCTATCCGACCATCGCAGGCAGTCGGATCCAGGGAAGAGTTCTCGGCCTACCACATGTATCGAAACACGGTGTCGAATGGTCAGTACTTCGTGCGTTCTACATCTCACGGCAGCTGGGCTTTTGACCCAGGATTGACTTGCACTCACGAACGAGTGTTTGGGCCAGCACCTATCCTGGTGAAAAGCATTGAGCCCGACGACACCGAAGATAGGAACAAGGAAAAAAATTAGTTATGTACTGACAGAAAACACTGCACTGGTCCGACTCGCTCTTCACACCATAACCACTCACATTCCAAGTCACGATCTTCACCCTATCGGCGCCACTACCCCCCAAGTCTGTCGAGGGTATATCTCTCCATTCCCTCTTCAAGAACCTCCGCCGTTCGATCTCAGCTTTTTGCTCATCAGACAAAGCTTTTGCTGACCCTGTATCATCCTTAAGAGCATCACCTGTACCAGACGCTAGTGCTTTAGCTTGAGCTTTCTTGGCCTCTTTCGCAGCTTTCCGTTGTAGCTGCTTGGCTATCTGTTCTGGCGTCAATTCGGGTCGCGATGACATGATATGTGTGTTGGCGGTGATGCACTTTCTGTGCGCTGTGCGATACACGGACGAGCGTATATCGAATCTGGTGCGGGTGGTCCTCGGAATGGTCTGGTTCAAACGGGACAGAACAAGGACCATGGGCCTCTCAGACAGATGGTAATGAGGCTTGGCAGCTAGCAAATTGATGATCCTAGCAGAGAGTCGATAGTCACCGATGTAGGGCGTCAAGGTGGAGGCAGGATTGAAGATGCCATGGGTTTCGATAGGACGTGAGCTTACGTTATCGGCGATACTCTTTCATCTCTGGACTCATCAGGCTTCAGTTACCCATTCAATTGCGATCTTTTCTTTTGGCTACAAAGTCAAGCGATCTTTTGAGCTTTAAACGAAGAGGGCCTGACGTCTTGTAGGTCCAGAGAAGGCATGCACGTCTAGGACTAGGACCCTGGTCAGAGTCAGAGATATGGAGATGCTTCTATAACTATAGGCTGGGTGACTTTGACTTATATATATATCGGAACAAGTCGGTACTCAATTCCGAACCGAAACATGTGAGCGCCACGTGATTTTTGCCGACTAGTCACAGCGGTAATCCCATCCATTCCATTCGAAAAAGTCGAGGCAGCAACGGTAGCAACGAAGAGTGCAGCAGTAACACCAATGCGATCCGCTGGTCGACCAGATCGAAGGACTACGTCTTCTTCTGCTTGAAAAGACTGGACAGAGGACACAACTATCTCTCGATCTTATTATTTGTACCCCTGTGTAACTTATCCTTCAGCCATGTCCGCTGCTGAACAGGTGGAACAGCAGAAGCCTAACGGCGATGTTGCTGAACCTCAAGCTCAAGATGTCGCCGAAGTCGATGCTCAGGTCAACGGTGAGGAGCAGGCCGAGGGTGTTCACAGTATATTCAAACTGACCGATCTGTGAGGGGATACATAGTAGAGTGCTGATATCGATCGGCAATCATTTCCCCCATTCCCACAGTCCCCCCAGTAACGATTCGGATCCCCAAGCCAGCATGTGCTCGAACCGTTCCCAAGCCGAAAGAGGCCTCTGAACCCCGAGATCGATTGACGATCTATCCTCAGCCCAATGAGACCATGCAAGATCTCAAGCTGCTTATCAACGATTGGGTGGGAGCATACTGGCTGGGACCTTACTCGCTCAGATTACCGTTTGTCAAAAGCGAAGAGGAGCCAGGCAGGGGTCAAGTGTTCAGCAAAAAGCAGGATCTGACGGAAGTCCGGGCCGGAGAAAAGCTGAACGATTGGATGGAAGTACAAGATGCTTTTGCTCATCTTGGCGAGGATGATGAGCGAGTTTTGGAGATCGTTAGGGGTGAGCAATCGGTACCATCATGATGGAACCATGTCCTGCCGAGCCGCTGACCTGTCAACACCCGCCTTGTCAGAACCTTACGGCGAATTCACTGCTCGACAGTCTGTTCTCCGACTCCTCGAGCTTATCGCTCCTGCTGGAACTTCTGCCAACACCACCTCTACTTCCATCGCCCTGCAGGCCGGATTGACGATCTTTGAGGCAGTCCGAGATGGCGCCATCTCATCCGGTGCTGAGACCCATTATGAGGAGGTTGAGGTCGCTTTGCCCTCAGGAAGAAAGGGCAAGGGCGGCAAGAAGGAGGTTGTCAAGGTTAAGCGAGCGGTCTCAGGAGACAAGGCTCACGCTTTCGCCGACTGGAAGGGCGACTGGCAGTCTGCCCGATTGGGTGATCTGCCGACCTCTCAGCCTCTGTTGGAGGTAGCACCTTCCCTTAGGTCCATCCAGATCTCACCTTTCAACCCTCCCCCTCCTCACCTTCGGCAGCTCGGTCACCAGCTCTACTTGCAGGTAGCGTTGCTTGAAGGGGAGACTGTCACCATCGTCTGTTCGACTCGAGGATGGTATGTGTCAAAATCGAATGTCAACAATTTCGACCCCTCCCCTCGATCGAACGCCGACGGCTCCGCTGCTGCCCCGACTCATTCGCTTGTGGACTTGCTGCACTCCCTCTCACCGCTCTTTTCCGAGCGAGTTTCCCATCTCGCCCCTCTCTCCACTGAGCCTCAATCGATGGATCCGATCTCGACTGTCGCCATCCCTCAAGCTGAGCCGGCTTACCCTTGGCTAGCTACCGCCCCTAAGCCCGCGACAGCTCCAGAGATCCTCCGAACTCAGCTCGCTTTCTTGCACACCGGTGCTTACGGAGCTGACAGCGTCGACGCTGCGCGAGATTGGAACGAGGAGATTCAGGGTATCAGAGAACTGCCTAGAAGCACTATGCAGGAGAGAGTATTCAGGGAGAAAATGCTGCAGAAGGTCTGGGCCGAATTCGATCAGGCTGCTGTTCGAGCTGTCCAGAGTGTAGCTGTGAGTGACTTGTACTTGGTGTGAATGTCTCAAGGTTCAGGAGTGGGCAACATGTTGATTATTCGCCCACGTAGCGAGGAGATATTCCCGCCATCAACCCTGCTGAGGACGCCCGAGCCCACATGTACCTTCAATCCAACATCTTCATCACTCAGGGCGACTCTGATGCCCTTGATGCCTATTCACATCTTGGTGGCGATGCTGCCATGCGAATCTCTCACGGCAAGGATGCTGCCGGTGTCAAGCTTCTCAACAAGCTCGACGTCGATGGTGTGTACATGCTTGGACATACCATTGTTGACTGGCAAGGAAAGCGATGGATCTGCCAGAGTATCCTGCCTGGTATTTTCTCCAACCGACGAAAGGAGGACGAAGAAGAGGAAACGTCCGCTGCTGCTGCTGAGGACAGCGAAGCCAAGAAGGATAGCAAGGAGGACTGGGTCAACGTCGGTGGATCTCCTACCGCATCTACTGCAGAGAACGACAAGGTCACCGCTGGAGACGAAGCCGAGGAAGCCGAGGAAGAGACTGAGAACCCCATGATGATCTACGGTCTTGACTCTGAGAAGCAGACCTCGATTCACTGGGAGTCGGCTACCCACAAGCTCATGGCTCAAATCGGTACTGTCGCTCGACTCGCTGAGCACACCGTCAAGGACGGCAAAGGAGAGGAGCACAAGTTCTACGCTAGTGCCGAAGTCAAGGGACTTCGAGGTACCGACGGACGACGATACCTTCTCGATGCTCAACGACTTTCTCCCGTTGATATCGAATGGCTCGAGAAGGACGCTGAGGGCAAAGACGGTGCTAAGTACCCTCATCGACTGGTCATGCTTCGACCTGAGCTGCTCGAGACTTTTTGGGAATCTGAGCTGAAGCGATGGGCTCGAAGTGTAGCTGAGAAGGCCCAGGCGAAGAAGGATGAGGAGGCCAAGGCGGAGGCATCGAAGGAAGCTGGACCCAGCACCGGTACCGATACCGCCGCCGCCGACAAGGCCGATGGCGAGGCAGCCACTGCACCTTCGGCTGAGACCAATGTCGCCGAGCTGCCCAAGGAGGATCAGTCCCCTGCTGCTGAGGCTGCTGCTGCTCACCGAGCCGAGGAGGAGAAGCCCGTCGATGCCTCTGTTGTCGGCGACATCAAGCAATTCGAGCTTCGATTCAATCCCGATGCCTTCGTCGAGCAGGCGCCCACCAAGGGCTCTGATAAGCCTTTCCTCCCTTCCGCGATCACCGATGAATCTGACCCGTCCATCAAGGCTGTGCGAGATGCCTCAGTATTCCTTAGGTCCATCGCTATCCCTGCTGTAGTCCTCGATGTCTTGACTGGTAACACTTCTGGCCTTATGGACGGCGCTGCTCTCACGAAGCACCTTCATGGACGAGGTATCAACATGCGATACCTCGGTCACCTTGCTTCGACTATTGTGCAATTCTCTGCTGGACCCGATGGAAAGGAGAAGGATGAGACCGGTCATCTCGCTGCGTTGAAGGTGAACATATTGTTCCCTCATATCTGGAACCTTGCTGATTATCTTCTTCATAGGCTGTCACCATTCAAGAAATGGTCTTCCGAGCCAGCAAGCACATCCTTCGAGAGCTCATTGCTGGTCTCCAGCCCGAAACTATCACCTACGCTGTCTCCCACTTCCTCAACTGTCTTTTGGGCACCGAGTTCAACTCCTCCCCCTCGGCTGTTTATAACCCTATTGGCGTTTCCGACCGAGAAGTAGAACCTGCTTACACCGAGCTCACCCCTGAGTCCTTGAGGAAGCAGATCATTGAGGTGGTGCAGACTCGGTACAGATGGTCCTTGGACGAAGACTACCTTACCTCTGGCCTCAGGAAGAAGCAGCTTTTGCGAGAATTGGCCATGCGAGTCGGTTTCCAGCTTGCTCAGCGAGACTATGTATTCTCAAAGATCGAGGAGGCCGCCAACGCACAAAGCGACGAGGAGAAGGAGAAGGAGAGCAACAAGTCTGGCAAGGACAAAAAGGCTAAGAAGGCCAAGTCGAACGCTGTCACACAGAAGAGGAGCAGCACTTTCGAGCCAGAGGATGTCTTGACCCTCGTTCCGATCGTCAAATCAACCGCTCCTTCGGTGAGTATGGTGTCATGGGCTTCATATGCTTGACAAAGGGGAATCATGCTGAATATGTTGCTTAGGTCACCGTTGCTGAGGAGATTCTTGAAGCTGGCCGAACCACTATCAACCGTGGATCAATCGACCTCGGCCTTGAGTTCATGCTCGAAGCTCTCCAGCTCTACGAGAACATTCACTCCGTGATCCACCCCGAAGTCGCTGTCGTATACAACCAGTACTCCCAGGCAATTCACCAGCTGGCTCGACTGAAGATCCAGCAGGTCGCCGCTACCGAGGGATCTGACCCGGAGCAACCTTTAGGTCTGGATGTTGCTACTGCACTTCGACTTCAGCGACACGCTGTTACCATCGCTGAGAGGACTCTTGGTGTTTACCATCACGAGACCGCTGGTTACTACTTTAACCTCGCCATGCTCGAGAACCTGGAGGGCAACGCCCAACAAGCTCTGCGGTACTTCAGACATGTCTTGTCGCTTTGGGATGTCATTCACGGACCCAATCACCCAGAGATCAACACTGTCCTTAGCAATGCCGGTGTCGTTCTCCAAGCCATCAACGAGACTTCGCTCGCGCTTGCCCTTCAAAAGCAGGCCTACGAGTCGACTCTCGCCTTGTTCGGCTCCACCCACATTCAGACCGGCCAATCGCTTCACCAGCTCACCCAGTCTCACTTCCTCGCCGGCGACATGCCTGCCGCTCTCTCAACCTCAGAGCAGGCTCTGTCGATCTTCACTGCCCGACTTGGTGAAGAGCACGCTCAGACCCAGGAAGTCAAGAAGAACGTCGAGCTTCTTCGAGCTGTTCTCGAGAACGTCGAGAGGCAAAAGGAGAGAAACGAGCAGCTCAAGAAGGAGTCTCAGGACAGGCTGAAGGCCGCTCGTGAGCGAGTGTCATTGGGTGCCGGTAAAGGCCGACGGCTTGGACGCACTCTCGGCAATGCCAATGGCGGCGTGAGGATCGTCGATCCCGCCACCCTTGCTGCAGCAGCCGCAGCCGCCGGTCAACCTCTGCCACAGGGCATCGCGTCTGCTGCTCCTACAGCTTCCGGCGAAGCCGCCGCTGCCGCTGCTGCTGAGGGATCCAACGCCAACGCCGGTCTCAATGTTGGAGCTCGAGGGACCGAGAGCGTGGAAGAACTGGTCCGATTCATTCAGGGTCAACAACAGCCCTCCGCTTCAGCTAAGAACAGGGGCAAGAACGCTCTTCGAGGAAAGCGAAGGACCGGTGCTAAGCGATAAATGCACGGTATTGCGACTATAAGAGCAAACCAAGTTTCATTTAACCCCAAAATATCTATGCTAAAATAGTACGAGTACAGACACTGGTTTCATTGTCGACTCAAAGGAGAAGGAGGAAGGAAGTAACAACACATATCACCATTCGTATCTAGCATTTCTTGCATGTTCTATCTCATTTGCATGGTTCCAGTATTGGCTCTCGAGACATCACCTACACAGATGGTTGACCTGAAATATACAGTAACGTCGACACATGCAACCACCACTCTTGCGCTTGGCATCCTTCTCGCTCACGATCAATAAATATCGGGCACACAGACGGAGAATAGCATGTGCAGCAACATATCTATTTGATGAACAAGCTACAAAGCCAGAAGAGACCTCAGCGATGCATGTTTGGAGTGTCACACGCCGCGGACGTTTCCTATGGGATGAAATATTCGACTTGTGCCTTTGAAATCAGTCTGGCAGTCCTTGATGATACCCGATCGCTCCAGCTGCGTCTGAATGGCTCCCAATCTCTTCACGTTTTTGCCGATCGACAATCTTTTTGAATTCGTTCCATTCGAAGTCGAACCACGGCAGCTCCAAGGACAGGGACAATTCAATGGGATTCAGCGACTCCCTTCTTAGTGGTCGGTGAATATCACGCAGAGTGTTCAGCTCATTGAGTACTGCATCCACAGTCACTCGGGAATATTCTTGTGCTTCAACCCGAGCCAAAGTCCTCGCATCTTCCAAGGTGTGCAGGTCGTTCAATGCCCTTGAGTAGACCGAGGTTGGATTGCTCTTGACGGCTTCGAACTCGGTTAATGCCGCTAAGGTGATGTGATCGAATCGCTTCGTGTTGAGTCGCCACCAGCCTTCCGCTATGTCAAGCAAGACATTAGATGTATAGCTTCGGAATCAGTCCTACAAACGAACATGTCTGGATGGGTGATGGAGGAAAAGGCACTTACCTTTCTCTGGGTCCATTAGGTCACTATCAAATGCCCGCTGCACTGCCGCTTGGCACATGGGCCCGTCAGCCCCCAGTCGACCCGACGGTTTACGCAGGTTACGGGAGCACTCTGTTAGGTAATCGGTGTATTGTCGCAGCCTGGACTGCATCATGATCCGATTGCCGCTCTCTTGTGACAACGGCTGGCCTGATTCAGCGCTTGGCTGATTCATGTACATCTGGTTCAGAGCGGAGTAGCTGTGTTGGTCAGTCTGCGGGACGGTCGATTGCCCGGTTCGCGCTTCTCGTTCAACGTCGGCGTTGTCACTAGCATTGGCGTCTGCGTTGGCGTTGGCGGTGGTGGCCAGCAACGGGGTGAGATGCGCCCGAGACGCCTGGTCAAGTCGTCGAAACTCAACCTTGAGGTCCGCTGACCAAGGAGCCGACATGTGCGAGACCAACCTCTCTTCATCCAACGGTATTCGCCTCTCAGCTCTCGGGCTTCGAGCGAAAAAGGATTCTACAGTGTCCACGAACTGCTGGACAATCTGTACAGAAATTCCTCTTGACACCGACTCTGCGAATGCATCTGCCGTTCTTAGTGATTTGATGGCATCGACGCTGCGGCCGTAGCCTGATCCAGGCCGAGTCTTCGCCTGCGCAAACGCATCCTGACCTTGAAGGATCATATCATCGAAGTTGTGTGTTGGGATGTTGTGCCATTGTACGACTAGTGGTGGAAGCAGGTGCGATTGTTAGCATCATCGCTTAACGTCAGCTGGTATCTATAGAGGATCCGCCTCAGCTTCGCGCGGAAGGTCACAGAGTAACAGCATTTACTCACACTGTGACCCATCATGAAATCGCAGGTCTGCTGCTTTCGTCAGTACATACTTCAACCTAGCATATCTAGGTGTTCTGCTAGAGGGGTTGGTATATTTGCCGCACACACTCGAAAACCAATCATCAAAAGTCAGCGAGCGACAGAACGCTTGGATATCCTCGCGAGCTCTGTCGCTCAGAGGGTGGCGAGTTCTAAGGTCAACGTCACCGTGACTCGCTGCCGTGTTGTCAACAGCTTGGACTGAGGTGATTGCCTGAGATCCGGCGATGGGATTGAGGCCATATGGAGTCTGACTGAACGGAGCAAGGTGAGTCTGCTGCTTGACTGGCTGATGACCTTGCTGGAGGCCCACGTGCGGCATCGGGTGGGTTGCGGTGTAGTCAGACAAGACGGCGCTTGGATCATTTCCGTCGAAATCAGCCTTTAGGTAGTCTCCGTGAGTGTATCTAAGAGCATTGTAGGCAGGATCATCCGCGTTAAAGGCAGCGACTCCTTTCGGGCCAAAATCAGTACCCAGACTTTGGGTTCCGCCGAAAGACTGCTGCTGAGTCGCAAGAGAGTCCAGGGGGGGATAAAACTGATTGTCCGTGGAGTGATTCTTCATGGGTAGATGCCCGTACGAGATAGAGTGGTCCCGTGCCTGATTACAGCCATATGCAGCGTGTTTGCCCTCAGCAGGCGTTACGCGGGCTTGAGGCATACCGTGCTCGAAGGTGAAGGAGGCGGCATTATCATCTGCGAGAAAGGATCCCGGTTCAAGGCCCGACCAAACGTCTACAGGTGCGCTGGGGTCAGCCCTGAAGTTGCCACTGAAATTGGTATTGGCGAAATAATCAGAACCTGGTGTCACTGACATGCCGCCGTCTAAGAACCTTTGTTGCCCTGCCTCGGCGAACTGCCCGAAATCGGTCGAGCCAGCGGCACCGACGTTCTCTGCGGTGCTCGTACCATAATAACCTTGGAAGCTCATCATGTTGGAGGCATCCGTATATAGATCCTCGGGACCAGGAAGTGGGAAGTGACCGATATCGCCCGAAGCTGCCGATTCAGCTGGCGCGGAGTAGTTGAATTCCTGCCAATATCGAGGCGCTGCGAGCATATCCTGATCATGGGGAAGCGCAGGTCCATCGTTAGGCATAGAACCGAAGCTCGCGGTATTGCCGCTCCAAGCCGTGGGATCAGACGGATCATATGGCGGTACAAGAGATCCACCTCGAGGAGATATGATATAGGGAAGTACTGATCCCGAATGTGAACGATTGAATCCATGAGTGCGGGAGCGTTCGACCGGCATGGTGATGATTGATCATGGCGGGAACTTCGAAAAAAAGCGAGCGCGGCGTATGTACAAGAGCCCAGAACTGCCTCCTACGGTACGGTGTCTACCGCCGCGCTTTGTTGTATTTGTGTGTCGTATGTGCGGTACACTCTGATGCTTCACTGCAAAGCTCACAGAAGTGATCTGCTTTAAGGTGTAGAAAGACGGTAGAAACACTGAATGGTCTCGTGGGAAAAGCGCGGTAGCTGTACATGTTCTGCCCCTCGAGATCACTCGAGGTCTACTGCATATTGTATTTCACTCTTCCTCGCGTACGATAAGGCTGCCAGCCTGTGCGGCTGAAAGGACCACACAAGGAAGACCATGCCATCGACCTTTTATTTGTACAAGTTTCAATACGTCTTCGATCCTTTCTCCAGCAAACATCGACTCGAAATGGTGCTCATAGACCGTGACCTGTGACGATGGCCACTTGACAAATCAATCGAAGGAGCTGGCATGCCGGACACAGCATGATTTGGCAATGGTACAGGACGAACCTCGATGAATCCGTTCACCACTAAATATTAAGCCAAGCGTGTTCCGTATTCTGCACAGCCGGATCGCGAGCCCAATACACCTCTATGCAGATATGCGATATGCAATTTGCAATATGCGATATTGTTCATGACGTACTATATACAAACAAGCCTATTTATCCTATGTATATGTCCGTATACAGTATGTACCTACATCCCAGTATGATAGATATAGCTGCGCTGATACCTCAGAAGTAAAACAAGCGAATCGAAGGGGAAAGCAATAATAAGTCATGCGAGCGAACGAGCAAGCGAGCGCGTGTTTGTCTGCAGAGAGCGTTCAGTGTGAGAGAACAAGGGTGATGGGTGGTATCGAGAAGAAAATGCACAATGCACTAGGGTATGCAAAAGACACTTCGATGAGTATGGATGAGGCAATGCTATGTTTATGATTGGGGGAGCAGATTCGAGGGGTAATCGAATAAAGAGAGTCCAGTTGTGTGTGGTATTCTAGTATGTCGTGATGTCGTGATGCAAATGAGCTGCAAGAACAGTGTCCTTCGTATCCAGTGGAGTTGAATCCGAAGAGTTTAAGGTCCGGAGGTTTATATCAAAAGAGCCAAGAGAGCACCTGCTCCAGCAACGACGCCACCTAAGAAGCCCATCCTCGTGTTCGACCTGCTCATCGCTGAGCTGGCACCACCCTTTGACGTCCGTCCATTAGCGGATCCCTGGTTGTTCTGTCCGTTCGAGGTTTCCAACGCGCCGGTATCTACGGTGGCTGATCCACTGCCGATGACTGATGTAGCGTAAGTCGTAGTGGCGTCCGCCTCAGGGGATGACGCTGTCACAGCGTCCTCGGTCATGAACACGAGAGCGATCGAAGGGGCGGGAACAGAGATGGGACAGTTTCCGTCAGTGCAAGTGACCTGTACCGTCACCAAGTCTCCATACAATCGTCCGTCGGAGGCGAAAGAGGTACCGAGAGTCTGGTTAGCCCAAGTGATCTCGTATTGCTCGGACACGCTAGTCGCTCGGAAGTATCGAACGTTAACTGTCGAAGCACCGTTGGCTGGAACGTTGACAGTCAAGTCGTTTCCACCGGTGTTATCATCGATGAAGTTGAAAAGGACGACTCGCGATACGGCATCGTTTTCATAGACCGCGTACGCAGGGTGGTAGATGCTGTTAGCGTCGGTGTCGGTTGAGGGAGTGATGTCGACAATTCGAGAAGCGTTTGATCGACCAAAAGCCTCGGCGACAACAAGAGAAGAGTAGTAGATCGATCCGGTGGTCCATTGCTTGGACGAGTCGCTGGCGGAGGGAGGAGGAGTAAAGGGCTGATCGTTGCGAGATAGATCAGCAACTGTCCGGTCCTGCAAGTTTACCCGGATCACTCACGTTGTAGTATACGTTCTGACCACCGACGTGAACAAGAGCGGCAGAGAAATTACCCCAAGCCATTTGGAAAGCGTAGTCGGTGAGCCTGCTCGGGAGGTCAGCAATCCGGTAGCTCTTATATAGATCCGCGTTGACGTCGTGCTAAACCACTCACCACATAGCGGCGCCGAAACTATCGGACAATCCGGGGAAACCACCACATGACGCCGTGTTTGTTTCCAACATGACCAACTCCTTACCAGCGTTCTGAACGGTGACAGAGTTACCGAGATAAGGGCTGACCTGAGATACGGCCGATGTATGGTTAAGGAAGTCGGCAAAGATATCTTGAGCATTGATGACATTTCCGTTGATCTGACAGTTGTTCGTGGGGTAGTGCTGGACGGTGACGGCGGCAAGATTGTCGACGTTCTGAGTCAACCATCCGGCGTTGAGAACATCGTCCAGCTCGAAGCCGGCTACGTCGCAACAGGTTGAAGGGCCAAGAAAGGCGACCTGATTGCTCAGTTGTCCGTCGGTCAAGATGGACTGTTTCATGTCATCATACTCCGTGACGTAGTCGGACACGCCCCAGGGTGCTGTTCGCTTGTTGTGATCGACGTACAAGTCGGGTTCGTTGCCGACACTCAAACCGAGCAAGTTGTCGCCCAAAATCTGCTGAGCCCAAGTGGCGGCAATGGGAACGTTTCCGGTAGGCGCGTCGACATCGGACTGGTTGAATGCCAACCCAAAGTACCAATCTACGCCGACAAGGGAGGTGATATTTCTCATTAGGTAGAAGAGGTCGACAGAGTAGTTGATGATGGGGGTCTCAGTCTGACGACAAGCAAGATGTTATATGAGCGTCTCGCTTTCGTCTCCCCGTGAGTTCGCAAGGATATCATGTGCGATATGAGAGACGTTCACTCACTGGGTTCTCGCTGACTTTGATTTTGTTGAGAATACCGCCATCCGGCAGCTTATCTACGAAAATCGTACTTCCCTCCTGAGAGTTACCGCCTACTCTGATCAAAGCTCCTACACCTGCTCTGTTCTGGATGTTTGCCATGTAATTCAGGAAGGGGACTTTTAGGTTGGTCGCGCTTGAACCCATGATGGTGTTTGCCACCGACAACTCGACCGAGAAACCCAGGAAGTTACCCTTCTGCCCTATTGACAATTGTAGCCCAGCATCGAAAACTGCTTGCGGGTTGGCAGGGACTGAGAGTGAATAGGATGTTACGGGCACTTCGGGGGCTGGAGGGGGTGTTAGTACGGTCGGATCGTAGGCTGCCAGGCCTGTATAAGTGCCCTCAGGCGCTGAAGCCGTTGAAGTAGCATCCGCACCAGCTGTCGTTTGGGTTCCTCCGGTATACAGGGTAATCTGAGCGGATGAGAGGGAGAGGGTAAGGAGAAGGAACAGGGAGGCAAGGTTGAAGTGTCGTGATGAAGGCATGTTGCTGAAATGCACAATCGATGATGGCCAGAAACCGAGAAGGCGTGACAGAGAACAGTTCAAACCGATGTTGCGGTGTTGCTTGGATCCCTTACACCTCCGTCGTGCCAAGCTCTAATGAAGGTCGATAGATCGATACACCAGGTGGCGAGTGAGGATGAGGAGCGAATGATCGCCGACGTGATGAATCAAGCAGGAGACTCTGGCGGAACGCTTGAATGAGATCGTGTCGTAAGAGAGAACGAGGTTGTGGCCTTGTGATGCGACCGTAGTAGAGATGGCAAACAGAGAAGGGGGACACAATTGGTTGCGATCGAAATGACCGAGCAAAGGGATGATTGATGGTTTTGGAGTCAATCGATGATTCGAAGTTGAAGCGCAGTCTTGAGTTATATTTTGCCGTCCTGCTCTATTACGGTCGGAGAGCGCGATATGTTCGTGATGACGATATCAAGAATAATTATAAACAAATGAAAGAGTATGGAATTGTGACCTATTGCTGTACGTATGTCTGTGTGCGATGAATGACTGGAATGAAGAGCAAGGATGGAGATAAGACGGGTGGTTCAAGGTAGGTCTTCTTGGGTGTAAGATGACGCAAATGCCAAGCTTATGTCGGTCGCTATTGCTTTCAATTTCGAAAGGGGTTTCTATCACGTCGTGGTCTGAGTTGACAAAAGAGCAAAAGAGCGTGTTGGTACTTTGTGAGAATTATACGTCGGAATTGATGGCGGTACCTAGTGCGCCGTGATGATGGTAAAGACAAGATGATGTTTTTGGGAAAGACAATGGAAAACCAGATGAATCTAAGAAGATGGGGACCTGCATCAGAGAAGGCGCCAGTACACACAAGGCATGCAAAGATGGGTTGTCGCTGCGCATCATACACAAAATTCGTTCGGGCCAAGGCCGAAGGAGAGCAGAGGCAACAGAGCTAGAGAAGCGGTCGATAAGGGCATGCCGACATTACAACAGGCAACAGGCAGCTCCGTAACGTACGCCATGACGCTCTGGTCGTTTGACGACAACAACGAGGGGAACGCGAGGAATTGTGTGATTCCAGCTGGGACCCATCTGACGAGGTCAATCGCTCATCAGGCCCGAGCCCATCGGGACCCTTGGATCCTTGAATCCCTTTACCATGACCCCCTTGGGCGAAACGAAGGGGAAGACCAGAGGTCTTCGCCAAGACCAATAATAAGACAAAGCCAAACAACCAAGAACACCGGGTGAATTTACGGTACGCGATAGAATAACCTGTGCGTGACGTGAAGGAAGAGAGGGAGACATGTCTACCTGGGGTGAGTGTAATTGCTTTTTACGGTAAGAGGGACGGTTGTTTCCCTTTGTTTACATGTTTGGGTCAAATAGGATTTGCGCTTGCTTACAGGAGAGTAGAAAAGTAATCGCAGAAGTACGTGCCTTGACTGCGCTGAATTTGACAGCTGCGCCGTTGCTACGAGACTATCGGCCTTTCAAACCCTTGAGACCAGGGGATGCGATCCTTATTTCGGCGTCTCGAACAAGAACATCGAGCTTATTCCGTTGTGTACGCGCAGGCTTTGGCTTACCCGATGGTCGTCCGAGCGCTAAGCATATCGTTGGATTATCGTCAAATGTGCAAATTTGAGGAACGGTAAGGGATAATCATCTGCGGAGATCGAACGGAGCACTGCATGATGCTGGGGCCATCTGTAACATGTTCTGAATAGTAAGGTACATTACATTCTAGGCCAAAGATGGACTCCAGGGCAGGCCGGGGGTGTCTGCCAACGCAAAGACGCGTTGTTGTGCCTTTGGATGTTATCGCTATGAGCTTGCGCCACATCTTCGATGGGCGATGTGAGGCTATATCTGTACTTGTAGATTCCTTAAATAGGTTCAGGTCGATCAATACACATGAAGGCGTTGGTCATTGCCGGTGACTCCGACTATAGGAACACGCACATCCCCTCCCTCGCACGAAGAGCACAATCAGTAAAATCAGTAATCAGTAATCTGAGCAACGCCTGCTTGTGAGCGATTGACGATAGTAGCACATATCCATCCTCAAAGTTGTTCGGCACACGCGATTAACCCCACACTATTTACATCGGTTATGGACATTCATTACCTGCCCCATGCCCACAAAATTCCTTGCTCACACTGATATTCTTGGGAGGTCCGCTGTCAATGACCTTTGTGCGATACCGGCTGGATCGGTATTAGAATTGATCGAACCGTTTTGGGCCTTGCATCATGTTACGTCTCCGTTGTGGCAGCGCCAGCACGGCGCAGTATCGATGAGGGATATGAGAGTACAGTAAGCAGCCAGGTGGAGCCTACGAAGGCACGTCCTTACCTGGACTCGAATTTTTGCCTAGCACAACAACGACTTTTCCACGACGTCCAGTTCACAAGCTAATGGTACTTCGGCATATGGCAGCACCCTTGTAAGTGACGGCACCGCGAGGGATATGTATGTGCTATTGCAGCGCGGATGAGATTTTTTCGAGTACGGGTGGCTTCGGCGCTTCATGACCTCAGATGACTCAGTAGCCGAAGATGAGCAAAATCGTAGCATTTGGGCGAGTCCATCACCTCTGTCGGACGCAGCTTTAGATGATTGGAAGTCAAGGGTCTGGCTGTTATTATTCCCTGTTACCATTTCAGCGTATAGCGCGGTATTGTGACAAGACCTGTACTAGACTGCTCTCTTGTGACGGTGGTAATGAGATCATGCATTCTGGCTGAGAAGCTCTACTAACGGTCGACAGCGGTCATCCGCATTGTTGGTTCTTGACATCAGTAGCATCCGGTCCTATTGTCACGAGCGAGATTGAATGGAGGTCTACGAGAAGCGAGCTTCTTCACGCACCTGGATTGTAGAGCAGTCGAGACCGGGCCGTTGTCAGGGATTGGTTGTCGACGACGAACATTGACACCTCACATCCAGCTGATTTCGAGACCAAGGTTTATCCAAGCAATGCGATACAGCTTACACTACGCGACATGATGGCCCATCACTGCAAACAATCTCGGAGGTATGCCCCGAGAAATGCGAGTCTTGACAGCAGAAGACATTGGCACCCGGCGAGGCGATACTGGCTGTAGCCGTCCCCTACGCTGTTTGAGTGCTTTGCCCCAATCAGCAACTTGACTGGCTGTGTGATCTACCCTCACTTGCGACAAGTCAGTGCAAGTCACCACAGACTTGACAGCTCCATTCCCGTCTCGACCTCAACCCTGTCGACGTCGGTATTGATGGTCCATAAGCTGGATCAACACTCATTCCCGACGTACTGGCCGCTGTGAGCGAATATGAATTCTTTGAACAACAATAGCCACAGACATCCGATGTCAAGTCAGTCGTGTGCATGATGGGGCCCAACGACAGAAGTGAGTGCGTCCTGTGGGGTTCCTAGACTCTCGGACCGGTGATCCACCGACGCAGCCGGGTCTGCAAGGGGCACATGGTATCAGAAAATGCGCAACTCTGTGAGAGCAACGTTAGCCGTACAACAAAGGTTTCTGATCAGGATGTCATCAGCTGTTCAGATCAATCATGCCTCTCTCTTCTGTGCCACAACCATCGGCATCCTCCGTGAGCATGGTCGGGGACTGTGTATATATATGCAATGCGCTGTTAAAGCCGTGAATCACCGTTCTCACTCTTGTGACCCAAGTCACAAAGGGGTTTGACACGCGGCTCCACCGACAAGGCTCATGCTGATGCCGCGTGCTTTGGCGGAAGAGGTTTTTCAGCTGTGGTTGCATTTGCCCGGACCGACGTTTGCCGACCGAGCATCTCCTACCATAAGGCGGGGATTCCTCATCTAATGGGAGCTGCCTCAAGCGGAGATTTTGTAAAACGCCGATTTAGGGGACGGAGGAAAACGGAAATGGACCAATGAGAGGGAAAAAACTAAAATGCCACATTCAATTCAACTTTAGCGCACCAAAGGCAAAAAGTCTCAGCCACGCATCATCGCCCACCCTACACCACCACTCTGGACCTACACGTCGAAGCACACCACCGCTGCTCACCACCCAATCACTCACTCACTCTCCACACCATCGCTTATCTTGACTTCTTTCCTTCTCTTTCTCTTTCTCGATTTTTCTCCTCATCTCACCACTCTTTTCTCTTTAAGTGTACGAGGTAGTGATTGTGAGTATCACCGTTCTGTACGCACCCCACGTATCCAGCGGAGCCTGCTTGAAAGCCTTCGACTCTGAAATCAAATCCGAAATCGGATCGGCGACTGACTTTTTCTCTGCTTGCTTCTTTTCGCCTCTATAGCAAAATGGCCGACGTCGTAAAAAAGCCCAAAGACGCTAAGGCGTTCTTGACCGACTTCCTTATGGGTGGTGTCTCAGCCGCTGTCTCCAAGACTGCTGCTGCCCCCATTGAGCGAATCAAGCTCTTGGTCCAGAACCAGGATGAGATGTAAGTTGATATCTCGAGAATATCCGGTTGTTATACCAAGTCATTGACTTTTCTCTTCTTTTCTTCTTACCTCTTCGCAGGATCAAGCAGGGTCGACTCGCTACCCCTTACAAGGGTATCGGTGACTGTTTCTCCCGAACCTACAAGGAGGAGGGTCTTGCTTCTCTCTGGCGAGGTAACACCGCCAACGTCATCCGATACTTCCCCACCCAGGCTCTTAACTTCGCCTTCAAGGACTACTTCAAGTCCCTTTTCGGCTTCAAGAAGTCCGAGGGTTACTGGAAGTGGTTCGCCGGTAACATTGCTTCCGGTGGTGCCGCTGGTGCTTCTTCTCTTCTCTTCGTCTACTCTCTCGACTACGCCCGAACCCGACTCGCTAACGACAACAAGTCCGCTAAGAAGGGTGGCTCTCGACAGTTCAACGGTTTGATCGACGTTTACCGAAAGACTCTCGCTTCCGACGGTATTGCCGGTCTCTACCGAGGTTTCGTTCCCTCCGTCGTTGGTATCATCGTCTACCGAGGTCTCTACTTCGGTCTCTACGACTCTATCAAGCCCGTCATCCTCGTTGGCCCTCTTGAGGGTAACTTCCTTGCCTCCTTCGCCCTTGGTTGGACCGTCACCACTTCCGCCGGTCTCGCTTCTTACCCCCTTGACACTATCCGACGACGAATGATGATGACCTCCGGTGGTACCGTCCACTACAAGTCCATGATGGACGCTGGTTCTCAGATCGTTGCCAAGGAGGGTATCAAGTCTCTCTTCAAGGGTGCCGGTGCCAACATCCTCCGAGGTGTTGCCGGTGCTGGTGTCTTGTCTCTTTACGACAAGATGCAGGAGCTCATGTTCGGCAAGGTCTACTCTGTGAGTTTGAGTCGTGTGCGGACAGTCCATGATGCACAATCGCTGACTTGCATTTTTCTTTTAGGGTGGTTCCGGATAAACGATCGATTCAACCAACTTGAATCGTTTATAAAAATCCAAAATCAACCAAACACTACCTCGCACTTACAGCAGACACATACATATCCTTATGCCCATCCTCTACCATATTCTGATTGTACATATCTTGTACGCTTTATTCCCCTTCCCTTCTCTCTATCCCCTTCGCATCCATTGAACGGTTACGGTTGTGGTTACAGGTTACGGTTGCGGGTATCTAGTGATAGTAGATATGCAACAGGAGTGGAGTTACGCATGTTATGTTGCAGCTGCAAATCAGATCTGAAGCACGCACTGCACTGGTGGCTTGCTGCACTGCAGCCATCTTAGCGGGTTTGCCGTCTTGTTCAAACCTGATGTGGGACAACCCGCAAAGAGTAGGTTTATAGTGGTGTAGTGTCAGTCAGCCAGATGACGGGGTATTGTGGTATTGTCGTGGATCGATCGAAGTGGGGTGGAGGTGATCCGAAAACGCGTCAACCGCGAGTCCCCAGCTTGGCAGGGTCAAGTCGATATCATCAAGCTGTTTGTTGTTGTTTCCATCGCTTGCAAACCATCTTGCTATCTTCCTCTTGAGCTGGGCGCCAATATGTGTATATAGTCCTACTGAATCTGCGGAGCTCACAACCCCAAATCGCCGGGTGACACACCTAGGCATTACTTGGAGAGCGTGGAGCATGAGTCCGGAGCTAGCAGCGAATACGGGTACGGGATGTTCCAACCTCAAACTGCAAACGAGAAATGTCAGCCAGAAATTGACATCCTAGGTCAAGATGACGGAGACCCGAGTCCGAGCTCTGAATACGATGACTTTCCAGAGATAACGTACGATGAAGAGCTGGAAAAGACACTGCAGCATGTCGAGTTCCAAAGCCAAAGTCAGACCCAAGTAGTTGGGGAGAAGATCATCGACATCGAGGATATAGTCCGAACGGTCTCGACAGATGCGATCCACTCCGAGGACATGGCCATAAATCTGGAGAGGACGGCAGATGGGAGCTTAGAGACACAGGCGGGATCGGACCCAGTGGTGCAGTTGAGCCCTTTTGCTCAGTTTAGGAAGAAGGGTTTCTTGAGTGTTTCTGATCTGGTTGGACCGATCTGGTGCGAGACCCAGGTATGTCACTTTGCGCGTCTGGTCTGGAGACACAGTCAGTATACACCACTTTTTGATGTTTCGGGCTGACCGAACTCGACGTAATTTGGCTTTCTGCAGTATGATTAGTGAGTTCGTCCATTCTTTCCACACGTAGCGACTCCGAAGACGATCACACAACACTCTTGATCCGACCCGAAACAGCCAAATGCATACACATTGTGGATAGGGTCAAGTCTGACACTAATGACGCCGTGGTGATGTTGTTGTTATAGCCGTCTGAGGACGTTGCCGTTCTTGCCGCCCGAGAAAAGACCGGATATCATCAAATCTACAGCTGGGAAAGAGATCGTCGTCGACAAGGTCAAAGTGGAGGGGAAAGAGAAGATCTTGCGTCGAGGAGAGGTGAGTCTTGCCACCGTTCATCAGACCATACGAGGTCCACACACGTCACTTCGCTCTGACCGGTGTTTCATCGACGATATGATGCAGAAAATACACAAACGGCTGGAAAGGGAGATCCACCCTGAAGAGGTCAAGGTGCAAACAAGTACTCGCCAAGATGTGTGGGGCCTGAGGTGAGTGCCACTGGCGCCAGCGGCTTGTTCCATCTCGACCTGTATAGCCCCGCTCATCGAATCGTACATGAGCCGCGTTGACGTGCCTCTCCTCTTTTACAGATTCCTCAACATGTTGTCCGCTGTTGAAGCGCTGCTCACACTTGGCAAATGTCGTGAAATGCCCATTGTTGGCTTTCTCAACGATATCATGATCATGGGTATCATCGTGAGTCCTATGGCATGTATTCCCTGCCCCTCTTGTGCATGCTCGTCTGATAGGTCCCGATCAGCTAAAACTCACAGGGACCAGGACGAGATCATTCGCGAACCAATCGACCCAGACCCCGCACCAACTACTCGCTCACGTTCAACTCAGACGTCCCTCACGTCCTTCTTCTCACCCACCAAAGCGCGACATCAGAATGGTAACTCAGAAGGCGTCGAATCTCGCAAGAAGACTCACCGGCTGTACATCTCAGACAGTAAAACTCGAGCGTCTGATACGATACCCCGAGATGAAGATGCCGTGACTGGGAAGCTGCAGGTCATGATGTACAAGGAGATGCTCGATACGATCCTGCTCTGCTCTGCTCCCGCCGCAACCCGAGACACTGGCCACGCTTCTTCGTCCTCGGGGCTATCGAAAGGTTCATCGCCCCTACCTTCTCGAAATGACTTCTCTTGGGAGAGGATGTTTACGCATTTATCCTTGGATCCCGAAGTCGTATTCTCCGAGGTGTTTGTGATACAGAGCCGAGCGGTGGTGTTGGGGAACGGCCTACGACACGGAGCTGGGGAAGCGAGAACTTTGAATGAGATGATATCTGTGTGGGAGAAATACGTCGTTGACCTGGGACTTGGGACGCCTCTGCCGTCCGGCACATCGAAAGGGGGTGGCGCGAGAGTATTGAGCGGGACAAATAAGGGGAAAAGGAGGGAAGAAACCCAGAGCCTCGGTCGCACGGAAGACAGGCTCGAGTTGGTGTATCGAAGAGCAGAGGGGAAGAAGAAGAAGGTTCAGAAGGAGGGTGGAACACCGAGGCACAAACGAAGGAGAAAAGGTCCCAGAAATAGAGATACCCAGGTCCCGGACGCCTCCCACGAAGCCAAACCGACGACGATACCGGTTGACGAGTCAGGAGAGCCTCCGCCGACACAGGAAGACAGCGATGTCGAGTTGAACGCAGCAATAGGAGCCGGCGTAGCAGATGAAGATGAGCGACTGCTTCAATTAGCTATCTCCGAGAGTTTGAAAGCGCAACCAACTCCGGTGACACCACCAATCGTAGAGTCGACCGGCAAATCAGCCTCACCGCCGCTCTTCCTCTCTGCCGTTTCACCTCAGCTGCTCGCCAATAATGATACGAGCGGAACCCGAGAAGAATTGAGTGTATCTCGCCCTTCGACGCGAGCGAGCGAGAGGCAATACTACGGGGACCAAGATAGTGGAGACGACCGAGAAGACGACGAATTGGCTCGTGCGGTGGAAATGAGCCTAAACCCAGATCTGGAGCGAGAAGAGGCTGAGGCGCACGGTGCGGGAGAGCAAGGTGAAGAGGTCTCTGTGAAGACTACGCTCAGTCAGCGCAGCGTTCAAGCCTGCTCCTCTCCGATCTCTTCCTCCGTTTGCGAAGGATCAGCAGTTCCCGACACAGCTCATACGAGTACGCACACAAGCTCGACCAGTCAGGCGAAGAAGACGCCGATGACCAGTAAAAGCAGAAACACGGGCGCAGGCTCGATCATAGGCAAGATGACTTTCCGCCATTCTCCGCTCATACTGGCCGCTCACCTGGAGAGCGTCCTAGAATTCTGGATGGGCGCGAGGGAACCGACAGGCGTGAGCTTGGAGCAGACGAGCAGGTGTGGGTGGTGCGAGTTTGAACAAGGGTGCGAGTGGAGGTGAGTTGTGTTGTAGATGGTACTCTACCGGCTGATTGGTGACGCATGAAGTGCATTTGGAGCTGATTTGTTTCATACGCTCTTTGTGCAGGGCGAAGAAAGCAGAAGAGATTTGGAAATCCCGTCAGACGCAGTCACGGAGTTAATACTACAATAGAAGGATCAAGCATACTGCAGTATCGCAGTCATATACTGTATTCATACGCACCATATTGTGCTCATACTGTACACGTACAATATGGTGCCGCTTAGTCACGTACTCCAGTAGAAATGTTACCTTGCATCCCTTCGGCTCGTCAATTCGTTTGCATACCCTAGTCGAAGGTGTCTTGCTCCTTAGAAAATCATTCCAATACGGTGCTACAGTGCTATCATGTGGTTGTATGGGATCGTAATGGGAAACGTGCACAGTGCAAGCGGCCGAGTGACTCTGCTGCTCAAATCCTCACCCATTGAAAACAATACATAGCGCGCACCAATTGGACACGCATACGAGAAATGATGCTATCTTTGTCACGGATGATCTAGTCTACTGTACATTGACATTACAATACTGTACCTCCGCAGGTCTTCGTGACCTCAACTCTAATCTGCGATCACTCAGCAATCCACAAACGCCCACCTACACTCTTCCCCAGCGCAGATCTGACCCCACCCCGCTGCTCCGGCTGGCCCGAGACAAGCATTGCTCACGCTGAACCTGAACGCCTCCGGGTCGATACCTAGCGTGTTCCCCAGTTCCCACTTGGGCCAATTCCATTCGTTGCCACTGCCGGTGCCGTTGATGAATTCCTGGACGTAGCCGTAGATGACGGCGCTCCATACGATGATGTTGAGTAATACCAATAGCGCAACGATGAGGTCCATCGAGTCTGATCGGGCTGAGCCGAAGGCGTAATCATCGTCTTCTCCTTCGTCACCGGCGTGAAGGTCAAAACAGTGCGGACATGTATGCGTGGGACCTATACCTTGAGCTCGGGCTTGAACCGAGTGCGTAGGTAGAAGAGGCCCAGTCCGTCCCGGTCCCGCAGTCCTAATTCGAGCCCACCTGCTTCGAGATCGGGACGAACTGTCATTCTCAGGCGTTTGAGGCGATATAAGAGATTGACCGCACGCGCGAGCGTGGGCGTGATTTTGGTAGTGGTGTGAGAAGGGACAAGTGGACGCGTAGAACGATGGTGGAGGAGCCAAAAGTAGAGTATCTTCCGCTGAAGAAGGTAGGGGCTTGTACGACGGTGGAAGGGAAGCGGTGGGTGGTGGTTGTGTTTGACGACGCTGTCCATGGCCACGACATCGGTCTTGGTCTTGGTCCTGGATCGGGAGCAACGCAACATTGCTGCTCATGTCTTGCAATAGGTCCAAAGGCTGCGCCATCGACACTGGCGGGGAAGAGTGTACAGGCGCACTTGCGAGATGGGAAATCGGGAGTCCCTGATTCAGGGAGTGTGCGTGAGGACGAGGACGAGATTCCCTTTGATAGTCTGTGACAGGCTGCGGATTCGAGTGCGTTGATTGTCGCACTTGCTGGGGCGTCGAGTGTACATGGTCAGCGACGCGGAGGTCACCCTCATGAAGGCGAAGAGCTTGATAGCCCTCATGGTGAGGAGGGATGGGACCCGGACAAGGTCCATGAGGAGGTACACAAGGTCTTTCGCCTTCTCCATCTCCATCAGCACCATCTCCTCGTACAGCGGCACCACCGCTAGTCTGCCTCCGGGCTGCCTGGCCTTCTTCTACTCCGTCTCTCATACACATGATAGCCCGACTCGGCATGATAGTAGTGCTACTCGGTCTAGTCGCTGGAGGTTGAATGGGCTGGTGCAAAGTGAATGATCCGTCTGGGTTCATTGTCGGCGGGAAGAATGACATGCGTGCGATCGATTGATTGGTCGTCTTCTGTCTTTGTGCGCTCGCGCTGAGTGCCTTCTCCAGGACCTGTCAGGATACTCGTCGAACAATTCTCTGATCTAGCAGAACTATCTCGATAGGCTGTTGCTGCTGAAGCGACCGAGGAGAAGGATGATTCGCAGTAGAGGTTGCAAATAGACGACCCGGCTCTTGATTTAGTCAATCCCAGTGCGGTCAATGCATGTTCAGCTACAATCTATCGTGTGAGTCGTCTTGAAAGAGCCAGCATTTATATGCCGGGTCGTCTGTGTCTTTAAGGTTAGTACCACTTCACGAGTCAAAGAGCTATGACGATGAAGAAAGTAGAAGTCAACCTTTCAGAGAAGTCCCCCATGTCTCCTGTATCCTCCTTCTTGGACAAAGCCTTCGTTCCCTTACTTCGAAGGGGGCGCACGATGAATGGAGAGAAGGACGATCGTACCGACGTCCGCCCAGCCATTCCGTACGGTAGTCCGTCGATCGTGCATGCGCCGATAATCGACGTGCATATGGTAAATGGTCCAGATTCCAGGTTGATTCACAGACTTGTCAGTGATTTGCTGAGCGGGGGAACAGCATAAAGGAAGGAGGAAGAAAGGAGATTGGGAGAGAATGAGGGTCGAGAGAGTGACGAAACAAAGGATCATCTGGCCGGCCTGGTGTACCATGAACTGTACGGCTGCCTGTATGTTCCGCGACGATGTTAAGCGATCAGCAAGTGAGTGAGCAAAGCAAAATGAAGTAGCTCATTTTCCGTGGCGTGGCTCGGTGGTGGGAGACTTGGATGGAGATCACCAGTCGCCTGATCTTTGCTTTCGTCGCAGCTTACACAACGTTTCGGCGGGACTCAGATCGGTGAGGGTCTAAGAGTAGGTGACCATGCCGAGTTTCGATACGCTTGGTACCGATACTAATGAGAAACAGAAGCTAAGCATGCCTTGAGCCATGTTCATGTCCCTTTGGTGAACATCTGAAGGGGTCGGGTACAGTACGAGTACATTCCAGAATACCCACCAAACGCGCCGTACTTGACCTCCACCTACCCTGGTCCACTTTCGGCTGGTGATGATATGTTTGGGTTGGGATTTGCGAGTTGTCTCGTACATGTCCAAGCGATAGTGATTGGTCAAGAATCCACAGCGGCTGGAAAGTAAGACCGAATACTGGACATCATGACAACTATACCATCGTACGTGACACAGGCTCAGCTGCAGCCGATAGCGGTGTGATTTGATTAGCTGAGCTGACGATATAATAACGCATCGCCATCGGATATCAACTTTACAGATACGACTTCTATCAAACGCCAACGCATCTCACGCTCAGCGTGTACGTCAAAGGGTATGCTGCTGAGGGGGTGAAAGACCAGGTGGATGTCAAGCTTGATGAGTCGAGCGTGAGTGGTCGGATCGAGTGCTACAACGTTGTTTCTGCCGCGGATAGCGTCAGCGTCAGCGTCAACACCCCGAGCCCTCTGTTTTCCCGGAGCTATCCATTCCTCCTCCGCTAAAAGAAGGACCACTACTAATGCTACCTTGTTGACAGATCACGATGTCACTGCCGGCGCTTCCTAACGGCGCCGTCGGACCTGCAGCTGGAGCCAGATCATTCACCTTGGGACCGCTCTATTCGACCATCGTCCCAGGGGAAAGCACGACTCGTGTACTGAATACAAAGGTGCGTATGCTTTACACTGACCGATGTGACGTGGTGAACAGAGGCGTCGTAGATGAGTGTTCACGATCGTTCCCAAATGGTCATCGACAGTGAACCATCCCCAACAAATATCGTACCGTACCTGCTTGCTGATCATTTGGGTTTTGGAATCGCAACATAACATTGCAGATCGAAGTCAAGCTCGCCAAAGCCTCACCTATAAACTGGCAAACCCTCCTCGCAGACCCCTCAAGACCTGCTCCCTCTCAATACGCCGAAGCTAGCACATCCCAGCTACCGTCTGCCTCGACCCCAACAGCAACTTCGGGCTCAACCCCAGCGGTTCCACCATCAGCTCCTGCGCCAGGTCCAGGCTCGGATGGAGCGAAATATCGACCGAAAACAAGCACGAGGAAAAACTGGGACAGGCTGGTGGATGACGAGCTCGCTGACAAGGAGGATGAGCCGAAAGACCCTGTAAGTATCAGAGTGTCCATGTCCCGTTTCGACTGTTCATTTCCTCTCCACAACAAGGGCCTAACTGTGCATATTCCTTCATCCACTCGTTCCCATTGATTGGGCTACCTTTCCTATCAAGCGTGCTGTGTGATACTGTGTATGCGAATGCACAGTAGATGAAATGAATATGACCCTTCCCTTCCTGGCTGTTGTAACACGCGACAAATTCCTTTATATGAATGCCAATGCCAATGACGCTGATGGCAATGCTGTGACATGATATGATATGATACGGTACGATACGATACGATACGGACAGAACGCAGGAGGCGACGTCGCCCTTCAGTCCTTCTTCAATCAGATCTACGCCAACGCCGACGAAGATACCAAGCGCGCCATGATCAAGAGCTTTACGGAGAGTGGTGGGACAAGCCTCAGTACGGACTGGAACACCATTGGAAAGGGTGAGTGACATAAACCATCACACCACGATGGAGGGAACAGGGCAACAGCAGCCCATTATACCGTGCCAATCCAGTCGCTGCACTCATCTGGATGGACGTAAGATGGATGATCCACGCGCTGACTACGAATTCCACTGTACATCCTGTACCGAACGCATATGATAGGAACTACACCGACAAGACCACCAGAAGGTATGGAGCAGCGCAAATACGAGCATTAGTTACGCTCGATACGCTCCACCCCAGCCGGACATTTTGGCGAGTGTTGAGTGGCCAAGATGTCTCCAGATCGCTTCGTGTTGTGCGGTATGCAGAGCCACATGCAGTATACATAACATATCATAGCGAGAATCTCACCCATCACATATAGTCCAGGAAAGCAACCTCACCTCTCTCTTTTCGTTGCATCATCCAAGGTACCGGATACGTTTTCTCGGCGACAGCGACAGTTGTCTCACCATGTACCATGTCCATCACTGCCCATACAGGCCGTCCGAATCTCCTTCTCATCTAACCGGTCTCTGCTGGTCGTGTATGGGTAAACAAGAATGAGCAGCGTACAAGTGAAGACATGTCCTTGACAACTGCCCCTCCCTATGTATCGCGTCGTGGCTCAAAAACCGTACAACAAATTCATTCCTTCGCTTGATCTTAGGCAGCTTGTTCGCACACACCACTTTTACACCATACTATATATACTATGATATGTTACCCTACATTGATAGTTGCGTTATGCTATACTCACTAAGTGAGCTCGATACGATTGCAAGACTGTTTGTAAAGCGTCGTCATGACCGCCCAAGCAAGAAGGTAGATATTCTTGTAAATGCACGCCTTGTTTGGCGTTCGGCTTCGTTACAACAGACCAGGGACACCGTTTGTTTCACCACATTAATATCCGCCCTCATTCGTCAAGCTCATCCCCATTGAGTAGAACGCCTTCCCAGAACTCATCTTCCACGCCACCTATGTCCAGACCCAGATAATCCGGTCCAGGTTCTTCGAGGCCGATGCCAAGGTCCGATGATTTTTCAGCATCCGCATCGGCAACGCCTCCAACGCTAGCGCTAGCCATCACGATGTCCCTCGGTTCTGAGAGCCGACTGATGGTTGAGCCGATTTCGCGTCCAGGGACGCCGTGGCCAGAGGAAGATATGGGCGACACCACGTCCGATTTTGCGTTCAGTTCCAGGGATGCTTCGTCCGCGTCCTTGTCGGCTATCCCACCTGGACCGGACGGGATTCTACTTGAACCCTGATTCTGACTGCGAATGTGACTCTGGCTTTGGATCCACATATTCGCTTGACCGGGTGAAAGGACGCTCCCAGTCCCACGTTGTATGCCGGTGGTCGACTCTCGAGGCGCCAGGGATGATGAGGCAGCCATTGTGGGCGTATGAGGTGAGGCTAGAGGTGAAGAAGATGTGCTGTAATGTGGCTGCCTTTGCGTTTGTGTATGGCTTGAGCCAGTCAGAGGCTGGTAGTATTTGTTAGGGGGGTCTTGGCGATGAGGAGGGGCGAGAGGCGGTGGCGGCGCCTGCGCACGGAAGCCACCCGGTCTCGTGTCGGCATACGAAGCGAATGCACCACTCGTTGAAGATTGCGGAGGATGAGATGTACTTCCGTATCCTGCCCTGACTCCCGCATGTCTGCCACCCTGGGCTCCAAACGTCGAAGGACCGGTCATACCTGTCACACATACACATTGTGGAAGTCAGACGTCATTCGTACAGCCAAATGAAGGATATATAAAATGGCCAAGGAGAAAAGAGACATCAACAAACAAGGCATGAGTCCGAGCGGGAGGCCAGATTACGCACGATATGCCGAGGAGCTATCCAGGTCGTTCTCTGCGCGAGGGCGTTTCGATATTGATCCATTGTCGTAACCCGCCGAAGAAGCTGTGCGCGAAGCGGGAGGTGGTCGTGCAGATCTTTCCGCGCCAGTCCCAGAAGCAGCATACGGATCGTTTTCGTATTCAAAGTCCCAAGTTCCTGCACCAGTATCTGCCCCGGGCTTGATGGCGGAGCCACTCGCATCTCGTCCTCCACCTGTCCCGTTCACGTAACCGCCATTCGTCACCCGAGCCGCCGGTATCCCCTGATCATTCCTAGATGGAGGGGGATGACGCGAATCGACGGCGTTTTGATTCACGTAACCGGAGCCCGGATTCTGAAAATACGTCTGCGATGCGGAAGGCGGGTCATCTTGAGTCTCCGCATCGTCATCGTCATCCTCGGAGTCGGACAGAGTGAGATCTATGATCTCGTTCACCGGCTGAACGGAAGATCTAGCGGAAGAAGGGCCTGTGATAGACGGAGGAGCTGTCGGCGGTAGGCGTGGCGGTGGAGGGGGAGGTGCTGAGGTGGGCGGTGGTGGGGGTGGCTTTGCGCCATTGATCCGATTAGCCAGTGGTCGTTCGCCGTCCTCGTCATCATCTTCGCTATCTGAAAACACTATCTCGACGAACTTGCGCTTGGCGGCCGTGCCCGTATCACTGACCGGCGCTGAATCGTTCGACATCGGTGAAGGAGCAACGTCGGGCTTGGTATCCGGCGGTGGAGCGACACCGTGTTCGGCCATCCACGCAGAGGAGCCGAATTTATTGTCTTCGGTATGCCAATCTCCAGTAGGCTCGAGTACGACGTCATCAAAAGAATCGGGTACAGCATTGAGAATCGAGAGAACGTAGCTAAGAAGACAGCATGCGAAGTGAGTTGAGGCATTCGGTGCTGCCAAGAAGCGTAACGTACCCATCAACGATCAGGTCAGGAAATTGTAACTCCTTGTTGCATAGGGGACACAACCACTGAGGGTGTTGAGTATTGCTCTCCACCCACCAGGTCGCGTCGAAACATTGCATGTGGGTGCATTTCGACGACCTGACCGGCCGGGTTATTCTCATATAACTAAGCTGCGAGATAGGATGGAGCGATTTAGCGATGATTTTGACGTGCTTGCGATAGAAGACTCACAGGATCTTTTAAAGACATCACAGAAGTGCCGACAATGATATCATCGTCCTCCTCCTGTCTCTTCCGGACTATTGAGAGTGGAATCAGCGTTTGTCTGTGATATGATTCAAGATGGGCGTCGGCGCGAGCAACTCACATTCCGCTAACGAGGCTTCAGCACTGGTAGGCTGCAAGGCGTTCAATCGCTTCAAAAGCTCTTCCTTCGGCGTCATTTCTGTGAATACTATTTGGTAGAAAAACCTCTGCAGAAGGAAAAAAATGTCTAGATTCAGCCTTGCCTAGGACAATATCGATGAAGACGAGGAGGACTCACCTTTGCCTGATCCTTCTTTTTCCCAACAGTCGGTCCCGAGTGTCCCACCGTCACATACGTCGGCCGATTTGGTACTCTCGATAGGCCGTTTGGTCCCTTCTCAAGGTCGAATGGCGGTGCACTGCCAGCTTTCCCTCTCAGACCTTTCTCCTTGAACGCCAGACCGTAATTGTCCACCGCACAATCTGGATTCGAAGGAAATTCTATTGGTAGATTACGATTCGATGGCGCGACTTGACCAGGAAGCAATGGCATTCCGGGGGGTCTGAAATAATCCGAAGATGTGCAGAAGAGACGTATTGCATATCGCGGACTCGCGGTCGGGTTGGCTCTATGAGATGCGAGATAATGTCAGCTGGGCTATACTACACCAAACATCAAAACGGATGTAATGATTGACGAGCGCACCTCGTCTGATTCAACTTGTCTATCACGTCTGCGGTCAACGTGAAATGCGTACGTCGCTCACGCCTAACATGTGAATTCTCATTATGTGAGATATCTTATTGTCAGCTCCGTTCATTGCACCTTGACACCTACCAGGCAGCGACTCCATGCTCGTTAAGGCTTTTATTGGCTTCCACATTGGATTTGGCTTCCAGTCAAGAAGCGTAGGAGATGGCCCTGTGTACACTCATGGGTGTCAGCTGTTGTCCCGAACGCACGAGATCTTGTACGATCACTGACGAGAGTAAGCCGTGGCAGTGGTGGAAGAAGACCAATTGCTAGCAGAAGGCCGCGAAGGTCCCGCCGCACTATAGCGTTCTCCTCCATACCCGTTTGACGTCCCCGTTGGACCGGACGGACGATTGGCATACGAATCTGCTGCTAGTCAGCTTCTACTTCTTCGGACCACGAGCATTGATGACAGAGCACTTACTGGACGATGAAGTCGATGTAGCGGGGACGCCACCAAAAGTAGGCGGCGGAGCTTGGTACCCTCCTACTCTCTGAGCCGGTCCTCCTATTTGCTCACAAGCCAGCCGTATCTCTGCATAACCTCTTAGATTGCCGTTCAGCTTCATCCGTTGAAAGGCATCCTGCACACTACAGACAGACGCAAGACAAAGTACCACGTCAATGATCAACCTTCATCACTCTGACATGGTAGACAAAATCAGCTTACCGATTCACCACCTCTACTTTTCGATCTGAACTCCGTATGAACACCTTCTCGGTTATGCGTTCATTGATGACATTGGCGAACGCCCGAAGCGTCATTACCGTCTGTTTAGGGATGTACGTCCCAACGAACCACTAGATTGGCAGAATTGGCAGAGTTTATGTACCGTCAGCTTCCTAATTACACGCCAGGCATGTCATTGGTAGACGTAGGAGGTGACAAGCTGAGATCGTCCGTCGTCGATTCGATATGACAGCTGAGCCAGAAATGTCCACCGAAGCTAGCTTACCGCATGGTCGCTCCAGTCAGTCTGGAGGGCAGGACGGGATGCCATTTCGGCATAAAATGATTGGGGATCCCCTCGCTGAGTTGGTCGATTGAACCTTCAGAAGCTCGATCCTTGCGAATATTGTGCGTGATAGGTTCAGCAAAGCAGGACGCTTGTCGTTGCTCAGTCGAGTGGAGTCAAAGTGACGTAGAGGACCGATGATTGACGTGACCGATGGGCAGGCAGAGGGGGGAGCAACAGAGGGGCGGAAAAAGATAAAAGTTGACGATGACCTGCTCACGATATGCATGGTCGATGGACAAACATATCATCAGCTTGGAGGTTTAGCTATAGCCTCCTCACCGTACGAGATCTCCCAAATTTGATTCCGCTGATTGTGCGTGACTATATATATGGTGGTGTGGAGGTCCTCTTTCCTTTGCAGCGGCGAAGAAATCCCAAATTTCGGACCAAGCTTATGCAACATATGTTGATCAAACCGTTGTATAACATATAGGCCTCTCCAACGAATCGAAAGGAAGGGTTTGAATAGCATCGCAATCATCATGTCGAGTCCAACCGCTCTCAGCAAGCCTCAAGAGCTTGTCGAATGGCTCAAAGCTAACGGTGGCCACTTCCACACTTCCGCTGAACTCAAAGTGAGTTGCTTTACCGATCACCTCCCTTCAATCGTCAAGCTATACGACCATGTTGGCCGAGCCATGCAGATAAGATATCTTCAGGGATTCGTCGCGCTGACAAGCTCAGGTAGATCCCCAATTCGGCTTGTCGGTATTCTCGACCTCGCCGATAAAAGAAGATGACGTGCTGGTCTCGTGCCCCTTTGAGCTGGCGATCACCGCTCAGCTGGCCAGTGAAGCTGTGAGCGAGGTAAAGGGGATCGAGGAAGAACAGCTGGTTTGGCCGGCTGGGACTTCCAAAGAAGGGGAGAAGTGGAATGAGAGGATGAGGATTGGTGCTTATCTCGGACTGCATTGGGTGCATGCGGATGTCAAGTCGGACGCGTGAGTAGAAGAGGGATCGCTCAGCTGTCTTCTCTTTTCTGAACCCGTGCTGATTCAAGCTGATCCGGTCTTGACGCTCCCAACTGGCAGTCCGTGGCCGCCCGCATTGAAGCACAAGATCTATCTCGAATCCTTACCATCCCCTCCGGATCTTACCACTCCAATGTACTTCACTGACTCGGAGCTGAACCTGCTGCAAGGCAGCAATCTCCTTGGAGCGGTCGAATACCGGAAGCGGGAGTGGAAGGCGGAACAGGAAGCTGTATGGTCCGTCCTCAAAGAAGACGGCCTTACTTGGTGGGTGCCTTTTTGTATCTCCTATGGTTCTGATCGGAATAATGCTCGGCCCAATTCATGGGATTAGCGAGCTTGAACGATGTCGAAAGTCGACGTCTGACGCTGTACTCGATGTCTACCTTTATAGGGAGAGGTACCTTGCCATAGCGACGTATATGTCATCGAGATCTTTCCCTTCGAAATTGCTCAAAATTCCTGAAGGGCAGAAGTCGCAGATAACCCCCGCTGAAAAGCGCAAGGTGGACGAGGAAGAGGAGGTATCTCAACCTGTCCTCTTGCCTGGTGTGGACATTTTCAATCGTGAGTTGGGTCGCATGCGTATTGAAGGGAGCAACGAGATGATAGTGCTGCAAAGAGGATCCTGCTAACAATTGCATCGATTGGTATGCCATAGACGCTCGAAATCAACCTATCCTCTGGTTATCCTCCCCTGTCCAATCTACCTCCGCTCCTAACTCTGACCCTATCCCCTCGATCTCGCTAGTATCTACCCAAGGTAGCGATGCTGGCGTTCAACTCTTCAACAACTACGGCGCCAAGCCCAACGAAGAATTGCTCCTTGGATACGGATTCGTCATTCCTTCAAATCCCGAAGATACCGTCAATCTCCGCTTAGGAAAACTCGGCAATCTCCCTGAGCATGTCACGAAGAAGCTGGCCGAGAAGAAGCTTGATGCCAGTAAGAGGTTTGAGCTGAGACGAGATGGGGACATGGACAAGGAGCTATTGGAAGTCGTGAGGATCATGCTGAATGATCACGATCCCGATCACGAGCACGAGGAGATAGATGAGGATGATGAGCATGCGTTACACGCGCATGAGGAGGAGGAAATGCAGCTTGAGCTCGACGTGTTGGGGATGTTGGGTGGAATGCTGGATGACAAGCTTGCGAAGCTGCAAGGAGAGGCAACTGAGCCTGAGACCGGTACATCTACGGACAGCAAAGCTGCGAGAGCTCACATACGGGAGATGTGCGAGATTTACCGACAAGGTGAGAGAGCATGACACCCTGTCAAGATGAACTTATCCGTTCCTTCTCCGAGATCTTCGATGGTTGTACCCAGCCATTTCATGAATGGGCCTCTACCGAGAAGCTCGCTGACCTCTCCAATGATGCTGTCTGTGTGTGCTCTTTGCTCAATGCTCAACCTGTACAGGCCAAATCGATATTTTGAACTCAGGTATGGACAAACTGACTGAGCGAATAGAGAGAATAGAGAAACTTTTGGATGAAGGTATGGGTGGATGTCCGTGTGGTTGCTAGCCAGAAGCTGCCTCACTGTATGTCGGAACACGACAATTGGAAGTGACGCAACACTTGTCCGGACTGGCGGGCGGCTTTATGGCATCCCGATCTGCAGACGTGATTTCGCTGCATTCGTCAGCTCTCTTGACAGACGCTTGTTGGTATATCGTCATTCATTGGGCGTCCCATCTCAGGAGATAGCGGATAGAAAAATCCGACTGCATGAAAGCGATGTATGACTTCAGATAATCCAATCATCTGGCCAACCGAACTTGGGTACACCGCTCATGGTCCAGGTCCGAATCGAAGGCACAGACAAACACGACACCCAAACTAACAGTCTTGTTGGCCGTTCAATCAAAGAACTCCAATAGCCTCCTTTACACCATTCACAATGCCATTTCCATTCGCTTTCTTGGGGCCGTCACTTTGAGCGATCTTTGATCCGGAATCGCTACCGCCTGTCCAGCCTTGCGCCTCGAGTTGTCGTTCCATCTCGACGATCTCTGCGCCGACGGCTCGGACATGTTCCTTGGTCGACTCGGGGCACAGGGCCAGAGGCTTTCGGGCGAGGGCGGCGGTGAGAGGGTAGTTATTCGCCCATGCTACCATGTACTACGAGACATGTGACGAGTTAGCGTCGAATTCATCAGGGAAATGTGAGAAACAAGCAGAACAGAATTCGTCTGCATCAATGATACATAGATAACACTGTACCGTACCGACTGAGCTAAGGAACAGATCAAAAGCGCAGGAAATCTCACCTTAGTACCCAGAATAGCACCTTTGCCCATCCCCCACTCAGCTTGCGAGATAAGCCCTGCGAATTCCAGAGCTTCCTCCACTCTTCCAGCAGAGGCGAGCTCGAAAGCCTTGGCGCACACCCGGGGAGCGACGTTGGTCATACCTGTGATGGCACCCTTCCCGCCGACTGCGAGCGCGCCAAGGAGATAGTCTGTTGCTCCGCCCAGGATGGTGAATGGGGCTGAGGGAAAGTAAGAACAGAAGGGTCAGTGTCGGTGTCCGCGAAGTTGCTGGTGGAGTTGAGGGGGTTCGAAATGCGTTTGGTGAGGGACAATGCACGTTGGGGTGATAGATGGATAGATGGGGTAGCCAAGTACGTTGCACTCACACCCAAAGTCATTCTTCTTGGCAAAAGCAGTCTCTCGTGCGATTCGACCCACATCGTGGTCTGTATGCTTGACGCCGACGATATTGGGGTGTCGAGCCAGCTTGCAGATCAGGTCAGTGTCCATCTGGATACCGCTACATACGCCGGGGTAAGAGTAGATGATGATGGGGATCGGAGAAGCCGAGGCGAGCTATTCCGTAGTGACAATCAGCTTTGCTATCCCTCACATGATTCCTCAGCCTCAATAGGATGCTATATTGTGTTGTCAAGTCATACCAGATCAAGAAACGGCGATCGGTCTATCACTTGTATCACTCACCTCTTCGAAGAACGCCTGGATAGCATCGGGCGTCATGGCGGAAGGGTAATAAGAAGGAGGCAGCACCAACGCAAAGTCCGCTCCGGCCTCATGGGCGTCACGGCACATCTTGAGCGCTTCTCGGGAGGATTGGGCGCCGACTGTGCCTGCGATGATGGGACCGGTGTTGCCTACTCGTCGCCAAGCTTCTTTGGCGGTTCGAATGAGCTACGAGTGAGCGACAGACACAATGAGGTTAGTATCGCACTCCCCTTCGCAGCGGACGCACTGGGCAGACGGCACACCCAATGAGAGATGCGTGAGTACGGCCGGGGACGACTACCGAAGCCCTGCCCCTCTCCATCCCGGAAGCAGAGATATCCCTCTGACACTCTCCTGACGCAGCTGTTATAAGGAGCCTGCCACTCACAGTCTTTCGCTCCTCGTAGTCGAGGGCAACAGCCTCGGCCGTACTGCCCTGTACGACGACCCCAGCAATTCCCGACCGAGCCAAGAACTCCATATGCTTCACATGAGTATCCAGATCCAGTCCTTGCTCTGGAGTGGGCTGGAAGAAGGTGACTGTGGGACAGTAGATGCCCGGTGGAAGCACCTTTGGCTGGGAGGTAGCGATGGGCATGGTGGGCTAAACTAAGGTCGGATGCGCGTGAATGGGACCCCGTGTCTCAGAGGCTTATAGGGAAGGTGATAATCAGAACCGCGCTTCAAAGACTACAGAGATCAAAGGTGGGTCATGAGAATCATCACAAACCGGGATATGCGAAGCCTTATACCTTGATCATGCTCGACATCCAACATGAAGAGAAGCAGCGTACGGCTCGAAACGGCCCGTCTACCGATGCCGAAGTCCTCGCATGTTGTTATCTGCCCGGTTCATGATCCTACAGCTATCCCAAAGCATAGATAGACGCCGAGCAAGTAAGCGGCTTTCTCATTCGAGACTCAAATCAGGACAATTGTCAATGTGCACGAGTGAGTCCGCATGTCCGCCCGTGCCGAATGAACCGGATGACAGAAGATGCTCGTACAGTGCAAGTCGGTATTCGGGCCTAGCCGATAATCGGGAGCCTTGCCGGCATCCCGAATAATACTTTGCCCACGTGGGTATGGCATATGCCTTGCAGTTCGTTGAGAGCCTTGAGAAAGTTGCCAATGGACCATGTGAGTGCATGCATCTTCATAGAGGTTTTGGTAGATGGTAGCAGTGTCATCATGCAGCAGTGCTTCAATCGACAAGGCTCCAGTCAGAAGGTAGTGATTGCACTACTATACCGGCGGCAATGGCAGTCCAGCTTTCCCACGGTGGTTGACTGCTTTCAGGCGCAAAGCGGTCTTTGCTGCAATGAGTCGAAACATTTGACATTTGTTTGACGACTAAGTTGGAGGTGGAGGTCAAATCACAACGATCAACGTTGAAAGAAGACCCAGGCTTCTTGAGTCGAACTTGCGAAGTCAAGAGAAGAGAAAAGAATCAAGATTCAAGAAGTGCAGAACGAAAAGCAGGGCAGCGAGAAGTCTAGTGAGTGGCTGCTTGTTCTGATCTCTGCAGTCCCGTCGGTCTGGTCCACGCACAGCACTCTGCGAGCATTGTGCTTTGGCTAGGATGTCGCGAAAATTGGACCATCCCATCCATGTTCGAGGCTACCCTTCTCCTGGCAAGTCTTAGATCCATGAGGAGAAACGCTCATGATATATATCGGTACAGCTGAGCGCATATAATAAGTCGATCTCTCAGCCCCCGGTCACGGACCCTTCTCAAATTCAGGCCATTTCAATTCGGACATACCGCGAACCATGTCCGCGTCAGCTCAACAGTGGTCTCCATCGTCTTGGAGAGATAAGCCTATAGCCCAGGTGAGCTTCTGTTTTGCAACATTTTCATTCTCCCCGCTGCTGCAATTACTGTTCCTTCCCATGTCTGGGTTGGATGTGATGATTAACCGTTGCAGGCGCAATAGATGGGCTGACCGATGCGCTTGTTTGTGTGTTCGCCTGGCAGGATGTCATCTACGAGGACAAAGCACATCTGGAGAAGGTCTTGACCAAGCTCAGACGTCTACCGCCGCTCGTGTCTCCTGTAGAAGTGAGTCGACGTGCATGCAGTGTCAATTGAACGGGCGAAAACTGACATCAACTCTGCCGTGCTTCAGATCGACAGGCTTCGAGCTCAGCTGGCGGATGTTGCAACGGGCAAGGCATTCTTGCTCCAGGGTGGTGACTGTGCAGAGCTCTTTGATGACTGTTCTCAGGTGAGCATGCGTTCGATCGTTTCAGCGGGAGATGTGTACTCTTGACCTCAGCAAAGCGACTGACGCTCGCGCCGTTCTACAGGATCCTATCGAGCACAAACTCTCCCTGTAAGCTGAAATGTGCCAGCTATCCGGGGAACCCAGCTGACTCGTTCATCGTAATCAACTGCAGTATCCTCCTCATGTCCCTCATCATCCTCCATGGGTCTCGACTCCCCGTTGTCCGAATCGCTCGTATCGCAGGTCAATACGCCAAACCCCGTTCAAAACCTACAGAGATTGTCAACATTGAGGTACCTGATGCCGATGATGCCTCCCAGACTAAGATTGAGAAGAGGGAGGTGATGAGCTTCAGAGGCGATAACGTGAATGGTTATGAGGTGCACGAAAGAGCACCCGATCCTGAGCGACTCCTCGGGTGAGTACAGTGTTCCGTTTCTCTCTTCTTCAAATCGAGTCTGCCACGACTTAGCGGACAAGACTTGTCCTCATTTCAACGTTCAATGCTGACCGATTACATAACACACCACAGCGCGTACTTCCACTCAACCGCTACCCTCAACTACATCCGAACCCTCCTCTTGTCAGGCTTCGCAGACCTTCACAAACCGCTCGACTGGTCATTCTCTCACGTCCGATCGCCAGAGCTCCACCAAGCTTTCAGCGCCGTCATCGACAGCTTGAAAGATAGTCTGGACTTTATGAAGGTCGCTACTGGTGGTACCGGCGGTCGAGATAGAGGTGGTATGGAGACTGTTGACCTTTTCACCAGGTAAGATATGAGTAAATCGGTCAAGGGTGTGGTTCAGTATAGCTGATCCCTGAATCGGCTTTTGATTTTGATTCATCAGTCACGAAGCCCTTCTCCTAGAGTACGAAGAAGCCTTGACAAGATCTTTTGACAGCGCCGTTCCACAGTCGTTCTCCCCCTCTTCAACGAGAAATTCCACTCCTTCGGTGTCCCGTTCCGCCTCACACGTACGCGTCGCGACCGACCCATCTTCGACCGGGCGATACCCCCACTCGCCCGTCCGACCACCAAAGTCCCCTTCGTTGGGCGACGGCTTCCACGGCTCTTTCACAGAGATGAAATTGTCATCAGGGGAAGACAGAAAAGCTGAGAGGTGGTACAATACTTCCGCGCATTTCATCTGGATTGGAGACAGGACGAGACAGCTTGATGGTGCCCATGTAGAGTACTTCAGAGGCATCGCCAACCCCATGTAAGCTAGACACGGCTAGATGTGCTCGATAACTCCACATTGCTGACCGGTTGGGCTTCCAGCGGTATCAAGGTGGGCCCTACTATGCAGCCTGAAGAGATCGTGCGGATCTTGGACAGTGAGTGGTTCTTCCTGGAATTACCTTCAGGAAAGCTAGCGGCAGTCTGCTAACAAGTTAAGCGCAGTCGTAAATCCCGATAGAATTCCGGGTAAAGTCACGCTCATCGGACGATACGGCGCCGAGAAGGTGAATCTTGACTTCATCAAGAATCTTGTACAACAAAAGAGAGAAAGGAGCTGACACATGTCACCGTCTAGGTCGACAAATACTTGCCCGATCATATCGAAGCAGTCAAGAAGACTGACCACGTAGTCGTTTGGCAATGCGATGCTATGGTGAGCAGCTCGCAATTCTAGACAGCATTTTTTAGTAACGGTGTGGATAGACAGCTGATCGTCCTACTTCTTCGCTTGTTTGATATAGCATGGAAAGTGCGTAATACGCGAGGAGACTTGACCTCGCTCAATCCCGCTGACTTCCCTTTTTGATCATTAGCACGCGATCTTCCGTCACGGATCCAACGTTGAAGACTCGTCACTTTGTCGACGTGATCACGGAAATTACTAAATCCATGGCTATTCATCGAGAGAAAGGTACCATCCTTGGTGGTGTACATCTTGAACTGACAGGAGAAGTCAACGATGAGGGTTACTCAGTGGTATGTGCAGACGACATTTCTTTCCTCACGTCTTGATCGGCAGCAGCTGCTGGTCTTCCTCCCTGTCGGCCTAGTGATGTGCTATTCATTTGGGGTTGATCTTATCTGAATTCGTTCCACCCTGTTTGTTTTAGACGGAATGTATTGGTGGATCAATGGAATTGGAGGACAAAGATCTCTCGTTCAACTATCGAACGCACTGCGATCCTCGACTCAACTTTGAGCAAGGTTTAGGTGAGCGGATTGGTCCTCTGTGTCGCCAGTCATGGAACGGAGATGCTGATTTTTTGAACTATTTTCGTCCTGATCACCGTACAGATGTCGCCTTCCTGCTTGCGGATCATCTTGGCTCAAAACGACGAGGTGTACAGCCAAAGGACATCCTCCTGTCTTCGCTTCGAGGAAGGAAGTAAATAATTGGGGACATTCTCATCATTGGAGACGTAGCCAACTTCCATCTGTACGAATGGAGCTATATATGATGGATTAATTGCGTGCAGGAGTAGGCAAGATGCAGTTCTCAGACTGCGCCCAATGCATCATCATGCCTCTCGGACAACTGACGATAATAGCGACCGATAGGCTATGGGCTCGCTGTGGCTCGCAGGCCTACTTGGATCTGTGCACCAAGTTCGGGAAAACCTAAGGCCAAACCCATGAAGGGTTTCTTGGGTAGCCTACTGACAAAATGCTGCCCGAGGACCAAGTGGTATGGCAACAGGAATGATGTTGCATCAATCTACGGGGTGAAGCGGTTTTATGACTGCAATCCTTCTTTGTCCAGCTCCTCGAGCACAAGCTTGGCGCCTTCTACAATTATCTGGTGCTCGACCTGTGAACAAGAGATTTAAGTAGAGGAGATTTGGTCAGCAAACGGACAATGCGAAAGACAGCCTGTGCGTCGCGTCAGAATGATGAACCCCCTGAGACTGCCGCGAGGCCTTTGTGGCCACTCCGCTCACGACTAGGGCGGCTGGGAGAACTGGACGAAGGAAATGAACAGCCATAGGAAATCATCATTTTCTCCCTCACCTCATGTATCCTAGCCTCGAGATCCTCGACCTTGTCCTCCTTCTTAATCTCCACCTTCCTCACCACCAGAGGTTCTCCCCTATCGACCTCAGCCACAACGCGATGCACCATGACACCTGTCCCTTCCACCTGTCCAGCATGGAAAGCGTCAAACGCACGGCCGATGGCGTTGGCGCCGTCAAATGCGCCAGGAAGGGCCGGATGGAGGTTGATGATAGGGATGGGGAAGTGCAGTGTCTCTGGCGCCGGAGGCAGTTTGGCGGAGGTGTCGGGCTCCTTTTCTGAAGTGGATTGGGATTGGGGTGCGGAAGTCGATTGTTCGCTATTAGGCTGGATACTCAGTTTGGAGATAGAAGCGTCGAGTTCGGTCGTAGCGCTCGTGCTCGACGTCGTGGTCGCGTCCGAACCAGAGGGTTTTGAGGGGATAGGTTCGGTCTGTGTCGGCAGACTAGCAGGTTGAGGCGGGCCTAAAGCAGGCTTGGAGGGCGGCTCAATCTCCCCCGAGAGGATCCTCAAGAACCTATCCGACAGGATATGCATCCATCCCGCGAGCACGATCAAATCAGGCTTGGAATCCAGCACCAAGCGCGCCACTTCGGAATCGTAGTCTTCCCTCGTCGCTCCAGGATTCTTATTCTGGAAAGTCTTGAGCGCACAGACGGATGTGGGTATGGGTGGGTTGGCGGTGCGTGCTCGGGTGAGGCCGTACGCTGCTGAGCGGGAGGAGATGACGTGCGTTATAGCTGCGTTGGGGAGGGATGGCGTGCCAGCTGCGTCGAGCAGAGCTTGGAGGTTTGAGCCTGTGAAGGAAGGGATGGGACGTCAGACGTCAGCCTCGAGCGTGGTTGCTGATGGACGAGTGGTTGCCCGTTGACTTCAACAAGACCGCATCTCTTTCACTTGGGTGAGTCGTTATGACCTGATCATGCTGCCAAATGACATCGCTCATGAAGTAAGTTCCAGCGTGTACCCCAACTCCGTCTCACCTGATCCAGAAATGAGCACCGTTATCCTCCTCACTCGCTTGGCTGGAGCAGGTACAATCGTCTCCTGTAGTGACGGCATGATTGGGCGTGAGTCTGAGCTATTGAGTCTGTTGAACAGCTAGATCGAATGTTCTACCCGTATTGCAAGCTTGCGACAGAGGAAAGAGCAATCTATCCTATCGTAGTGTATTGTATTCGAGTCTGTCCTCATGTCCCAGCTAAAGAAAGAAAGGCCTGACAGAACTGTCCTCGGAAATTCAACCTCATTCCTCAAGATTCAAGCTTAAAACAAATACAAATATCCAGTTGAGTCGACCGTGGGAAACTTCACCGATCCACCATAACGAAGATCGCCGGCGACTCGTTCCGGTCCTCTCCCTCGACAACGAAGATCTGTAACTCAACTACCCGATTGTCTTGATCGATTCCTCAGATTCTGCGCATATAGCGTACGATTTACCACTTTCAGTCCCATCAGCCGCATCAATACACGGAACATGGAAGCCACCGACCTCAAGCCAGGGCAGAACCTCGCCCACCTCTTACCCCCTTCATGGCGATCTGATATTCAGAAGTGGTATGCTGAAGATACGCCTTCTTTCGATTGGGCGGGGTTCGTGGTAGGTGAGGAGGAACAAGAGGCGATTCTATGGGGGAAGAGCGGAGTGAGTATCCATTCTCTCTAGCTGGGTCAGGCTATCCGAAGAAAGCCTTAGGTTGGGCAAGGTAGTTTCCGTCACGTTGCAAGAGGAACTGATCGACTTGTGTATGTGCGTTAGGGCGTCCTTGCGGGCGTGCCGTTCTTCGACGAGGTGTTCAAGCAAGTAGACTGCTCGTGAGTGTATTATATCATTACTGCGCGCCCTCTGCTCCTCTGATGCCCACTCTGGTCTATCGTCGCGGATTCTACCGGGTGCCAGGTATCGTGGCTGTTGCTGATATCGCGTTTGGGGGGCCGGACATCACAGCGTCGAATGGCTCATGCCCGAAGGATCCGTAGTACCAGACAACAGCAAGACAAAGGTAGCCGTTGTGCGAGGTAAAGCGAGGCAGCTCTTGTTGGGCGAGAGAGTGGCTTTGAACACTCTGGCCAGATGTAGTGGTATCGCGAGCGTGTGAGTGATCGTCTGGTCGATCGATCGAGCGATCAAGCGGTTCCCCTGGCCATTCCCATTACATGACCACTTGATCGTTTTATCCCAAACAGGAGTATAGCTCCACTATCAGCAAGACCTGCTGCTCTCACACTGTGAACCTCGATGATCATCAGAACTTGAGAATCCTGACTGATGGTCATACTCTCCAGTTCGCGGCGATTCAGAGACGCTGCCAGAGCAGAGGGCTGGAAGGGCACAATAGCCGGTACGAGGAAGACGACGCCCGGTTTCAGGCTGGTTGAGAAGTACGGTATGATGGTCGGCGGAGTTGATCCTCATCGACATGATTTGTCGTCGATGGTCATGTTGAAGGACAACCATATCTGGGCTACAGGTGAGTGCATTGTGACGCGCAGCTCATCGACTGTCAGGGCCGCCTCCGTGTATCGATGTCATCTAGCTTTTGGATGATTGCGCGATCGCCAAGTTTCAGACATATCTTATACCTCGTCAATGCTGACTCGTTATCGCATGTAAAAATTGACACTCCGTGCGCCCCTACGATCCAGGCTCAATCACATCAGCCGTCCAGACCGTCCGCCGAGTCGCGGGCTTCTCCTTACTCGTCAACGTAGAATGCCAAAACGTCCAAGAGGCCGACGAAGCCATCGCCGCAGGTGCCAACATTGTCATGCTTGACAACTTTGCCGAGAGTGACTTGCATTCAGCTGCGAAGCAACTCAAGGATAAGTGGAGAGGCAAAAGGGAGTTCTTGGTTGAGACTAGTGGAGGGATCGTAGAGGGGAGCTTCAAGGGCAGACTTGGGCCTGGTGAGTTGGATCATCGCTTATCTTCCTTGTCGCCTCGTCTTTCAGATGACCATGGCGGGGAGCTGTGAACAGCTCTTTGTCAGAATGGGACAACATCTGCCCTCAGACCTGGTCAGACTTGGGTGTTGTTCTCGAACGATTGTGGACTAACGATGGATCGCCCTTCTCTATCTACTTCTGCTCATTAGACGTTGACATCCTCTCGACTTCGGCCGTACACCAAAGCTGCCCGCACGTCGATTTCTCTCTCAAGATCCAGCCCAAGAAGGCATAACGAGGTTATACATATACAGGTCAATTACGTGCTCATATGCATCTGCTCTTGCAACGGCTGTACTGGAGACCATTGATGTGTTGCTGCGATTGATATCAATTTTGAGCGTGTGACTTGGACATGTTTGATCTCATTGTCGATTCTGGCTAATGCTGCTTATGTGCTGCTAGACCGCAACGAGCATGTCAAACTAGCTAATGATCGGAAGGTCCTATCGATGTCTCAACACAGCTGCAAGGCTACCGAGGACAACTGATCACAACTGAATGGAGAAGGGTTCTTCATCTCGTTGATGATTGATTCATGCTTCTGAAGTCTTTCGCTCGCTACTTCTTCGTCCCCTTCACCGTTTTCTAGCCCATGATGTACGGTCCTCTTTGCTTTCATGTTTTCGTCTCATTTTTCTCTTCACGATCCATTTTCTTTCTCAACGTGCTCGTCACTTTCCTCCGTTCATGTCATCAGAATCATCACAATACCGACCCGATGCCCGCCTCCCTTCCCATCCCCTTCACACTGGATGATCTACCTCCATGTTCCGTTCTGCCTCTGACCTATGGATACAAAAGATTTCCTCTTCCTAAATCCACTAGAAGTTATATGATACAGTATGGTTTGTAGTTTCCCCCCTTCTCCTTCGACTCGTCGCGAAGGAGTTCACTTGAGGTCATATCCGCTATATGGATGGTGGTGGCGGGGTTGATAGACGATCTGATATGGTTTTCACGGCGAGAATCAAGCTACTCCGCTCGGACTCGCACTATTCAAGTCGGATTGATCGATTGATATTGGATGAATGGAGGTGGCGAGTCGATCCCATGGCACATGTCCAAGCTGTTGCAGCCTGTTCAACCTTGACCAAGACCGGCAATGGCACTCGGTCAGCTCAAGCTCCAGCTTCCGTTGCAGTATCATGTAGTGTCACTTTGGCACTTTCGGCCTCCACCCGCTATGGAAGCGCAATGAGACCAATCAACTCACTTATCGACGTTACGCGGTAGAGGTTCTATTCCGCACGTTGACCCTCCGGCTAGCGGCCACCACTGGTCGGAGTGAGCGGCGAGATGGGAGCAGCGGGCCGAGGGTAAGAAGTGTCTCCGGGCTTCATATCGACGACGATTGAGGTTGAGGCGGACGCGGCTGTGGAGGTGACTGCGTCTGTGGTGCGTGTGCGGGGAGTAACGGTGACAGGTATGCGTGTGGGTATGGTTACGGATATGACAGCCTGTGTCAAACAAGAGGGAAGGTGGTTGTGTCTACGTACACCGTACGCCGAAAGCAGAAGTGAGATTGAACGGTGGCAAAGCTTCTCGGTGATCGCGGTCGGTACGTTCACTTAATCACTGAAGACTATATGTGGTATTAGACGTTAGGTTATATGGTTCGCTGGCTGGGCTGTGCTCTCGGTGGGGTAAAGTGTTAATGTTGTGGGGTGAGCGTGGGCGTGAGCGTGAAGCCTCGTTACATGATGGCGAGCACGGTCTTTCTATACCTATTCCTATCACTCCTGAACCCCGCATCAATCTACTCGGCGCCTACACTACATACGCACTGGCGAGTTAGCGAAGCCGTGCGAAAGGATGTCAGAGGGGGTCAACCCAATCTCGCTAAAAGAACCCAACCAGAGAAGCCAATTGGGATAATGCTTCCTTTAGTTCATCTTCGGCCATTGATTAACGTCACTTCTCAGCAGCAGGAAATGTATCCTAAGAGCTTCCCAACACACTATAAAACAGTGTGGTGTAGCATGGGACGCATGTACGGCTTCGTGATTTACGTAGTTACACAGATCCTCTCTGTCAATCCAAGCTCTTCCCCCCTGTCTCTGCACAGGTTTCATGACGTCCGTCGCACTTCGATCTGATTCTCTTTCTCTCTCTGTGTGTGTGTGTGTGTGTGTGTGTGTGTGTGTGTGTGTGTGTGTGTGTGTGTGTGTGTGTGTGTGTGTGTGTGTGTGGGTGCTACGTTGAGAGAAGCAATGTTGGTTTCGTGCTTCGGATGACCGGCTTCCGAGCACTGTCGCTATTGATATGTTGGTTCTCGGTGAATTAGTGATGTCCGACTGACACGCATCAGCACACACCGGTACCATGTTATTTCAGCTCCTGCTTTCGAACGTTCTTGTAACCATCAGTATGTACTACTGTCCGTGTCGATGCCAAAGGTCCGACCGATAGTCACAAGCTTTCGTCATGGGCATTCAGACCGGGTTCTAGGGTTGTTAGCTTGTCCTGGATCGATTGATTTGCAGGCGAAAGGAGGGGATTTGAACCAACGCGCGTCAGCTCCAAGTCCGAAGCCAACCCTTGTTGATCTTCCGGATCGTACAAGAGTCCGAATGCCGAGCGCGGACCTCCCTCTACTTCGTCCATTCGTCATGATGATGAGTGGAGCTGTCTGTTTCAAAGGAAACCCCGGAATGGCAAGACCATTCGTACAAGAAACTGCTTCAAAACGTTTTACGTAACAGGGAGGCTTCGGTCGGCTCGTGCCTGATTCTACACCATCGAGACTCGAATCGATCAGATAAGGTGTGGGCGATGACAACGACAGATTAATTATTCAGCTTAGCTGTCAGAGTGTAAAAACCCGCTCGGAATACGTACACAGCAAGTCGGTATCTGCAACTTGTCCGACAAAATATGGCCGCTTCACAACTACCTAGCAGAGCCGAGCTCGCGAAGTGGGATCAAGAGGATCCCCTCAACTGGACAAGGGACGAGTTTGAGATACCTACTATCAAGGCATGTGGAGGCGATGGCGGTGAGTGGAATGAAGATCAAGCTTGCCCAAGCTTGCCTGTGCCCTTCCATGGATACGCCTAATATGAGCTGCTATTGTGATCGATTCATGAGAGAGAACGTAACCAAGTCTGGTATACTAACCTGACTGTGCGTGATTCTGGCGGTCGGTTGGGCGGTCAGATGGCGAGGCGATCTACTTCTGCGGGAATTCCCTGGGATTGCTCAATAAGCGGGCTAGACAACATCTCATGGAAGAGTTGGACGTATGGTCGACCAGGTGAGCACGCACGGTGCATCCGTAGATTGCTGCTGCCCTCCACCTCAAATCGTCTTCCCTCACTTATATCTCACATCGTCGTCCTCTGGATGGGCGATCGACAAGTCGATACTGACGCAATGAAGCGGTAAAAGAACCGTGACAGGCCACTTTCAACACCCGCACAACCGACCTTGGAAACACGTCGACGCGCCTCTCACCCCCCACTTGGCCAATTTGGTCGGTGCGCAGGAGAGCGAGGTAGCTCACACGTCGACTTTGACGAGCAACATGCATAATCTGTTTACCAGCTTCTACAAGCCGACGAAGGAGAGGTGGAAGATTGTGATTGAGAAGGGCAGCTTCCCGAGCGATTGGGTAAGTTGAGATCGGCCGTGCCCGTGTCTTTTTGCACACACATTACATTTTGTTCCGTGCATGTTTGCTGACATTGCGCTTTGATCTAGTATGCCGTCCATTCTCATCCCAAATTGCACGACGCCGTCCTATCGCCGCAACAGGTCGACGAAGCCATTATACCTCTTTCTCCTCGAGAAGGCGAGGACACAATCCGGACAGAAGATATCCTCCGTGTTCTAGAGGAAAACAAAGATACGGTAAGTGGAGTCGCACCCACTGTCTGACCTTAGTCTCTTGCCAGTAAATCACAATTGCGGCGAGCACTGAGTCATCGGCGGTTCCGCTGACTCCGACTCACTTGCGAACCACCATAGATCGCCATCGTCTGGTTACCGCTAATACAGTACTACACCGGTCAACTTTTCGACATCGCTTCCATCTCGCCCAAGGCCAAAACGATCGGCGCTTTGCTCGGACTGGACCTGGCGCATGGTATCGGGAACGTAGAGTGCAAGTTAAACGAATGGAATGTTGACTTTGCTGTATGGTGCACATATAAGTGAGTGAGCGTGCATCGTTTTGTCCAACTGTTCTCCGCCTTCATCCCGACATCCTCTGTCTTACTGCAAATTCGCGATCTCTCTGTTTCGTTCATCCCCTTCCGATATTTCCTTTTTTATCGCGGCCTGGCTGCTCTTCTACCGCAACATTAATTCCCTCGGGTCCTTTATATAAGACTGTACGATACCAGTCCAAAGCTGACACTTGTGCGCCAGGTATCTGAATGCCGGACCGGCTGCGATCGGAGGGTTCTACATCAGGTCGGGCCTAGATGACCACGGAAGAAGGTGAGTAGAGGACGAAAGGGTCATACCAGCTGTTCTGATGTTAATGATTCTGTCCTATTGGTCTCACACTACAGACTCGCCGGATGGTGGGGGAACGACGCGGCGACCCGATTCCAGATGTCGCCCGAGTTCTCCCCTACACCAGGTGCTAAAGGATACCAGCATTCCTGCACCCCCGTTCTTTCCTCTATTCCACTATTAGCGACACTCGAATTGATCGATAAGGTCGGCTTCGACAACATGTTGCAGAAGAGCAAGAAATTGACGGGCACGCTGGAAGCTCTGCTCAAATCCAGCAGATACTACCGACCTGCTACTTCGCCCAAGTCTGGGGTAGTGGAAGATGAGACGGTCGGGTTCAAGATCATTACTCCCGACGCGCCGTTCAGGGGTACCCAGCTGTCGTTGTCATTCTTACCGGAGAACAAGGGTGTGATGCCTGCTGTGTTCTCGAGGTTGATCAAGAAGGGCTTGGTGGGAGATGAGAGGCAGCCGAATGTCATCCGATTGAGTCCCGTGGTGCTGTATAATAAGTTTGAGGAGATTGGCAGGGCTGTAAAGATACTGGAGGAAGCTTTGAGAGAGGAAGAAGAAGGTCAGAGACTGGATAAAGAGGTAGATTACGATATGGCTTCGAAGGAGTAGATGCTTGTCGCTCAGACACATGCCGAGGCAAAAGTGAAGATTGTCACTTTGGAGAACCTCTTGTAAAACAGACGGACACACGCGATTGCATATATATCACGATTGGCATTGGACCGTGACGAGCTATATGATGGTGTCGCTGAGATTGCATCCATCTACGGCCACAGAATCGAGAAAACGCCGAACCCCGTCCGCTCTTCGAAGCTCTAAGCTCGATATCGCTCGGTTAGTACCATCGTGGGGGACCAGATGGGAATCCCGAGTGCTGTAGTTCTGTTTTTGCCCCAGGACTTCACTAAAAGAAGAATCGATGGCCGGTTCGGACCATGAATCAGCAGAAGGGTCACAACCAAGACACGATGGCATCGAGGGAACAGCCGTCCATGTATCATGCTCAGAGATCGTTGACTGTCGCCTCCCATCACCGTCATCCTGATTGCGTCGTCTTCTCTATGCGAAGCGGAGGGATGCCGAACGCCCCTTCAGTCAGCGGCGACACCATGTATGTGTGTATTTTAAGGTCCAGAACAGATCAAATTCAAGGAGGACGGACCCGAACCTCGCCTCGTCTCGCAATAAGATGACTGTCAGGATAACAGCTTCGAGTACTGCCGTCCTGGTGATTATAGCCTTAATCAATAAGCAGGTTGCGCGCCTACCGCCGATGAGGATGTGGAGACAAGCGTCTATCTGCATGATGCGGATGGGCAGTCAGTCAATCAAATCAACCCGCCAGATATGATGAACTAGACCAGCTGCAGAGTTCCGACACAAGACAGTACATGACCATGGCCCTCCAACACGTGAGATCACTTCAGCGCGATTCCCATGGAATCGCACGCCTGGTCCGCCTTCACCTCAGCCTTCAATCTGAGGAGCGTGACGTTCCCAAAAAGGAAGGCAGCAGCAGCAGCAGCAGCAAAAGGTGGTGATGACGACCCGAAACAGCATTACAATCCAAAGAGCTTGTCGAACGAAGAACAGGGCATCATCATCGTACTAAAGTCAGCCTCCAGAACGGATGTCTCATACTAGAGCGGAAAATGTGAAACCGGCCAGTCTAGCTGGGATCTTGGCCCAGCGATTCCCACTAGCAGATAGAAAATTTCTTGTATGGGGGTCGTGGTCGATGGCCGATCTCCCGCATTCTAGGTGTTCGGCTTTTTCCCCTTAAGGGTTTCTGTGTCATCCTCTCCTTATTAAGGCTTTGTTTGTGAACCAAAAAATGAATTAGACTCTGCCACCGCTGAGCAGGCAACACTTTGCGTCCCCTGTTCCTCCTACCGTGCCCTGACTATCAACATCCCTTATCTACATGAAGCAATTGTGCTTGTTGCCGTTGTTCGTCGTAACCCTGACCTTTTAGTCCTATGTCTACTCTGACTCTGCACCGCGTCACAGCAAGAGTCGCGTACCTCGAGAAATCTTTTTCATGGCACCGCAGCGGAAGGGAATAAGCAAATGAAGCTAGGACGTAAGCGTGGAAATTGCATAACCTCTTCCTACCATTAGTAGTAGTAGTAGTAGTAGTAGTAGTCAGCGACCGTCAGCCCGAGACCCTTTTCTCCCATCCTCCCGATTGCAGGTAACAAGCAGCAAGCAGCAAGCAGCAGGCAAGCTGAAGAAGGAGGTTTTCTCCCATCACCGCTTCGTGAATGCATTGCTTTGCTGGCATCGCTGTACGAGTTTGGGTGCATCCAAGTACATCAGAAGGAATATATCATCTTATGCAAACCCTTTTGTCTCTTCCTTCGTTCTTCATCTATTGTTCTTGCCTTGCCTCCTGATTGCTTGCATCATTCACCGTTCTCAAGAAGTAGAAGTACAGCAGGAAAGCAAAGGGAGATCAAAAGAACCGGACGTGCACTACGGATCAGCGAAAGGGACCGGTCACTTATCCCACCCTTCGATCAATCATCATCAGTAGAGAAGCGCAGCGGACGCCTTTATTATACTTACTCACGCCATACGCCACCTTTTGCTAGATATCTGCATCTGCATCTGCGCCGCCGAGCATCGGAATCGGAACATCAACAAGTCAGACCGCACACATTCCTTGTCGAAGCCGCTCGTATCGGTCTCGTGGAAATAGCAACACAGCGGATTCGCACGAGTCACACGCTAGACAAGCTCTCGGACTATCTGTGGAATCGCTCCCTTCTTCGTCTCATCAGTTGTTACATCTTTGAATTATAAACTCTCGGACGTCTCTCACCGTGTTCTCCGACGATTTTCTAGCCCAAGCATAACAGCGTAACACGGTGTCTTCCCGGCTTCAACATTTCTTGCCTTCCGACACGAGCAGCAAAGCAACAACTGCGGCTAGACTCACTACTAGCATTGTTTGTCTATCGGACGGCCTGGGTGAAACACAACGAAACATCGAATTGGATCGATTCTCTGGAAGATAACGTACGCTACCGGAGCACACTATAGAGGTCGCAGTAGTGGAGTCAGAATCGGAAAGTCAACAAACAAGCTTAATTGTGATTCCTTCCATTCCACGAAGAGGTTTTGGTTTCTTTGCGTGTTTCTCATATAACACCACCACGCCGAGCAGATTCCGCGCGCTTTCTTCATCATCACAACATCGACATTCCATAGCATAACATCATCATCTGCAGCCTTCTTCTTTTCATCACTTAAACCTATCGCCAACTATATACGCTCACATAGCATCAACACGTCACCTATAACACTCTTATACCATAGTCAATAAATTCATCACCGATCGTATACGCATCAAGATGATTACCCTACCACCCGTCGTCCACCGTCTCATCTTCCTCTTCGTCCTCGCCGCCCCACTGCTCTCGATCGCTGCTCCCGCTGTCGCCGCCGCTGCAGGTGCCGACGCGCCCACAAAACTTCAACCTCGAGCACCTCAGCCATCCAGACGTATGGGCGCGCAAAAGCGTGCCAAGCGGACCGCAGAACCCGTCGCGAAGAAGGACTACTCATCCTTCCTGTGTCCTGGAGGATCGGTCGCGTGCCCTATCCCCCCGCCATCGTTGGATCAAATCACACCCGAGTCAGCGGCAAAATTGGAGTCGAACCTCAAGTCGTTGGCGGATTGGTTCAAGGTCGGATTCGAGTGCGTGGAGCTGGATACAGAATTGAATTCTTGTGGTGGCTGTTTGGCACTCGGCGCTGGGTGAGTCATCTCATAAATCATTATTGCATCCCTTTCGCGCCACTTCGCCATCAGCACGCGCCACCAGCGCTATCCTGTTATCATGTTAGTTTTCATTGCTGACTTTGTCACTTGTCACGCCCTGCCATTACAGACAAGACTGTTCTCTGATAGCAAACGCTCGAGCGACAGGATGCGAGGCCGGCTCTTGTCAAGTTTATTCATGCTTTGATGGATACGTTGTCTCTCCCGATCGACAGACATGTGTCAAGAAGGGAACGATAACGCCCGCCACGCCCGTGACAGCTGTGACAGTCGATGGTCAAGGACCCGAAGAAGCGCAGGTAGTACTGGGATAAGTTAGAGACAATCAAATATCGCAATAGTCTTACCCCTCTCCCTCGCACCCGCGTTTTGACACGATACTGTTGCACTTCAACACCCAGCATTCGGACCACTATAGACGGACGGACAAGGCATATATAGAGCCAATCAACTGTAGCATCACCCATCACCTGACCATCTACCAAGTATCTCCTTTAGACCAATCAAGCCAATAATGGACATTTCCTTCAACCCTTGTCAGTTATTTTTGGTCGAATACCATTTAGTTGGATAGTTTTTTTTTTATATATAGGCCAAGCCATAGTGTATCATTGGGACAATAGGAAAACGCGTAATAATGCCCTCACCATTCGTTATCGTTTCTTCAGCACGACGGGGATCATCGCTGGGATCGTCAAAGATTGCGAGTCGTACATTGGCACCATTGGCACTTCAAAGACAGGAGCTCGATATCACGTGGTTCAAGAAGAAGGAGCTCGACATCAAATGCCAAGTCTCGATCAGGGAGAATTGTACTACGATGGGCAAAGAGCTGGGCAAAGAGTTCCGGCAGTCCTGGCAGCCCAGCAGGCAGCACAGTCCTGCACCCCTGCCAAGTTCGGCCTCATGCGGTCGTACGTCGGACTTTGAGTCGAAAGCCGCGCTCGAGCGACTGACCAGCGATAAGAGAGCAAGTGGTGCTCGAAGCCCAGGCGGTTCGGGCAGACTTACGCAAGGCAGTCAGCAGAATGGGCCGATCCGTGATGAGGTTTTTGCCGTTGGTTACGCCATGGGTCTGATCGGTGGAGGCAGAAGTTGGGTAATTTCTGAGCTCTCCTGTTGTTGTGATATATAACTGACATCCACAGATGCAAAACAAAAACAACCCGACGGAACTTGTCAGACACGAGCAGAGCACCTAGTCCGCCGAGCTTAGATTAGCACGACGAGAGACAGAGTGGTGGGACTTCACCGGTGGTTCATCGATCTGATCCTTGTACACATTCGATTCATTATTCAGCAGACGGTGCCAGATGTGGGCCATGTTGTTCCATTTGTCTTGTGCGCTGTGTGCTGTGTGCCGTGTGCCAAAATTAGAATCGGTCGTGCCCCACTGCACTTTCGGTGAGAACGACATGCCCTCTGGGACCACGTCATAAGATGCCGCAAACCGCGCGGGCAGCCGGCCATGAAGTCATGCACCAAGGCCTGATAACACTGATAACAGGTGGTCCTGTCAGATAGTTCAAGAACAAACCAAGCTCACAATTTCCAGTCCTACTCCAGTCGAGCAGACCGCGTCTTGCACATTCGTACTCCAAGATGACACCCCCTCTTATCGCGCTCGAAGAGCACTTTGACTCAGGCGTCTTCACGACAAAGGATGACCTGCACGCGAACCTCCCGCCTCACCTCAGCGAGCGGCTGGCGGACCTCACATCTCTACGCATCCGGGAGATGGATGCAGGCAACATCTCCCTGCAAGTCATCTCGCACATCGGCCTGATGCCCACCCCACCAGACGCCTGTCGCGCCGTCAACGACAAGCTCGCAGCGGCCTGCAAGTCGCAACCCAAGCGCCTGGCTGGCTTCGCGACCCTTCCCATGGAAGAGCCCGAAGCCGCCGCCACCGAGCTCGAGCGCTGCGTCAAGGAGCACAAGTTCCTCGGCGCGCTGGTCAGCAGCCATCTCAAGGAGGGCACCATGTACGACGACACCCGATTCTGGCCTGTCTTTGCTAAAGCCGTCGAGCTCGACGTGCCCTTCTACATCCACCCTAACTACCCCGGCGACAACACCGACGACTACTACAAGGGCAATTTTGGGAACATGCCGCGCATCATGATGGGCACCGCAGCGTGGGGCTGGCATCAGGACTGCGGACTGCATATCCTACGACTATTTGCGTCGGGTCTGTTCGACAAGTTCCCGACGCTCAAGATCGTGATCGGACACATGGGCGAGATGATCCCGTACATGCTCGAGCGGACGATCCACACCACGCGCTCGTGGGGCACGTTTGAGCGTGATCTCCGGACCGTCTGGCGGGAGAATATCTGGGTCACGACGAGTGGGCTGTTCACGCTGCCGCCACTTAAATGTCTGCTGGAGACGACACCTGTCGAGCACGTCATGTACAGTCTCGACTATCCGTTCTCTGGAACCGAGACCGGCAAGCAATTTGTCGAAGAGATTGAGACGGCGGGAGTCTTGAGCAAGGAGCAGCTAGAAGGGTTCTGCCATGGGAATGCAGAGAAGCTGTTGAAGATAACATTGGATGGTCAGACGCAGTCATGTTGATGATGGTCGAGCATGCACTATGTTTGCATCTGAGCGATAAGAAGTACTGTAAGCAGCTGGGTTTGCCGAGACTAACTCTGGTCATGTTCCTGTGCAATTCTGTGCTGTTGTGCTCGGGCCTGAGACAGTGTAGAGCCAGCTTCTCGTTGCGTCGCACCGGCCGTTGTCTTCTGGAGCCAGGGCAAGTGTTAGAAGGCAGGTATGTAATTAAGTTACCACACGGTGACTGTGTTTCCGCGTTCGCCTTGCTTACCAATATCAGGTCAGCACGATGCATGGTCCTCAACCCAGCTCATGCCTTCTACCACTTGGGCCGACATCAGAAGCAGCTCCAGATCAGTATCTCTTGTCCCAAGGAGTTTGCCTGTTATATCATTAGCAAGTTGGTTCGGTGACAATATCCTGTCAGTGGAGGGCTAGTCGATAATGATACCGCCGGCAACCAAGGCTGACACCGAGGACACGGCACTCATGTCAATGCAGCGAGCGCTAGTGCCAGCCACTTTGTTTCACGACGGAATTGTTCCGACTCGATGACTCCTCTCAACCTCGCCACCATTTTGTTGCATTATTTACTCCCATCCGCCTCGAGGGGCTGGGGGCTGGCTACGCGAGATCACTGCAACCGCCTTATGTCGCCCTCGACTCCACGCTATCTGCCACTGATGCCCTTGCCGGCCCCGTTGCGTTCAAACATGCCATCCAACGAACACGGCTGGCACGCGCTTGCAATACTCCTCCCGGCCGACGCGATATTGAACGAGTTCCCTCTGTACCTGTCCGTCTGCTCTTTTTCAGACAGTGACATCGGCCCAGACAGCTGATACGGTTTCAAAAAGCACGGGGTCGCGCACAGATGATCACAAAATAGCACAAGGGACCTCTCACGTCCCAGACATGGCGACCAGTTAAGTTTGGATTCAAAGCCCACACACCCAACCGCAAGCAGCTGCCGCACTACGACATACCTCATCGGTCTTCAGTTGCCGATAAACCTTACTCGGATTGGCCTGCCCACGCATTGTGCTATAGCCAAGTGACCCCCAACAACAACCCTCTAAACTTCCACTCGGCTCAATACCGCGGACGGCTCACGTGGGCGACACAAGCTCAAGGCAGCAGAAGATTATTAGAAGTCACTGGTTGCCGAGCTCGAGCTCAGTACTAGGTAGCTACTATCAGTAACACCGAAATAGAAATGGGAATTTCGCTGCACATTGCTCTCTGCCGGATTGCATAACTATGCAAGGAATGCGATCAATCGTATGGGCAGCTGCTAGCTATCGAGGTGTTGTCGCAAGCAAAGCAGAACATGACATCCTAGGAACCGGAAAACGCCAAGATGCGATGAAGCGAGTGCCTTATGTTTCCCGCTTTTGACGTACGAGCGGGATACTGTTGGGTTATAGAGGCAGGAGAGACAGGTCTAGATCTCAACCTGATCATCCTATTATACCTTCTTGAACGGGAGTCACCCCCGTTTATGCGGTCCCTCGTGCATGCGGTCTAGAAGGGACCAGGCATGAAACGGATGACGAAGGTGTGGTGATGACGCTTCCGATCATGACCTAGACTGTGTGTATGCGCGTGTGTGTCTTTGCTCTGGTATCCAGGTACAAGGGGGGGGGGCAGCGCACGGTGGGCACGGTGGAGGAATTCACAAGTGTTGTCGACTTTGTCTGTCTTCATGTCACCCATGTCACCCGAGTTAATACCCGTTTCCAGGCGAACGTAGACCTCTGTACACAGACTCGATCATACATCCACCGTCACCGTCCTCTTGGCATACGTACAAGTACTACTTAACCATAGGCAGGAGAACGCGTCGCGTCAACAAACAAACAAACACTCAAACACGATGTCGGAAGCGGTAAAGACCAAGATTGAGTACTGTATCTTTGATATGGACGGTCTATTGAGTGCGTTCGCGTCATCGTTGTCGCTTGTCATCACACATGGAGCTCAGATCTCAGATCTCTGTGCTCCGACTCGAGCATTGCTTCATTAATCGAATTGAACCTGGACTCTGGACCTAGATATGAAGTGCAGTGCAGAGCAGCTGACGTATATCACGCCCAAACGTGCCCAACTGTCTGTTCGCAGTGTGAGCCTCCTACGATTCCGAGCTAAGCTGGTATGACCGAATACTGCTCAGGCGGTGAACAAGGGCTGCAGGAGAGCACGAACTGACCTGGTTCTCTGTGCCGTTGATTTCATGCGGGCGTGACACGATCTGCAATAGCGATTCGGAGGTTCGTAAATCATTCTTCTTGCCCCTCTCAACCCTGCTATACTTGTGTAGGCCTGTTCACCAAAGGTTGGTATACTCGGCTGATGATAGACCGGAACTACAGAGAATCTACACCGAAGTCACGAGTCAGTCTATGTCCCAAGGCCGTCCTTTACTTACTCCCCCAGAACCCATGGAGAGAAAGCCTTCGTGACAACGATGACGACCTGATACTGACGACTCGCTCTATGAATTGAACCTCTTTGTATGCCCTCGCCTATACCCCGCATACTCCGCGTTGACCGTGTAGACTCGATTCTGGCTCGATATGGATGTAAGATGACTTGGGAGATCAAAGCTGGTGTGATGGGTAAACGTGAGTCCGCCTCCGAACTCGGCACTCATTTTGAGCTCAACCCTAGCACAGCACAAAGAACCTCTTTTATCTGCTTCGTTTGCTCTCTCTTTTCTCTCCGACGAGTGCGACTTGAGAGACCTTGTAGCTAACATGGGTGACTCTGCCGCGCAATCTCGATATCGTCACCTTGGATATCAGCCCAAAGGATCGCCGCAGAGTTCCTCCTATCTCATTTCCCCGAGGTCACCAAGCATCTCACTGTGGACGAGTTCATCGAAGAGGGTATCCAGAGGCGGGAGGAGTTGTTCAGGAAGGTCGAGCCTATGAGGGGAGCTGCAGCGTTGGTCAAAGGTTTGGTGAGTCGCTCGCTCGCTCGTTCGCTTCATCCCTGCTGCGTACAATTCCTGTTTCCCTCATCCGACCCGGAGGGGTTATACGAAACCTCCCTGCTTGACCCTCATCCGTACGGATGGTCGTATCGACGGTAGAGAGTCCTGCCTGACATTGGTGCAATCTCTGGATGAACATGCAGTACGAGGCTGGTATTCCCATCGCTCTGGCTACAGGCTCCTCCAACGAAAACTTCAAACAGAAGACGGTATGTCCCGAGTTCTAGCCCACACTCCATTCCCCTCAGTCGAAGGTGATAGCTGATCATGTGCCTCTGTGTATATGATATCTCGCTTATCCCCCTTCTTCTCATTCGCTCGGCGATAATAGACGCATCTGCCTCACATCTTCCAGCTCTTCCCTCCCTCCTCTATCCTCACGGCCGACTCACCTGAAGTCAAGCCTGGAAGAGGCAAGCCGAATCCCGATATCTTCCTCGCTGCGGCCCACAGCTTAGGTGCGTCTTGGTATGATATGCTTCCGTTTCATCGCCCTTCGCGGTCTGGCGTCAATTCGCTCGACCTGCGTTCTGCATAGTCCTCCCCAAGGTATCTCACCACATCGGGATGAAACCCTACCTACAGAGTCTTGCATACTTACACGTCACGGAATCATTGGACGCTAACGCGTACTCCATTCATCATTCACCTATGTTCATGTCATCCAGGCCGAGATGTCGGTACCGCAGAGAGCTGTACCGACGCCCAAAAGGCAGAAAGGGCGAAAGGCATGGTCTTCGAAGATGCTGTGCTGGGGGTGAAAGCAGGTGTGGCGGCAGGTATGAACGGTGAGTGGAGGGTGGCTTCTGACCTTGCCCTTACCTGTCTCCCAAAAGCTCCTTGACGTCTTATGACATGGTGCCAAATGTGCCGATCCTGTTGAATATCCCGTGCACACGATGTCCGTTCTGCTACAATCATATCTCATAACAACGCTTAGCCGATGCGTGTTTGGGCATTGTGCGGATGAGCTGATCGCATCGTCTGTAGTCATCTGGGTCCCCGACTCCGAGATCCTCGCGCTCAACCCTACAGAGCGATACGGCTCGAAACAGCTTCTCACGCATCTGGAAGAATGGAATCCTCAAGAATGGGGGTTACCGGCCTTGCCGGGATTTAACGTGAGTCCGCTCAACCACTGCTTAGTCCCACCCGTTCACGCCCAAGACGAAGATATCTTGGTCTGTCCCGTATTCGTAATTACCAAGTCTACGAAGATTGCACTACCGTATTGTCGTCTGGACCTTGTTTGGGCTGATGTGCTAATTTTTGATGCTGCGGTCGACCCCTTTCATAGGATCAAGCCCAATAGAAGGATGAGTTCAGTGGAAAAAGGAAGAAAGGCCAAACTACATAGATATGCAGTAAATCAATCTCGCATGCAATCAAGCAATATCATCCATCGACTTGTTGTCAAGAGAAGGAGGGGAATCATTTGATTACATCTGCATCCAGCTACCCAAAATTACATATTACGTCTGACCTTTGGATAGGTCATCTACTAACCTGACAATGACTGCCTACTTAGCCTCGTAGCCCCTGAGACCGTCAACGATCCTCCAGATACCCCAAGCTCCGGGATCAGGTACCTCCCTCTTCTTCAAGTCCTCCTGGTTGACATAGGCACCTCGACCGGCTTTAGCGACGAGCTCCTTGGTCTTGTCGGCGGCGGCTTGGGCGTCCTCGGCGGCTCCTGAGAGGCCCTTGGAAGGGAGAGACTCGATGAATGCTTCGAGGGGGTCTACGAGCGTTCGGGAAGGTGGTCGAGCTCGGGTGTCTGTGATCGCGCATCATACAGATATGCAGGACAATGATCAGCGATTGGTGTCGATGGGAAGGACCAACGCTCACAACCCGTGCACCAATAAACAGGGAACAGAGGTATCACTTACACTTGTACAGAGTGGTCAAGGCATCGGCGGCAGCTTTGCTCCACACCTCGGGCGTAGTGGTGGTAGCGCCAGCTGAAGCCTGATCTCGAAGTCCCTTACCGAGACCGGCGAAGAAGATGCTGTAAAGCCACGTAAAAATTTCAGTCATAAGTCAAGCTGACCCAATCAATCGAATTGCAGCACTTAGGTATAGCAGTCAACGGAGACTAAGCTGAGCAGCCCACTCACGAGTAAAGAGCTCCGGAAGTACCTCCCATGTCATCCTCTACGATCTCCGCAAGAGTACCTACGTCCTCCACGACGTTCTTGCCGGCAACCTTGCCGCTTTCAATAGCCTTCAAGATAGCCTTGGCACCGGCCTCAAGGGTGAGACCGGCATCACCGTCACCGGCGATCTGGTCCTGCTTGGTAAGCTCGGGCTCGGCCTCGATGATGGACTTGCAGGCTCGAGTGATGGCGGCGAGGAAAGCCTTGGAGTCGGTAGCTGTAACGCGTGATCAGACACTTGGTCAGCCTGGATCTTCGATTCGGACTAGATCCCCGTGCGCGTCATTCTGATCAGGGGTAGTGGTTGTGTGCACGAGACGTAGCGAGACACTCACGAGCAAGGTCGACCTCCTTGCCCTTCTTGGCTTGGTGTACCTCCTCGGCCTTCTGACCCAAAACGCCAGGCTCCTGGCCGGAGGTCCAAGCCCATCCAGGAGCGCTGGCGGGCGCATCGAGGTACTCCAAGATCTGCTCCGACGAGTACGGCGACGACGAGTCGGACTTTGAGGGGAGAAGCAGCAGGGACAATGAGAATCCAGGCATGTTGAGCGAGGTCATGTATGTTCCCGAGAGGACTCGTCGAGTCTTGATCTTTTTGCTCTCGAGCCATTTCACAGCTTCACCGGTGATACCTCCCAGTTCGAGTTCGCTGACAGCTCCCAAGTTGTTGACGAGCAGGACGACCTCGTCAGAACCGTCGTTCTTGAACGGCACGAAAGATCGGTCAGAGTCGGTCGTGTCGGTGATCTTGGACAACATCTTGTCGACCAGTGAAGAGATGGCACCGAGCTCAAGCTTCTCAGTACCAGCTTCGTTGTGGATACCCATACCCTGTTGAGAGAAGCCATGTCAATGTCAGCAGCTACCAATATTGTGCACCGCTCGATCGGTCCCAGCAGGACCGCCGAAGAGGTAAAGTGAAAGTCGAAATCACTCACCAACTCGAGTTGGTTGGCCTCAAGGTGAGACTCGCCAGCTCGGGTACCGGGCACCTATTACACAGCAGTGAGGTTTCTCAAAGTCAGCCCCTTTTCATGTGGTACCAATGCTACCTGCGGATGCTGATCCACGGTAGAGCGGCCACTCACATGACAGTGCTCAAGACCGATACCGAGAGTACCGATTCGTGAGTTGACGTATTTACCGACCGCCTCAACAGCATCCAGGTCACCGCCCTTGTCTGATAAGGCAGAAGCAATCTTGTAGACGAGAATGGTACCGGCGAGACCTCTGTGAGAGTGGGAGGTAATGGAAGGGGTTTCGCTCATCAGCTTTTCCTGTTTTCATGACTGTGAGAGATGGATAGAGACGCCGGCAAGGACAAGGCTTTGTATATTATTCAAGGACAAGAGCTCCGGAGTCTGGAGCAAGGGGTATAGCCGAAAGGAGTATGCAGGACAAGTAACGTTGAAGGAGAACGAGGGAACGGCTTGGAAGCCTAAGCCGCACTCACCGCCTGCCTACGATGGTACCCTGCTCCCTTCCGACAGCGACGTCGTCCTGAACCAACAACACTCTCACATCACCGGGCTTACCAGCCGATCGGTGCTGCTCAGCCGCCAGACCGAAATGGAGCGCGTCTCCAGTGTAGTTCATGACGACGATCAAGGCTCCCTTGTCGCCCGTGACGAGCTCGACACCTCTCCGGATCTGAGCGACATTTGGCGAGGCGAAGATGTTGCCGCATACGGCGGCGTCCAGCAGGCCTTTGCCGACAAAGGCGGCGTGGGCGGGCTCGTGGCCTGATCCACCGCCTGAGAGGAGCGCGACTCGCGAGCTGTTGGAAGAGGGAGGGGTGTAGATGACTTTGAGTAGAGCAGCGAGAAAGGTATGTCAGCTGGGGTTGCATACTTGAGCAGTGAAGTCTCGGGATATATAGCTTGTAATCCATTTAGCAGCCTAGGTAGAAGCACCGCTCGTTCGACGTCGACTACTTCTCGGGTGCACGGAGCAGAAAAGGACGACTTGAGCTCACTCACCTCGCTGACCCTCGTCAAACTTGACGTTAGGGTTCAACTGAGCCAAACCCTTGAGCGAGTCAACCACGAGGGTGGAAGCGTCATTGAGCAGGTGTTTCTCTGTGGGCAACATGGGCGCGCATCATTGGGCGAGCAGCAGCAGCAGTCACGGTCAGCATTCATAGCTTTCAAGCTTCAAGCTTCACCGAGCCGCAGCCCGCTCGCAATCCATCTAGACATCGAATTCTACACCGCCTTGTATTTTCATGTGTGACTCACGAGCAGGGGCCATCTTGAGTCTTCTTTTCGGTCTGGATAGGGTAGCAAGAGACGTTTGTTGTTGATGTGGTAGTATAATAATAGTGGAGAAAACCCTCTGATTCACTTATGAGGGGCGGTCAAGTCAAGGAGACGGGAGGGGTGATTGGTGACTGGCTATAGCTACGGCTTGCTTCGCCTCACAACGCCGTTCCGATCAATGCTGCGTGCGCTGGATCTTTGCTTGCTTGGCCTGCCTGGCCGCTACCACTCGCTGTTAACCTGCGCTACTATTCATGCAACATCCACCACACGAGTACCAGTACAGTGAAGGGTGAAGGCACCGTCGTCCTCTCTCGGCCCGAAAGTGTTGCTGTAAACTGCATATTGTAGCAACCCCAACATTGAGCCGGGAATTGCCGGGTTAGACCTCATTACTCCGGTATCCGACCGACAATTGCACAATATCGTATCGCACTCACTCACTTTCTCCGCCGGATGACTTATAAGTTACTAGCTACTAGCTTCACTCAAGTCATTCATTGTGTGCAGTCTTGGTCGAGTGATACTCAATACTGGGTGGGAGGTAGAAAGCGGATATCACTGGTAAATGGTCGATGCAATAAGTCCGCCTGCTTCTCAGCGAAGTAGCTTATAGCCGTCTGCGAGGCATGTACACCGGCCTTGTCTAACGTACATACGTATATATATATATACATATACACACATATATATGATGCGTCCCTACGCATCGCGGATAGCGCAAGCCATCTTGACGCTCTCCCCGGCCGCTCTAGCCTCATGCACCCTAAGGACATCCACAACTCCGCTCAGCGCACAAGCGGTGTTCAGCGCCGTATCACCATACCCTCTCTCTGAAGCTATTTCCCGCTCTATCACTCTCCCTACGAATCCCTTCCTGCTACCTCCGACCAACAAGGGATATCCAGCCAGGCTCGACCTCAGTGATGGCGATGATGAGCTCTTTTGGTGCACTAACTCTGGCAGACGCCTGAGCAGCCTCAAGTTGTCTTCTTGGGTTTTGGCGAACCCCAATCCTGGATCTAAGATGATGTTCCACCTCCTGACACCGGCTTTCAGCGCCCGATCAACAGTGTCCGCTAATTCAGCTATCACTCCCTCGATGACCCCTCCATGCGTACTGTAGTCCTGCGCTTCGGCGGTGGTCATGCTCGTTGAGTCTCCCCGCGAGTGCATGAGCACAACAGGCACGTCCAGCTGGGCCATGACCTCCATCATGCCTGGCTCGCGACCACCGCGCACGTCGTTGATACAGCTCGCACCGGCTTCGATGGCAGCCCGAGCTACATTTGGACGGTACGTGTCGATAGAGATGGGGATTTCTCTAAGCCTTGGTATTGACGATCCTCGAATAGCTTGGACAAGGGGTACGACGCGCGATAGCTCCTCTTGTTCTGTACAAGGCTGAGATCTAGGCCGAGTCGACATTCCACCGATATCCAGAATGGCCGGAGGGAACGTTCCGGCGACCAGTCTCTCGCAAGCTGACAGGGCGTAAGAAACCTCTATGCGGTTTTGGTCGCCGTCGGAGAACGAGTCCGGAGTCGCGTTGAATATAGCCATGATATGAGGTGTGGCAGGCGTCGACAGTCTGACTGGACGAGCGGCAGAGTGAAACGGGATGATAGGCTGCAGAGCTGGAGGGTCTGATTTGGGTAATCTGTCAAGTAGTCGCTGTACAGTCAAGCCGAGCGAGGGATGTCTGAATTCGGATGCGATACTGGCAAGGATGTCCGAACAGGTGTTAGCGTCTCACACGACCTTGCAGTCCTCAGTCATACTATTAAAAAGCCTAGCCAAGAGCCTCGATGTCAACACTTACTCGGCTATTGGACGCAGCACAAACTCTCTCTCTGCCAGACTCGCATGTGGACACTCTAACCATCTTACACCATCCGCATCTTCCTCGTCGTCCTTACTGCCAATCTTGACCTTCTCCGTCCCATAGAATACCAGATCCAAGTCAATGACCCTAGGTCCGTTCGTGAATGTCTTGGTGCGTCCGATTGTCTTCTCGGTCCTCTTCAGGAGACGTAGTAAGTCGAGAGGAGGGAGGGTCGTTGAGATCTAATTGCATTGCGTTTGACGACGAGACATGAGGTCACGTTCGGTGGGACAGGCGACAGCTTCTTGATCGCCAAGCTCACCTCTATAGCTCCGTTCACAAACCTATCCTGATCCTCCACATACATAGGCTCGCTCTCATACAGCCTACTGCATCCAACGAGCTCGCATCCGTTCTCTTCCAGCATCTTGATGGCCCTCGAGATATTTTGTACCCGATCACCGATGTTTGATCCGACAGCGATGAACACCCTCTTTCGAGAAGTTGAAGGCCCCGCATCGGTGGCACTCGTGCTACTCTCGCTTGCTTTCTGAGAAGGCAACGGGTAATCCGAGGCAGAACGGTAGATGGATATGCTCGGTATGGCGTAAGGGATCGCAGATGGTTTTCGAAGGGTTAATTCAATTTTCGAGGTCGAGGATTGGGACAAGATGGGGAGCGAGTACAGATATCGACCGAGCTCATGTATCAGAGACTCGATGGTACCATACGTTGACTCGGCTACATACTGACCGAGCGAGCCTAACATCAGCTTACTCAATCTTGCAACTGGTGGCTGAATGTTATCACAAGGTAGTGCGAATGTCATGTCCACCCACTTTGTAGACTTCATCTGCGAACGCTTTGTGGGCCCAGATTCCCCACTCAATCCCTTGTATGCTTACATCGGCTTCCATCCTCTGCTTCTCACCCCTCTCATGGGGGTGCAGACCTATCAAGCACTCTGTCCTTATGTCTCTGATCGTACACTTTTGTTCATTAAGCGTGTATTCCGCATTCCTACTTGATGACGAAGGGGGACGCGTGTCGGGCCTGGCGTAGGTGGCTTCGTATATCGCTGCGGCGGCATGTAAGAGCGCCTTGGGCATTTCCAGCTCGACTACGACTTTCTCCACATCGTCTAGATCAAGTGGGATCTTGGCGGCAGCTCGCATAAGCTCCCACGGGTCCGCCCATTTCCGATCGGGAACTGAGATGTGTGCGTAGATGGCTTTCGAGACGGCGGAGTAATTAACGCCTAGACCGCTCATCGAGTCTCCGCTGGCGGTGTCTTGTATCGAATGCTCTCGGAGCTGAATGTTGAGCGATAGGTAGATGGGACATGGTGGAGCGGGATCGGTGAGATTGAACGCGGAGGGCCCGAGACCGTTTGGTAGGTGGATAGAGAGGGAGGTGAGGTTGACGCTATCTGGGGGCATGATAAGTGAAGGTTGAAGAGAGCGATGCTGTGATGCTGAGAGATAGGGAGTTGCGTTTCGTTGTAGCAAGCAGGATAAGTAAGGTAGAAAGAGTGCGAAGATGGTGATGGTTATTGCTTTGCATGCTTTGGTACTCGAGTAGCGAGTGTAGCGAGTCAACTAAGCCGCTTGGTTGCGTGTAGAGACAGTAACTAAATAGACGCGTCCCGGATCCTCGCTGTACGGGAACAAAACTCGGTCGACAGTCTTCCTTCGAAGCCAACATATCTTGCTTTGTCAACAATGCTTTATATACAGCTTCCACTTCTCACCTAAAATCCCCAAAGAATCTCTCTCTGAGCCATCCGAAGGCAGATCAAGAATGGCGTACAGAGATTCTCCGGCCCGACCGTCGATGCGCGAGCAAATCGCCGCTAAGAGAGCAGAAGCGAGGAACTCTCCCGCCGGTAAACGTCTCGCTGCTGCTCAAGCTGCCGCTGCCAATGCTTCTACATCAGGGCATGGGTATGGGTCACCGATAGGGAAACGGGGGACGGCGATGACGTTTGCCTCGCCTGAGAAAGTTCCTGATAAGACTGTTGAGAGCGAGGTCAAGCGGGCTGCGAGGACTGGTGAGTGGCTAGGAAGATCGTCGTTTGCGATAGAGGGAATTTGCGTCGCAGAGCTTTCGAGGTGGTGCATGAACTGGGGGGGAGGAAGGCAATATGGTCCGAAAAGTGAACAGGCTACGAGGTATCGCATCGCTAGTGAGTGCATATTGAAAGCTAACGGCTATCGATTTCCAGGGAAGCTCGACCTGTCGTCTATGTCGCTCGACTCCGTCCCCAGCGAGATATACACCTCCCTCCTCGGTATCCCACCAGAAGAACTGTCCAACCCTCCCCCAAGACCCGAAGCGTTGACCGACCTACCTTCAGCTCGAAACTTTGACCCCAATGCCCCGCCTCCTAAAGGGCTGACCAAGGACGAAGAACGTGCGCTGGTATTCGGCAGTAAAGCCGTCAAGCGGGATGAGAGATGGGAGGAACCTGAGGAGTTGACGAGTTTCAGGATTGCGGATAATAAGCTGCAGAGGATTGAGAGGGAGATTGGAATGTTTGGAGGTCTGGAGCGACTAGACGTGAGTGAGCGAGGGTTCCTCGTCTGCCCCTTTGTGGAATGTGGTTCGCCCTGAGAGGTATCAACATTATAACATAAACTGCGATGTTGCTATTGGCTGATCTACGTTCTTATACAGCTGGGCAGAAATATGCTCAAGGAGCTCCCGGATAGCGTCTCCGATCTCCTTCGTCTGACCACTATCGACCTTTCGTGAGTCAGAAGTTCCTATGAGACGGATCGTTACGTGGCGGGGCTAATCACCTGACTTTCCACTTGACATTCGGATATCCAGCGGGAACGCATACACCGCTATCCCTCGCTCCGTTCTCGTCTTGCCCGCACTACAAGTACTCGACATATCAGGCAACGCCCTCACCTCGCTGTCCTTCGACTCGCCAATCGGACCGTCCGAAGATGGCCTCGGGTACGGCATCGGCTTCTTCACGACCTCCTTCCAGCGTCAGCAGGAACTCAAAGCTATCCGACCCGTCTTCCCAGCTCTCAGATCCTTCAATCTGGGACATAATAAGCTTACTGTCCAAGGTCTGGCGGCGCTGCAGAAGACAAAGTTGAAGGCGATGCGTGTACTCAACCTGGAAAGCAACAACCTTCAAGGGGTGCTGGATCTGGAAGAGTACGGGATGGGTCAGAATGATATGCCCATACTGGCTTCGCTGATTCTTTCCCGGAATACCAATCTGAGAGGGGTCAACGGCTCGGTAGCGCCAGGTGCTCAGGTAGAGACTCTGGGCTGCAATCTGCGCGAATCTACTCCTGGACCTTCCTCGACTACTGCAACAGCGACATCGAAAGGGGTTAACAGCGGTAGCGACGATGGTATCGCGCAGCCGACCGATGATGATACAAATCTCAAACAAGGAGACGGGAAACCTGTCCCGAATCCCGACCTGACTTTGGTGTACCGCACTTTGCCAGCCGCAACGTTCGATTCCGAGCCTTTGCCAGTCGATTTCGACGTGTATCTTCCCTCGGCGCCGTCATCAGATCCCAAGGGACATCCCCTAGTGGTCTGGTTCCACGGTGGTGGCCTCTTACAAGGTAACAAGGAGAACCTGCCCCCTCATTTCAGACGACTGCCATCCTTCCCTTTCTCTTCGGTATCACCATCTTCAGGCGAAGAAGAACACATAGCGGTCATTTCGCCTAATTACAGGTTAGCTCCCCAAGCGCCGATCCTAGAGATACTGGACGATATCACGCAACTCCTCGGGTACATCCGAACGAAACTGAATGACCGCTTGATCAAAGAGGGGAAGAAAGACCATCTGATCGACACTTCGCGTATATGTCTCTCTGGTGGATCAGCAGGTGGCTACCTGGCCTTGATAGCTGGTCTGGACGTGCCTAAGAGCGCCAGTGATGAGGTCGTAGGCGGATACAGGGGACTGCCGGATAAGAGCGGGATCAAGTGTCTGGCTCCGTTCTATCCTATCACCGATCTGACGGATAAATTTTGGGCGACAGAAACGGATCCTGTGCCGTGGAAGGGGACTAGGTGGGTGGTACAATTGATCGCATCCACTTTGAAGATAATATCCTGCTGTCATGTCCACTTGTCGCTTGGGACGATGGCGCTAACGCGATCCTCACCTCTGATGTCTTCATGCTTTTCATTTAGTGTCCCGCATGCCGAAGCGAAACCTCATCTCATCCCCAAATCACCCCCCATCTGCACCGCCATCTCTGGAGGTCCCCGATCCATCTTATACCCATATATGCTCCAGCACGCCCTCTTCCCTTCACTGTTGTTCCAAACCCAAAAATCGATCGGATACGGTTTGGACGCATTCAGACCTTCTCCTGAATCGCTCTCGATTCCTCAACGATTGGACCTTCTCACCAACTCCTCTTCAGCTTCAGGGGCAGATCAAACACACTTGTTGCCAACGTACTTTGTCTATGGGACGATAGACGATAAAGTTCAGCCTATGGAGAAGACGCTCGAGGCGTTCGACAAGCTGGATCAGAAATTGGGCAGTGGGAGATTTGTGGCGGAGAAGAGAGAGGGGGCAGACCATGCGTTTGACGAAGACCCGGAGGAAGAATGTGAGGCTTTCAGGGAGTGGTTAGGGCGGACGCTGTTGTGATGTATGGAAACTATTGACGAAGAGGATGGAGTGCGGACAGTAAGGATTTGTTCAAGTGGAGCTGATACGTAGTCAAGGGCAGATAGAGACGCCATCTCGCACTCGCACCTCATAGTTTGCAATAAGCATGAAATAGTCTCGCATATGCATACATAGATACAGTGGACGGATACGAATATATTCAAGTCGTATGGTTGTAGTTAGGTATAACTGCTATCTATCAGGCGACCGACTCTAAGCGATCAGAGCCCGCTTCTCTTCATCATACTGCCCTTCAGCGTCTTCCAACTTGATCCTCTTCCAACCCATCAACCCCTTGAACCAATTTATAACCCCGCCAAACCAACTCCAGATGAATCCCGAAATCCATCCGCTGTTCTCCTTCTCCTTCTGCTCCTGCTTCTTTTTCAAGATAGCCTTGAGATCAACGATGACCACCCCAAAATCTCCTTCCTGTTTGCCGAAATCGCTCCTACACATGAACGACAGCTCGTATATCACTCCAGGATCGAGGGGCACCCATCTCTCGTCGCCCTCTTGTACCGGCCGACCCCTGTACGTAGCGTGAAACTCGCTCCATTCGAACGAGGCTTGTTGCACCTGCTCATGCCCATCGGGTCTCTTGGAATGAGGATGAGGTAGGGAGAAGGAAGCTTCGTACGTGAGTTGAGATTCCCGAGGTTGAGGTGGGACTTTCGGTTCTTTGGGTATATGAGCCGTGGGCGTCGTCTTGAGTACCAACGTAAATTTACGAGGTTCCTCGGGCGAGGATGAGCGGTGGGTCTGAGAGTGGGGGTCGGCAAGATACGAGATGGTCAGACCTGCATAACTGAGCCTGGGTAGTTGAAGAGGCGCGGGTCCGTATCGATAGGATTGCGAGGCAAACCCTGCTCCGCCGAGTGTTTTGGTGTCTTAAAAGGAGTGAACCGGAATGCAACGAGAAACAGAGAGACGGGCAAACATTTGTTAGCTTCTTGATGGCCACCCTGTCCCTAGATTTCGCGGTTGTCTCATTCCTTGGCGAAGATCGCCATTCTGTTGGGTCAAATCTGTGGATACCGACATAAAGGAGAGACGCGCCAATGTCAGACAAGCACAGTCAACTCACCCAAAGTGCCCCAGAACCTAGCTCCAACAGCTTTACCGCCCTTGCCCTTCTCGATAACAACATCGTCTACACCCCTGACAACATGCGGTAGATCAATTTCTTCCAAGTGAGAGACAGATGATCCGCCTCGGACTCTATCGTCGACAGCTCGCCAATGATGGATGTTCCACGGGGGATAGATAGTCGTTGTGTTCGTTCCGGATATGCTCGTCATTTTCGATGGACGTGCGCTCAGTCTCATATATGAGTTGTAGCTGTAGCGAGGCTGGGAGGGTCTATTGAGCAATCTTTAGGATTGGGAACAGATCCGAAATGACAAGAGGGCAGAACGCAGACTCGCTGGTTTAGAAGCGCACATCGGTGGTTAAGACGTCATTCCTCAGTATATATTGCCCACCAAAGGTGGTCACGTGACTCGAGTGCTTCGGGTGAGGCCAGGCCTTGGCCTTTAGCCTCTGGACCCCATCTGTCAGTTATCAGTACTACTGGTGCAACTTACTGCTGTCGCCTTGTCTCAAGCAGTGAGTATGCACTCAGTCGACGGGAAAAGAGTCGTCAAAGACCTCACCTGGTCCGGCGGGACATGTAAGACGGATCCGGGTCAGCTCGCGCATGACTCGCAGTGTGGCGGTTGAGGCAGGAAGAAGAAGCGTTTCTCGGCTTGATCGTCAAAGGATGGTATTCTGAAACGCCATGACTGTCAAGGAATGCTTCGGCAGCTCCGCAGACAGTCACGCTTTCATAGCTGCCTTTAACTGTACGCCTGTCGGTGCTGTTAGGCTCTCGCACCGTGCTAGTGTCTGACGAGGCCTGCTTTGAGCATTGACTCTGGGCTATTCATTTAGTTCGTATCTCCTTGAAGAGCAAAGCTTCAGCATTTAGTCTTTGAGGACTGCCATCCCCTCGATTTCCGTTTTTATTAAGTATCAAAGTGTTCTCCGGTAACGAAGCTCACATTCCCCAACATGGAAGCATCTTTCGCCACGCCTTCTTCTTCCAACCTTGATAATTGTGAGAACGTGATGACTCAAGTGAGTGAATCACCTCGAACGCTAGCGAGGCACACGGGAAGCGGGTGCTCATTTTGTCCTTCTGCACCAACGACAAACGCTCCTTCCAAGGCCGAAGAGAACGTCGGCTTCAGCTCCACTGCTACACAAGCCCCCACTCTTCACTGCAGCAGACCGAACTGTTCAACATCCCCTGGTACATTACGCACTCCTTGAGCAAGAAACTCACCTTGCTAGCGAATCAAACCACCCAGCAGCCGAATCAAGAGTCTGGACGAGATGGGGCGAAGTCGCACGAACGAGCTATCAAGGTATCTCCGCGTATACTGTCTCGTTCCCTCTTCCTACCTCCAAGAAGGAAGGCGATGGCGAAGGAGAGACACCGCCGGAATTGTCGGGGTATGGTTATACACGGTTCAGAGGGGGACGGATCAAACCCGTGCTCAGGGACGCTCTGGGGTACCGACCGGAGTCTGCGTTTTGGACTTTCAGAGATGTCAAGAAGGGGAGGAAGAGCATCTTAGTCCTATGCCGAGCGCCGTCCGGGAGTCAGGCTTGGGCGCGAACATGAGTACCTGCACAAGAGTACAAGTGTGTGCACCTGATGGTTCCGAGCTGACCGCAGGGTATGACATCTACGGCCAGACCAGAACGACACCCAAACTCCGCACGGATGTTGAAGACCGACATCACGACGGACACTCGGCATTCTCATCTGATCTGCATTCGAGGCTCGCTTCGATCAACCCACAAGAGGTTGATGCTCGTTTCGCCAGGATCAACAGCTCGATCCAGCGCTGGGCTGATGATGATGAGTTCTTCGTCGAAACAAGTGTACCGCCGAGCCCGTATGGTTACCCATGTGGCGAGGCGGAGAGCTTATTGCACAGCGCGGAGTCGTGTGATTAGCTGCTGTATCATGCAATACAGTGCAGCCCCATGACTTCACGCCCAGGTACTACTACTATGAGCTATGACTGGTGCCTGAGATTCTCTCGAGAGAGTGACCCGTTCATCAAAGCTGAACAACAAGACGTGGCTGTTTCGCACGACGATACACAATGTAAATTTCCAGGAACCCAACGTCGATGATGTAGAATGCGCCACGAGGCAGCGGTAAAGGAGGGGAAGAACAGCAGCTTTTTCAAGCATCATACTTGTTGCAGCATGGCCCGGGAAAGGAGGGCCGCCACGCCGTCAAAGGTGCGAGAAAAGGAAAGGTTCGGGGAACACAGCGCACTTGGACTGAACCGAGTGTGCAGGTACCAATGCTTCGTGTGGTCACATGAAGGCGGACGGTGGCAAACGCACAGAAGTGCACCTCGTGAGATAATAAAAAGCGGGTCGTGAGGACCATCATTACCTTACCTTGCTCTACATCACATCTGTCACCTGCGTTCAGCTTTGACCACTCACTCGACACCGCAAACTTCTTCAATCTACACCACCTTTCCACCACACTTCTGTCCGCGCAGCTCAGCTCTCAAACCAGCAAACATGTCTCACTTATTCGCACTTTACAGTTTGATACCACCCCCTCGATCCTCCCCGAATCGACAAGGGCCCCCTCGGAATGCAACCTTGACCTTGACGCTTGGAGAGCCCTTGACAACGATGATAACAGTGACCAGTGCTCAAGCGCTCAGCGAACGAGAACTTCTGTCCCAACTGCTACGGCTGCGAGCACCGACCGCTAGGACTCCGCCGCGGCGAGTACTCGGTTCACAGCAAGGCTACGATCCCTGCGTGCACACGTATCACCGCACCCTTCCGGTCCAGACATTCCAGAACCAAAGATGAACGGTCGGCGTGGCTGCTCACCGATACCGAGACCGCATACGTCAGTATTGGGGGCGGCGGCGCACGCGAAGTCTCAACGCGAACTTAAGAGGAAGTGCCCGCCGGCTCTCAACTGGTCGGCTCTCTCCGGAAGCCAGAAGAAGGGTGTAATGAAATCTGGGTTGAGGCTTACAAAATTCAGATGGAGGACTGCTACAGACTCCACGGTGCTCTGCAGGACGGTCATCAATCTCGCTTCGCCGGCCACGGTGATCTTTCGGGTAACGAAGCCATCACGGTGGATATTCCAGCTAGTGAGGCGGTGAAGTGGATAGATCTCGATTATATACCCAGGATCGAGAAGATGGACAGCTGCACACATGCCCATGGTCCGGTTCCGACTTTGCATCATCACTGAGCGGCCCGTGTTTGAGCGGTAAGCAGGCGGGCCACGTCATCTAATGACATGTCGTCTAGCTCGGACCGGTGAGGATTGGCAAACACTATCATTGCCAGCAATTTCTGACGTTTGACGTAGACATAGAGCGTTTCGTACTGCATGCAATGTGTAGCGCAGCGTCCTTCCTTGCGTTCGCATGTCCAGGTAGGTGTCTTGCACAGCCCTAGATGTACAGGTCAAGTCCGAATGAGGCTGATACAAGCCCGTATGAGGAACTCGCCGATATTTGAATCTTTTCACCTTTTCGGACATGCTACGCTTCCGCAACTGAGCATTCAGTATCGACACCGGCCTCATCAGTGAGCCAGTTGATAGTAGATGATTGAGCAGGTCAGACGTATGTCAGAACGGCCAAACGTACCACGACCTCTGAAGCCATTTGACGATTAACACATGTACGTGAATGGTGGTACCACAAGATTCGGTTGATTCATTTCATTGAAGTGCCTCTTCATCCCTTATTCCGCCGATATCTCCCCATCTACCCATCTAGTGAGCAGCCTGCTTAGCCTTGGAGGCGGCTATAATGTGAAGACACAAGATATCAGTATCAGTATTATGGCTCGCTCCGGGTGCTGGAGAGACCCATCCGAGAAGATTGTTTCGTTTGTAGACGTATAAGCGAGAGATGAGGAGATCAAGACATACCGAAGGGGTTCTTGGGGTCCTTGAGAGCGTCGGGGGCTGCGCAAGTGATAACAAAGGGTCAGCATATCGGACATTACAATACAATACATGCACTTCGCTGTCGCCAAAGATGGGACTGAGCGGTATCGTGGATGGGCGCCCATGGACACCTTTGACCATGATGTTCTGCTCCGAAGCTTTCACTGAGCAGTCTCAAGGAACAGGGGATATTCGGAACTTCAGATGGAAGTCGGTGAATAGAGAAAGAATCACTCACATGAGACGGCAATGTCCTGGAGCTTCCAGACACCGAAGACGGTGATACCAGCAGCGGCCATGAAGGGCCAAAGAGGCTTGACGATCTGCAATGTGAGAAATCAATCCAAAGTCAACGGATTGTCCTTCTCTTCCCTTTCCTTGCCTGGCCATCATGAGTCTTGCGCGCAGTGTGATTCCCTCTACAATCTTGCTCTGCGCTGAACAGGGACGACAGCTTGATGTATGTCGACCTGCGCGCCACGTCCTCCTCTAATGCCGTTATATCCCATTCTATCTCGACCCCTTCATCCTCGTATCTTCCCATCCGATATCTTCCCGCATTCTCATGCAACATCGCTGATCCAAAAACATCTCCATTCCACAACATTCCTCGTCCATCCGTACGCCCATGACATCCTATTGATCTTCCAGTGTCGTGTCCGGACCAAGCACACTGCGCGCAAGTGAAAATGACTCGATACGATACTCGGCCGAATTTGAGACGTTATGACACATACAGGGGTGGGCCAGGCTCGAAGACCGAACATTTTGACGAAGTGATTCTATTTGGCGGCGACACGACACGATGTACAGTCAGCTAAGGCGATCCAGCGAGGAGACGGTGTCGTTGGAGGTCGAAGGTGATGCTTACGAGGTGTTTGGGGGGTTGGTAAAGGATGAGTAGGTGAGGTGTATCGACATGTATCAACGTCGATATGTAAGATGTATACAGTGACGGCGGTGAGCGAGGAAGCGGAGTGAGGGGACAGAACAGTAGCTCATATCGGCGATTTACGGAGTTACGTTCCCAATATAGGCATTGTGGCATTTCAACTGAATGATTCATGGCGGGCTAAGCCTACCATACCAATCTGCATGCATAGGTTTTATACATCCTCCATGGTGGTTCGCAATACCCGACTACATATTGATACATACTGCGCTGCCTGAAGTGGATACACATTTCTGTTCTGTTGCACGGCCAAACCAGAGCTACCCAGTCAAGAAAGGATGAGTGAGCGCATCCCTCGGTGAGATCCGCCTAGACGGGTCGAGGTGTAAACACTTCTCGAGCAAGTCTACAAAGTTGAGTATCTGCTTCAACTCGTCGTCCTTCATCTTGAGCTGGATTGAGGAAGAAGGCAATAATCTCGCCCGAAGATCCTTGGTAGCTTTAGAAATAACCATGGTTTTCGCAACGTCCTGCGGGGTGAACAAAAAGAACCTCGTGCGTTAGCTTCAGTCTCGAGACCGTAGAAGCGATGAGTAACGCAAGATCATGAAGCTCACCTGGCCAGTGATCTTGTCCCTTTCAATGCTGATGAAGTTGAGCGACTCGTCAAAGTGCATCGACCCAAAGGTGGCTTTCTTGATCATTCGGTGGTTCAGTTTGCCCTTGAGCTCCATCATAAGCAATAGCATGTGATTATTCGATCGGCCAGGGAACAGAATCTTGCCGGTGAAGAGCTCGTACAATGTACAGCCTACCGACCAAGTATCGATTGCCGTGTCATAGGGTAAACCGAGGACTGGATATGGGACATGCGATCAGCTAGTCTCCCCGATGTGATCTGTTTGTGCTAGCATTTGAGGTCGACTCACTGATTTCGGGTGCTCGGTAGAATCGAGATACAAGATAAGGCGTGACTTCGCCTTCGGTGATCTCGGCCGCAGAACCCAGATCACATACTTTGAGGGTAGCCTTGTTCTCGGTGACCTAAGTCATGACATGATCCCAATCAGCTCACATCCGTCACAAAGAGTGAATGACCCCACTCACCAGTACATTGTCAGGTTTGATATCAGCATGCACAATGGAGCACTTTCGCATCAGCGAAAGAGCCAAGAACAGCTGATGAGCGTAAGCTCGTACAGCTCGCATGTTGAGGCCGACATCTTTGCCAAATCGCTTGATGACGTCTCGCATGTTCATGCTGAATCAAAATGTCAGCTAAACTCATTATTGGTACCCGTAGGAGAGAGTAAGCTCACCTCAAGCTCTCGGTGACTATGCAAAGATGCCCTTTGTGCTCGAAGGTATGCTCCATTCGCACAATGTGCTTCTTATCTTCTGGATCAGCCTCGTTAAGCTTCTTAAGGATTTGCGCTTCCTTGCGACCGGCCACATACCTGGTATCATTCGCATTCAGCTTGAACTCATCAACGAAAACGAACGACGTTAGAATGAACAGCTCACATGCTTTCTTGACTTCGGATAACCTTGATGGCTACTTCTTTACCGACGACATCTTGCCTTCTTTCCTGATTGACTGCTTTGAGTACTTTCGCTTTGACGACAGCAGAGAACATTCCTTTACCGAGCGTGATAGTGACCTGATAACGACCGTCATCGAGTATCTCTCCGGGAAGAATCCTATAATAGCCCTCGGTATCGTCCACATTGTCCACCACTTCAGGAGCGATCGTGCTGGCTGGCTTTTTGATGTATTCCGGTTTGCCGTTCGCCCTTACGCCATTCTTGAGGCGCCGAACAGTGACTTTTCGTTTCTTCTTCTCCTTCTCTTCCCCTCCAAACGCAGCGAACATGTCAAACTCATCTTCTTCCTCCTCTTCCTCTATCTCGACTTCCTCATACTCATCCTCTTCCGGTTCGTGCTCTTCCACTACAATTGGCTCGCCAACGCCATCAGCCACATCTTTAGGCTCAACTTTGATGGCTTCCATGTCTTTGCGGCGCTTCTCCTGATCGGCCATAGTATCTAAGGTCGGATCGTAATCCGCAGCAGAGATCATCATCTCCGCACCGACTCCGTCAGTCTTCGCTTCGGGGGGCGCAGCATCATGACCGGCTGAATCGGCATGTTTCGCCAGATCAAAGTCGTTGCCCATTGGCGTCGAGGCGAGAGTCGGGGACTGACCGATAGGCGTAGGCGCTGATGTACCTGGTAAACCGGTCGTCGACCGTGTGCCGAGGTGTTTCAGGAGTGGAGTTGCGCCTGCTAAAGTGGGTCAGCTGGATGCACATCAGCCTCAGAGCAAGAGCTTACCTGTAGTCGTTGTATATTCCGTTTGTACACCCGTCCTTGTACCAGCGCTAGTTACGCTATTTGCCCCGTAGCCATGACCGGGCAGATCACTGATAACGGTCTTCGGTGTAGTCACCGTCGACGCTTTACCTCCGTTCGCTCTAAATTTAGCCATAATTTCTTCCCTCTTCCTTCTCCTCTCCTCCAGTACTTTCTCTGGATCCCTCTCTTCTTCCAGAACAACGACAGGTTCATCCTCTTCTTGTTTCGCTTGTTCGAAATTGGCTTGCTTGGATCCTGAGCCCTCAGCTTCGGAGAAGCGGTCAGAAGGAGGCGGCCGAGAACGTGAAGTGCCGGAGCGAGGCTGCGTGGGGATCGAGACGGACTGAAACCCGCCTCGAGGACCCGCAGGCGGCGCACGTCCACGAGCGGCAGTATTAGCTCCGTCTCTCGCCGGACTAGACGGGGCTCGAGAAGGCGATCTGGCAGGCAAGGTAGCGACCGACTTGGGGGGAGAAGGCTCAAGTCTAGCCGAGCGGACGAACCATGCACATATCAGCGGTCTTAATTCATACTCACAACGATGAAGTCAACTTAGGATTGAAACGTACTCGCCTTCCTCCCTGTCGGCACCACATGCTGACTTGTTTATTCTGCGATCGCGATCATCGGATTTATAATAATCATGATGATCGTCCCTACGACGATCACTTCGGTCACCATGACGTCTCGACTGATCTTCTCTCCCCTTTATGGGCTCACGTTCACGGTAGTCCCTTTCGCGATAGTCTAACCCTCCGCCCCTTCGCCTATCTCGCTCTCGCTCATCGTCATAACCTCTCGGATACTTCCTGTCCCGATCCTGGTGATGATGCTCATCTCTCTGTCGACGGTGGTCCCTATCTCTTTCTCGACTCCTACTCCGCCTTCGCCTCGGTTCGTCCTCGTCAAGAAATGCGTCTCTCCAATCCCGAGGTTTAGTTCGCCGGTCCTCATGATGTTCGTGTGATCGATCACTTCGACCGCTGGCCGAATAAGCCGAGTCGTCCTGATGGGGTCGTTTGACACCTGAGGAAGACATTATCACGAGAGGATGAGATGAAGGAAAAACAAGCAGTGTAAGAGATAGTTTCTTAACGGGAGTGAGGTAAGGGAGTAGGTGAGGTAGATTGGGAAGGGAAAGGAGTTTACTGGTTGGAAGAGTCGCTTAGGACGTCTCTAGAACCCGAATATTTATCGTGGCTTTGGCTCTTTGCTCTTGGCTCTTTTTGCGTTCTACTCAGACAGCTCTGGAAGTATATAGCCAGGCGACTGGTTGGATCGACTATGACTATGCTAACGCGGCAGTTAGATGATCTTATCATCAATCATCGTTGGTTGACCTGACCTCATCAAGCGGCGACGTCAAGTCAAGCTGTGTCTCATCTCATCTCATCTCATCTCACCATAGAGGGTATTTCCGTTAATCCCGGTGAATGTGGCAGTGCAGTGGCATTCAAGCTCAAGGGGTGCCCCGCGTTTGAGCTCAGTACTAGTAGCGCGTCGAGTGTAATGATTGTTGTTGTTGCTCGGAATTGACAAGAAAGTCAGTCTCGTTCATGTTGGACCTCAATGATACCACCACGGTTGATAATCGTAAGATCAGCGTCAAGTTCTCACAGTCAACCGCCAAAATGCCGTCTCCGGCCATGTCTCCGGACGCTAAGATCCAGATGGCGAATGAGTTGCGAAAGACCATTCGGGAACTCCGAGATAGAGGATTGATGGTCGCGGCCAAATGGTAGGTCGTGTTTCGCCTGAGCTCCTCTGAAATGTTCAATTAGCTTCAGCTTTGATAGATCAAGTCATGGGGACACTCACTCATCTGTAACTCTTGTGCGTAGGGCTTCAGAACTACTAGCTTCACTGCCGAAAGAATACAGACAAACGCCGCACCTTCCATTCTCACCTCCCCCTCAACCTCACACCTTACCTCCCCAATCACCACTGACTAACCGCCTCCGACCGTCAATAGGCGAGTTCTTGCCCTCTCCAGGTCTGGGATCATTCAATGCTGAAGCTGGGCCATCGAGAGGTCGGACGATGCATGGGATCGAGCTGGAAGAGGAGGATGACATAATCGAAGAGGACGAGTTTCAGCTGGCGAGAGGGTATTTCGACTTGAAGGAGTATGACAGGGTCGCTTGGGTGCTAAAGGAAGCGAAGGGCAGTCGGGCGAGATTCTTGCGGTACTATTCGATGTACTTGGTGAGCTCACTCGAAGCTTCCGAGGCACCGAGATGCACGAAGAAGCTCATTTTTTTTTGACCGGACGTCGATTGCAGTCTGCCGACAGAAAAGCACAAGAAGCGCTACCTCATTTCCTCGATACGAAAGAAGAACGCCTGGCGCTCTATCCGGCTCTGTCACCCCTGATATCGGAATTGAAAGACGACAAAGATCCTTACCTGATATACCTCCGAGGATTATGCTACATGCGTCTGGACAGGAAACCGCCCGCGGTGAAATGCTTGATGGATAGCGTAAAACTCAAGCCTTATAATTGGAGCGCGTGGAGTCAGATGGCTCAACTGGTCTACTCGGCTGACATGGTGAGTTGTCGCATGTTTGGGAGTGAATCGCTGTGGATCGCTTTCTTGTCCTGTTAGATACTGTCCCACCATGCTACCGCTGTCGAGCACAGCTAGAGCTGATCACTCTTATGCTTGCTTTCAGTTCATCACGATGAAAGAGGAGTTACCGTCCTCGTGCATGCTCACCTTCTTCGCCATCAGCTGCATGCTTGATCTGCACACGGCCACCGATCTGGTCTCAAACATGATCAAGGAGCTTCTCGAGATCTTCCCAAGTAGCGTACATCTGAAAGCGCAAAGGGCGATGGGGTACTACCATATGCGAGGTGAGCTGGGTCGCACCGAAGTAGGCGAGCCGCAGCTTACAGACTCATGTGTTGCGTTTGAATCTCTTGCAGACTTCGAGACGGCCGAAAAGGAATTTGATGCGGTGCAAAAGGCAGATCCGTTCAGGATGGAGGAAGTAGACATCTACTCGAACATGCTGTATGTCATGAACAAGCAGGCCAAGCTGGGCAAACTGGCCCACGAGTACGCCGAGATCGATCGAAATAGAGCGGAAGTATGCTGTCTAATTGGTGAGTCAGCGGAGCGTTGCCTTGCGCTTCTGGGGCGTATCTGGGCTCCTCCATATCCAGGGTTTGCAGTATTCAGCAGCTGATGATATCTTGGTGGACCTGCCCTTCCCGGATTCTCAGGCAACTACTACTCGTCTCGAGCGGACCATACGAAAGCGATAACGTATTTTAAACGATCGCTCATGCTTAACAGGGAATACCTCCCCGCGTGGACGCTGATGGGCCACGAGTTTGTCGAATTGAAGAACTCGCACGCGGCTATTGAAGCATATAGAAAAGCCATTGGTGAGGCCATTTTTGCGTTCTCTAAGACCACAAGTCGCGTTCAATGCGAACCATCGAAGCAGAAGCAACAGAGTTAATGGACTGTCGGAACTAAATGCAGATGTCAATGCCAAGGACTACAGAGCTTGGTATGGTCTCGGGCAAGCGTACGAGCTCCTGGATATGCCAATGTACGCTATCGAGTATTACAACCAGGCGACATCGTTGAGGTGAGCTGACCCTCTGGCGACCATCAAGATTGGTATTGGCTGACATGTATATTTCGATTGCAGACCGTACGATTGTCGAATGTGGACTGCTTTAGCGACGGTGTACGAGAACTTGAAACGGTGAGTTTGGCTGTAGACTCCAGTAGAAGGATTCGCCCGGGCAGTGCATCGGCCAGCACCTTGTATGGAATAACGAAGAGGTGAAAGATGCCGTATATCGATGCTGACTGCTATCCCCTTGTCGTCACCAATCATCCTTAGACTACCCGACGCGATCCTCGCCCATACCCGTGCATTACTCGGAGCCGACCGCCTCCAGACTCCCACGATTCTTCTCAAACTCGCCTCGTTACATACAACCTTGAACCAACTATCCAAAGCCATCTCGTATCATCGTAAGATCCTAGCGTTGGGCGATAAATCTGGCTTGGGTCTATCAGACATGGCGTCGAGTTATTTGGCCGTAGCCGAATGGGAGATGAGGGATCTCATGCTGTCCTCATCGTCAGTGTCAGCCTTAGGGAACGGGAACAGCAACGGGATGGATGTTGACAAAGATGATGCGCAAGAAGAAGGCGCAAGAGGAGACTGGGCGCTGGCGAGCCAATATCTGGAGAAAGTAGCAGGCAGCAATGCGCCGCAGAGAGATAAAGCTGAGGAATTGTTAAGAGCGCTCAGATTACAAGAAGCCAGAATGGCAGCTGCCCTATGATATAGATAGATGTACTACACGTGGAATCGTTTTGAGATGCATGTTAAAATCCCTTTCTTTTGTCTTTATTGAATGTGTATGAGAAATTAGACAACCCTTGGAAAAAGAGAAAAAGACTCCAACGATTCCAACCATCCCAACGAACCACGTCATTCAACAACCACTACAATCGCAATCGCGAACCTAACACAGACTTGATGTATCTGAAAGAATGTCAGCGGCAAAAGGGTATGAACGAAAAGAAGTAAGAATGTTATATATCTCAAACACAGGCACAGATCGAGAATCGAGAAACGAGATAGTGTGATAGAAATAACGCATGACTAACGACTGGTGTGGTCCTCATCAAAACCGATATCTATTTGGTATAAAAATTACTAAATTTTGACGGGGTATGTGTTGTGGGTGTGTGAGCATTGGGTGTCTTCGATCTTCGCCATTGAGGGAGTAACGGTGCTTGATTCGTTCGTGGACCATGGCTGCAAGGCGGATGGTGAGATGACAGGTTGTATGCGTAGGTAGATGGGTGATTGGTTGGTGGTGTTACAAATTGTACCTTTGAATATTATCGTAGCGGATATGTAGAGTGTATTATGTATGTATGAACATAAGCTGGCCGGATTGCTTGATGAGAGGGGTGAACGAGATATAATGTACAGTTTCTTCAAGCTCCGTAAGTGGTCTATGTCGATAGTCTGGCTGGCTTTGACATTCGTCCCATCGTCTGATTTTAACTCGCTTTCAGCCATGCTGACCATGGGTATCGTTCCGTATCGGTGAGCAAGGCTTTATTCTTCGTTTGAGACATAGGCAAAACTCCCAATAAAGTAGGCGCGCGAAGGTGTAAGATTCAGGTGAATCGCCAGTACAAGGGGGATATATGGGATCCTCGGGGGGATGGCGCTCGAGCAGATGTCCGACGGTCTAAGAAGAAGTTACAGATCAGCTGATGTCCATAGCCGAAGACGACGCCGACGAGGAGTAAAGTCACCAAACAAATGAGCTACATACCCTCACCCCCCGCTCACTGCAACTCCCTCCTAGCGCTGATAGAGCCCCTGACCTGACCGAACAGCCTGTATACTTCTTCCTCAGCCCTGACGAAAGGCTGCTTCCAGAAAGCATACGCCTCGTTATCGAGAAGCTCGATGAAGGTGACGAGCAGACCCCATGGGTGAGGCCTCTGGACAATGGTTCGCTCCAGCAGCACTCGTGCGATTCGCTCGGGGACGATGGATGAAGGGTCTTGTCGAGCTGAAGTGCCGAAAAGGAAGAGCATGAAGTGGATGAAGAACAAAGTGTGCGCGGACGGGTATCGGAGCTGGTCCGCGATGACACTCAACATGAAATATTGACCTGTGAACAGTCATTGTCAGTCAATTTGCTTTGTATATAGTACAACACAAAAGCACTCACCTTCCGCATCAAAGGCGTGGGCAAGACCGGTCAAAACTCCAACTTCAGGTGCCTTCGCATCGAATTCAACCACGCCGGTCTGCTGGTATCGCCTGGCAACAGTTGTGGTACCGAGGTAGAAGACCGCAGCGTGAAGCAGGGTATGGTTCCAAGTGACAGTGGCATTGCCCTCGCTGTTGATGGATTTGACGGCGATTCTGTTCTTGAGTTCGGCAACGATAGCTGGCAGGGCGGGAACACCAGCTCGGACGTACTGGTCAATCGCCGCCTTGAGGTTCCCGTCAGTGAGAGCGCCGATGTAGTCCGATCGGACAGTGGGGAATCGCTGCATCTCCGGTACAAGCTGGTCGAGTCGCGTGTAATGGTCTGGAAGGGGTGCTTCCGATTGCGGGAAGGCGCAGAGGATTATGTTTCTCATCTGCATGCAGTGAGGGGGAATCGCCGTCGAGAGAGTGTGGTAGAACTCGACGAGGAATTCAGGGAAGTCATGCATGAGGAGGATAAGCAGCTTGATCGTAGCCTTGAAGCACGACCTAGAAGATGGGGTCATGTCCGTCGACTGCAAGAACGGCGATAGGAATCGAAGAAGCCACATGACACATCGGTGATATTCGGGCCACCCGTCATCTCGGGCGGTCTGCAGGAGCTTGGGCATGAACAACCTGTGTGAAACAATGGAGATCCAGCCGAAGGCGAATCGGGGTGCGTATGTCGGTTGTGTGATACCAAGGTTATTGGCGAGGTGCTTCAAGCAGCCGAGATAGGTTTCAGGCAAGCTGTATTCAATGGAGGTGAGTTCACTGAGCAAGCTAGTGAAGAACCTTGCCCAAGGTCGCTGGTTGAATGCTTCACCCATCTCAAGCTGCTTCTGTACTAAGGAGTACGACATGATCGTTATGATCTTGTTGAAGTAGTAGACAGCTCGTCCGACCGGACTAGTACCGCTCTTGTCTCCGTAGTTCTTGGTGATAAGCACAATCAATTTGGCGAGAGCGTCGCAGCCGAAGTAGACACCTTGCTGAAGCTTGATCGTGTCGATGTCAACGGCGGTGTTGATGGCGGTCCGGTAGAAAGCAGAGGAGACGTCTTCACCGTTCAAAATACCCTCTTTCTGGAGATAGGTGATGTAAGGCACGAATGCGACCTCGGCATTCTTGCTTGTGCTGAACACTCGGACCCATTCCAGGAAGTAATGAGCGAGCCGCTCTTGTAGTTTGCCGTCAATGGGAGGCTTCGAGTCAACGGCTGGAGGGGCAGGGGATCGAGTGGAACCTCCTCGAAGCTCGTCGAGTAACGCTTCGGCGGGAGGGCTTGCTCGACCCATCTCGTGCACTTTGAGTAACGCTGCCAAGCTGCTAGCAAAGCCGTTCCGAGGGATGAAAGCATGTTCGGATACGCAGCATTCTCGGATGAGCTGCACGACAAAGGTCACAACTTCGGGCGCAGAAGATCGGATAACAAGCTGGGCAAGAGCGCCATCGAGTTCGTGTACACTGATGGATTGAGCACGGATGAGTGTGACGGTGACAGGGACATTGAACTTTCGCTGAATGAGGTGCTATGTCAGCTTCTTCCAAGTGAATTAGGTATTCAGGATGACTTACAGGGTCCTCTGCGTATACGAGCCATTGCTTAACCTCCTTGCTGACCTTCTGAGAGAGCTCACACAATTGCTGCAAGAGATAAACGTAGACCTCTCGGGCAAGTTGAATAGTCGACCTGTACAGGAGTTGAACGACCTTCTGAGCAATAGTGAGGGTGGTGTTCTCTCGATGCACAGACTGGTTGGCGATGATCACAACACCTCGAATCAAGCTTCGAATATCGTGATCAGCAGGGAGAGCCGAAATTTGGGATACAGGCGCCTGAGCCAGGAGCTTTTCAAGTTCTCCGGCAAGTTCGTGGAACTTGTCGATGCTGTTTTGAGGAGGAAGGGGTTGAGGAGACTGCACGGATTCGGGCCGCTCGATGATATCCTGATTGAAGACTCTTGGAGATGGCCCACGCTTGATGTCAGAGGGCACGAGTCCGTCGTTAAGCCCATAACCAACAGCGGGATAGTCGCCACCTCCGTTGGTGGGAGGAGTCGGTTGAGTGAACATCCTAGCAGGTTCTCCGAAATCCTCGTACACCCTGAATTGTTGAGCTGTGAGACCACCGGGTCTCAGCTTGAGCGGATCGGGAAGCGCATTGTGCGAAAGAGCGAATCCGAATGATGCGCCGTCCCAGAAAGGCGCCTGAGATCGAAGGTTCTGGTGAGCCTTTCGAGCAGCGTACTGAGGCGCAAGGTTGACGTCGATGTCCTTCGCCGCCTTTTCCATTGCAGCCTTCTTCAGCACCGAGCAAGCAACGTCGAGGTTTTGATTGACGACTCCAGCGATCATGGCGTCGGGCATAGTCTCATCTGTGTAACCGTTTTGTTCCAGCATCTGCTTGACGTTTCCGATCATGCTAGACCGCAGAGGCTCCTTGCAGGTAACGAGGGCGAGGCTGCCAGCCAAGTTCTGGACCATCATGTGAGCAGCTGATCGCATCTTCACCGCGTCACCTTCCATGCCAAAGTCCTTCTGAATGAGGTCTCGGGAAGAGATACCAGCGATCGTGACGGATCGTTCGATGACGGGACCGATGATCTCTCGAATAGCTCGGTCGATGGAATGGTGAACAATCCGCTTCAGCGTAGGAGCGGTGAAGATCGGGTAATCTTGGTTGAAGACGAGGTACTGAGGGAGTTGTGCAATAAGCTCATCAACTCGTCGGGACATGGCGTCTTGGGCAGCTTGAGCGGCCGCCTCAGTCTGAAGCTGCTGCATTCGAGCGTAAGCTTCGTTGCCCGGCAATTCAGTGAATCTGGAACCGCCGTTCATGAGCTCGCTAGTTGCTCGTTGGAACTCCAGGTCAAGCCGGTTCGCCTGTTCGGGTTGGGCCGCTGCAGGGGGCACGTGCAGTCGAAGGATGTTTGCCGGTTCAGTTGCCTCCAAGTCTACGTTCAGCTTGCTGAAAAGAACCTCGATCTCGAACTTGAGATTAAGTCGGAGTTCCGCGAAGTGATAGAACTCCGCTAACAATCGAAGAACAGCCATGAGCCAAGGGTTAGGAGGGTGGAACACCAGGGAGTCTTTGCAATTGAGAATCAAGTTGGAGACAAAAGGAATCGCCACGATCAACCGTTTCGTGTCGAAGCCTTGAATCAATAAATCCTTAACAGAAAGCTCTCGCATCCTAATAGGCTTGTTCTTCGCCAATGTAATCCTTCCTAGCCAGCTGGCAACAGTCTTGAGAGTCGTCCGTTCCGCAGCTGAGTTCATGGTCGCTTCCGAGTTGAGAAGGTCTCGAGCCTTCCTGTAGGTTTCCCAAAGGATGTGTCGATCAAGAACAGGAGATTGCAACAAGTCCAGCAATTGCAAATAGATGTCGTGTCGATTCATCTCAAGACTGACGCGAACATCGATGAAGTAATGCGCGAACCATCGAGAGTACTGGTTCTCGAACAGCTTCGTCAACTCTTGGGACTTTGCCTCGTAATTGTTGGGGGCAATTTGGTTGATGATGAACATTATGGCGTCCTTCTTCTTCGGTTCAGGCTCTTTGAACTCGTCGTCCCCTTCTTCAATCAATATAGGAAGTCGGAGCGCCGGGAAAGCAAGCTTGACGCCGCCTTGCATGTCGAGTTCGTCCCGTTCTACCAGCGCCTGTTGTATATCATTGATGAGCACGGGATGCGATTCGTGTAGGGCAGGGATCTCAAGCAGGGATCGGCAGAGTCCAGGGAAGTCGACCAAAGAATTCCGCAGAACGCTGAGGGCATTGATGCCGAACTGGTAAAGAGCCTCTTGAGGCGGAGTCTTGCAGGCGTCGAGAACATATCGGGTCGCAACGAAAGCCGAAGTGTCCTTGACTAATCGGTAGTCAATGATGGCGCCGAACAACAGGCCAGTCATGGTCAACTCCTTGGGTGGGTAGGCTTTGACGAATTTGTATTCGTCGAATAAGGAGTGAAGAGCGTGGGCAAACATGTCTTGATCCTTCGGGTCATCCGATTTCTGACACCGCTGAAGCTCCTCCACCACCTCGTCAAGCTTGAGCGCTCCTCCGTACATCTTCTGGTACATGGCATCCACCTTTTCGACTACATCCTTGGAGAACTTCGCTTCGGCAAAGCCTTGTTCCTGCTTGCTACCAGGTCGGAGATTGAGAAGACGAGGGTGAAGAATCAGAATATCAGTACGAAGGTTCTTGAATCGTCCAATGTCTTCCCGGGCGAGGTTTGGAGCATTTCGTACGACTCGAATGAAGATGGAGTAGACGTTAGTGCCAAGGGTGTAGGAAAGCGGCGGAGCAGAGTCGGGGGCATGCTGATGGTCGATCTCGATACGGATTTTGTGCTCAACGAAATCGAAGATCGCTTCCAAGAACTCTCCTCCCTTAACCTCGATACCGTCCGCTAGCCATTGCTCCAGATTCAGGATATCTTTGTTTGAGGCGAGAGCTGCAACATCCAGGGTAAAGTGAAGGTTGTCCGACGCAAGGAGTTTATCGACAATCTAAACGACCATATTAGCTTGTTTGACAAGTACTCATGTAGTTTGACTCACTTTGAGTTCCTGAGCGATCTCGAAGATCCGTCCGAGATTATTCTCATCCTCGGTGTAGAACTCCAATAATACCGACAACAAACTGTCGGGATTCGTCTGCCACATCTGGTGGAAGACCAAGGCGGAGGATGTCATGGTATTCGAGGCAGACGAAAGGTACACAGCCAAGAGTCGGGTGTGCATTGTGTTTACCGAGGGAGGAAGCGGTTTCTGCTTGTCAGCGAATTCGATACTAGGTGGACTTACAGGTAGCTTTTCCAGAGCAAGCAGGACAAGCTCAGGAGCCAGCTTGGCAGCGCTTTCCAACATCTCAGTAGCCCTTCTACCGATGTCTGCTCGCTCCTCTCTCTCCCTTTCAGAAGGATGATCGGCCTCGGCTAAGCCGCATGCGTGAACGAGAACTTGAATGAGACCGAGAGTGTTCCAAAGTCCAGCGCCTTGCAGATCGTTGGCTTGCTGTCGAGCGACTTTACTCCATTGTTGTTCCGAAGTAGGGGGATCCACGATACGAGCGTATGAAGACGGAGAAGGGGCGTTCGGCATTGTAAAGATTGGCATGGCATCGGGAGGCAGGATATTGAGGAGCGACAGCACAGAAAGGAGTGACGATATGTTATCCCACAAGGGCGAGTCGAGAGAGGCGGGCAGCAAACCAGCCAGAGGCGGTAAAGGCGCTTGTGGCGGCACGTAGATCAAGCAGATGATCAGAGGGATAGATGTTTGATAAGCCGCAATTGTGTGGGGCGCATCAAATGAGCGAACCACATCAGGCCAGGATATTGAAGGCTGTATTAACCGTCAGTAGCCATTTTCGTAGGTGATTGCGATTGGGGAATAACTCACCACCGCGGACATTCCCTTAATAACGCCATGCAAATCTACCACACGTCCCATTCTTAAGCCCTCACATAAACCATGAACAACACGACATGCCTCTTCAGTGACTTGCTTTTGCTGCTCCTCGGGAGACACGCCTTCCAACAGGTAAGGGCCCCACCATCGACCGACAACGGCTTCAACTGTGCCCTCGTCTTGAGTCAAATTCTCGCCGAGCTCAGCCAGAATATCCTCGAGCGGTATCGAACCAGGAACACGAGGTGGACCGCCAGGAGATAGCGCTGATAGAGTTTGAAGGATGATTGCGGGCGACGAGAATTTCACGGTGATGGAGGCTAGAAGCGTTGCCCGTTGCATGGAGTTCAATGGAGAAGAATGGGGAGAGGTGGGATTTGTGGGCGTAGCTGGCCGAGAAGTCGAATTACCTCCGGGAGATGATTGAGATCTTGGATATAATGCCAAGATGAGCGTTCTGGCCTCTTGCAATGTCATGTCGTCGGTATAGGGTTCTCGTCCCGGGATTGTCGTCATGGTCCAGAATGGCATGCCAGGCGATCGCAGCAACTCCATGGTGGTTTGGAACGTTTGTGAAAGGATTGCATGGAGGACTGCAAACGATGCGTGAGATGGCGGAAAGACGTGGGGCGATGCGAGAGTGTATGCAGAAAGTGAGAAGAGTAATGCTGGAGGAAGGTTGAACAGTCTAAGCGAGGGAAGGGGTAAAGGAGTCGACTGAGATGGCGAGAGCATGATGAGTGAGAAATGGGGAGCGAGTTGCACATCTCGAGCAGCTTGAATAGCTTCTGTGACGAGGAGTCGCCAGACCAATGCTGCTTGGCCGGTCGTGGGTATTTGAGGAGGGGGCGCAGCAGGGTCGTCTTTGTATTGTTGAGAATGCTGAATGAGGGTCTGAAGGATAGGATTGGCGACTGCGACTGCTCGTCGAAGGAAATGGTGGTACATCTCAGGACCGTTCGAGGAAGCGAGCTATGGGAGATCACAGGCGATTAGTTTGACTGGCAGACAAGTGGTGATGCTATGAGGGCGCTCACTGTTCTAATCTCAGTTGACATCTTGTCAAAGTTATCTTCGGTAAAGGTGGTCAAGAGGAAGACGATCTGAGCTCTAATGATGACCGCCGGACCGCCTTGACCATCTCTTCTGCTACCTCCCCCCGATGATCCTCCCCCTAATCCCACGCCCATCGTTCCCGATGCGGCCGGACCGGAAGCATCGCTAGCTGGCGAATGAGCGGCTCCGGCACCGACACCTACGGCACCACCTCCGAAACCTGGCGGTGGACCGGTTCTATTGACCCCGCCTCCCAGGCCGGGAGGAGGGATTGACATGGGCGTGAATGTTGCTTATGAAGTAGAGGAGAGGGGGAAAGGTGGTGTATGGGTTTTCGATGAAGAGAATTGGGAGATTATGAACTTTTTTGTTGTTTAGATGTTCATCCCCGCCCGACCAACGGATCAAGGGAGGGACACGTCACTTTGTATGTTCGAAGCGAAGCTTCAGAAGATCGGAGCTGAAACGTCTTGACAGTACTGTACGCGGTAATCGATGATATAGTAGTCTACCGATCACTTTGTAAGGGGTATAGATGGTGCAAAAGCGACGAGATTGGGATGAAGCAAGGGTTGGTGCGAGGAAGAGAGGGGTCAATGATGATCTTTAAGAAGATGATGGTGACAGATGGGATGCATGGATGGATGGATGGATCACGGACGGATGGATGATACACGAAACCTTTGGGTTTGCGTGTTGCGAGCCGACTAGCAATGCAAAGCACACTAAATGCATGCGACATATGCATGCATACTTCGACCGGAGTTATACCAAATCGCCGAATGAGTTGTACGGTGATCACAGCGATGTGGCACTCTTTATGACTGGTGACTCAACCTCGACGTCATCCCGCAGAGAAAGAGACGCACGGACGAGTCGGTGTCTGTGCGGTTCAGCTGATGTACCAACAGCGACTACTCGACTCTGATGAGACCTTGACCTCAAGCTTGCCCTTCTTGCAACATCGAGGCAGTATACATATACACTGGATTGATCGGAGCCACAAAGGATACACTGCTACTCGCTACTGTTCTTCAAACACTTCACTCCTTAGTTCCTCGACTCCGCGTCGTATAGTCAATCGAGCGGATCAAACATTATTTCTGACATGGTGATATACCAAGGGTCGCAGCATGACATAGGATGGGCCAATCTCACTGTCACTGATGTATGTGGAGCCTTGTAGATCGACATTGAGCGAGCGCTGAGTTGTCAAGAGTGATGCAGACGATGGCCAAGTGGCCAGTGTTACAGCATGAGATTCTGAGCAGAGCAGTGTTGCCAGTCCCAGTACCAGCGTTAGCAAGTCTGACATTCCTGACGAGTGACGACTGACTTGCGTACCAACATACCGGACTGGTCCAAAGAATCGTGATCGATCAGACTTGCAGAGTGTTGAACCCCTGATCATGCGATTATAGCTCGATCAACAGGCTCAAGCGCGAAATCCTCATGTTTCCCATCTAGTTTACCTTACAGTCGTTCACGCCTACGATTCACGCCCATTCAAACGAAGAAACACGATAAAAACACCTGTAGTCGACCACAGACATCTCATCCTATACTATCTGACATGCGAACCCCTGGGATCCCGTGGATCGGGTACAATCTCCTTCGACTGACGGCGGTGATCTTCATCTGCTGGGCTATGGCAGCTCAGTTCATCGCCATAGCCAAGTGAGTGTGACTTCTCCCTTGCATTGAGTGATGAACAATGTTCATCTCATCGCAGCCTGGAAGGATGTGAGGGGACTAATACTGATACTCTGTTCTTTGCCGTTTCATCTAGCGACATCTCGGTCTATTCTCAAACGTCCGTAACGCGTTCAGGTGCTCAGAGCAACAATTCCGATACCAAAGATCCCTCGTCCAGTGGGGTAGGTGGCCAACCATCGACAATCATCGGAGCTCAAGCCCCTTCGGCTAGCACTCGAAATCCTTATGCAGCACCTACGAAGACAGCCGCAGTCGTTACTACGGGGGTAATAGCGACAAGCGATCTAAGTGCCCCTATCGGGGCGGTGAGCCCCTCATTCGAAGACAATGCTCTCTCACCGTCTACGGAAGAAGAGGACGAAGGTAATGTATCGGGCCGTGCGAGATATTCCGGCGTCTCATCGAGCAGTCCGAGCGCGAGTCGTTTGAGCAGGTTCCGCAAGAGGGATGGAGAAACTGAAGAAGCGGGCGAGGCGAATTGGGGGCTCAGCTCCATTCCTCGGCAGATGGGGGGCATGCTGTGAGTGGGAGCTCAGTTGAACATGACAACACCAAGTTCTGCTCGAAACTCGGGGTGAGGGCATAAAAGCTGATCCAGACTACCCACAGGTTCACCGTGTTATCAAGACTTGTCATGGGTGAGCAAAGTACGGACGCGGACATCCTTCATCTACCCCTCTTTCCCCATCCCGCGAAGCTTTAAGAGACTCTGGCTTCCTAGCACGCCAGCTGATGCCTTTCACCCTTACAGGCCTCACCCTAGCACTTCTCTTATTGGGCCAAATAGGATGGCCAGAGATGTTCCTATACAGATGGGTGCCATGGCTGGGTCCACAAAGTACTCCCATTTGGCTGGGGCTCGTCCAGAGCATGTGAGCGTGTAACCAGTTCATTAGCCATCCTAGCCTGAATCATCTCTGCTTGTTTCTTTGCCCAGATGGGATCGCTAACGTACAGACTTGGCTATACGTCGTAGAATTGCCATCGAGAACCTTCGTCTATAGTGAGTGATTCTAGCGGTGCCTGGGACGATGTATCACAATGGTGAAAATTGTCGAATGCTCATCGACTATGACAATGGACCACTTGCACGCAGCGCAAGCCCGGTTGTCCTCCTTCCAGCATGGGGCCTGTTCGCCATTGGTCTCGTCAATATCCTCCTTGTGAGTCCCCTCTCGCCTATGATCCCAATCTGTCATCGAGTATACAGGTGTAGCTGTTCAGGTGGTCTGATTTACAGCTGATGACGCGTGATACTGTCCATCTTTTGCGATGTGATCGTTCTACTCGATGGAAAGGGTGCAATCCTCCTCTACCTCGGTAGAAACCTCCGCAAGTCTCCTCCCCCACCTCTATTCTTCAACCATTCGACCAGGTTGCTGTACTTCACTCCAGATCCGGCATGTTATAATCAGATTCTAAGGAAGATTTCTGCTCCACAAAGGGTAATGAAGAATGGCGAAGAATTAGAATTGGATCGAACGGGATTACCGCCTTCTCCTGATGCCAAATCGATCGGATTGGACGGTGATGACGAGCACGAGCATGAGCACGAGGCGGCTCTTGACTACGATAACGCAGCAGCGATCTTTGACGACGAAGAGAAGACAGTTCAACATGAACATGGACAAGCGCAAAGGTCGATCGACAATCAGCCACTTCCCCTTCCCCGGGCTCCAGCGCATACAGATGTGAGGCAGGGCGGATACCCCACTTTCTCAGGTGGCGGTCTCACAGATCCAGGTCGACAAGTACCTACAGGGTACTTGGGGAAAGGCAAAGATGGAAGACTGATCAAGTTCATCCGAGAAGATGGCACCGAGACAGCAGAGCCGGCACCTCCGCCTCATGCGGGTAATGGTAGCGCGGCGCAGCTGAATGATCCCCGTCCAGAGTTAGGGAAAAGTGCCAAATCGGCTCCCCCATCAGCTTGGGCGACATTTAAGGGTACCTCTGCTGATCCGACCAACAGTACGAAGGATAAGCGCAAGCATCAGAAGGAGAGGAAGGTGCAGAAGAAGGATCTACCACCAAGGAATCAATCAAGAGGCCAAACCCTACCTTTACCTAAATCCCAGTCAAGATCGACGTCGGCTCCAGCGCCTACTTCGACGCCAAGACGGACGAGCCATGAGCAGAGTATCCAAGATACAATCGCCAGGGACAAATCACTCATGGAGCGAGCAGCGGCTAAACTACGCAGTGCAGATAGCGCAGACACCATTGCGCTCATCTCTCAGGGCAAGTTTCCCGCCACAGCCACAGCCGCAATCACAACCGCCACTGGCGCATCGCCCGAAGATCTCAGCCGGGGATCAGAGCCGAAGTCCAGCCACGGTTCTTCCTCGTCCTTATCGAGAGCGCGAGTACCCGTCCCTCATGTCAACGGGAGCCGTTTCGGATCGCTCAAGCGGAAAGACCAAGACAGAAACAGAGACCGGGAGCTGAAAGACGTGCTAAAGGCGAATGCAGGCAAGGAGGCTAGGCGGATCCAGCATGGCATTGATCTACCCAGCGCTCATCACAGCCCATCGGAGTCATCTTACTCCGGAACCGAGACCGAGCCATGCTCGACGAGGCGGACAAGGGCGACACCTTGGACCAACCACCACCAAGGAGGACAAGAGAGGCACTCATCTTATTCGACTATCTCAGCTACGGAAGATCTCGGTCCTAGGTTCCCTTTACCGCCTGTTAGGCAGGGTGCGCTCGACGATCTTAATGAGGGCGATGAGCAGGAGCAGAAATCATTATCGTGCAACTCGTCCAGGACCGACAAGAATATCAAGACCAAGATCAAAACCGATCGTGAGAGGTCAGACAAGGCCGTAGGGATGCACGGGAAAGTCGGAGAGGTACCAGGGCTGGTCTCGCTTAGCAGATCAGGGTCGCTGAGAGGACCTGTGCCGCCGAAGAGAACGAATTCGAGGAAAGAGAAGAACACATCTGATCAGCCCGCATCGGACATATCTGCAGGAAGGATCGAGGGGATCCAGCGTTCTACCTCTAAGAGCGAGGGACCTTCGTCAGGTGAACAATTGTCGAAGGAAGACAGTATCTTGCACAGAAAAGAGGATACAAAGAACAGGTCGGCCAGACCGACCTTGAACCTCGATCGAGGCACCGCGATTCCTTCCAAGTCGAAGAAGGACTCTGGACCTGATGTTGCACACTCGCCAATATCAAAGTCCAAGAAAACTCCCAAATCACCTCGGACCCACAAATCAGCCAAATCGCCTACTATTGTCAGACACCGTCTGTCACTATCCTCCATAGCGCCTGCGCCCTCTCACACTCCCTCTACGGCATTCTCAAGATCATCGTCCCTATTCTCCCGCCTACCAGGGTCCGGGGCTGACAAGTCTCCCAACGTTCACAGGAAGCGAGCAACCACGATAAATATCCACACTGCCATCGACACTGCGGGAAAGCTTAGACCGTCCTTGGCTACTGGTCTGGGGCGATCTGCCTCCACGAGGTCCATGAGGACGGCCAGAGGAGTGAGGTTCGACCTTTCGCCTAGTCCGACGGCGACAAGCATTCAAGCTGGAGATTCGGGCAGCAGGTGGTCGAGCCAAGCTGAAGAATTGACTGAATGGGAGGAAGCTGAGGAGGACGAGTTCCAGCCGAAGTCAAACTCGAATCTGGGGATAAGGATACCCGGCACAAATATCCATTTACCATTCTCGCTGCCTTCGACACCACGGAGCGCTACTCCCACAGCAACGGCAACAGGCGCAGCTGCATCTTCCGCATCAAGATCAAAGAAGACAGATTCGGTAAACACGTTCGATAGTACACTCTCTTCCCCCGAATTCGACTTAGATTCAGACTTTGATCCTTCCGAAACGGAACCACCCTCGAATGGACCTCTTCACAGAGGTACGGCGGGGCCAACGAGGGTTGCCGCTGCTGTAGGTGTCGGAGTTCAACAGCCCAAAGTTGAGGATAGGAAGACGAGGTCTGTGAACGTTCTTGGGGGTGGATATTTGGATGGAGGGAAGGAGCATATATAGCTCAACGTACAGGGGACGGACTATGATGTATGAGTGGGCGATACTGTATATGCGTGGGAAACATGTTGTCGCGATGGACGAGCGTTCGTATACCCGAAGGCCTGAAGGAACGAGCGGCCGATTCATGATAATATGTTGCATCCACAAGGCGGGGTCTATACAGCAGACATTTATCATACCCTTCAGGGGACCAATATACATATCTGCCGATAAGACTTCATTCAGCAATCGACCGATCGTCATACAGGGAACGATGTAGTGATGATGCTCTGCCCTAAGACGCGTCCTGCTCCCACCACTTCCCTGCTCCGCTACCGCCACCTGAACTGGACGGTTCAGCCTCTCTGTCCCTTCTTCCGCGTCCCGATCCAGCGGTATACGTCGCTCTCGTACCGTCGATCCTCTGACCGTTCCGACGTATGATCAACCCCAGCCCACTACTGATCCCCTTCCGACCACCTCCAGGGAATGACTCGATCTCTCTTTCAGTCTTCTTCTTTCCCTTCGCGCCCTTTCCACCCGTTGTTGTTACTGACTCCCCTTCATCTGCCATATCAGCAGCCCCTTCGTCGGCTGAGTCGGCATCGGCATCGTCATCGTCATCACCCCGTTTCCTCTTTCCACCGGTGGCTGCAGAGCCAGCCCCCGAAGCGATTGCGTGAGTCTTCTGCGTTTGAGCGCGATAAGCTTCCGTCGCATGATGCAGCTGGCGTTCCCATTCTACTTTGTGGATTCTGTACAATGCCATTGTAGCTCGAGCGTCGGTCACCTATGTTGTGTAGCAACAGAACAGTATCGATCAGCTTAAGTACATGGTGGAATTCAGTTGGCAACTTCAGAGCGAACGATGTCCTTTCTATGACAGGTCCTGATTGGTGATTGGAACCTGACCAGGTGCCACAGCGACTCACCGAACTGTGTGACGCTTTTTGGATCTGGACACCCAATTCGATTTCCGATAGCTTCTTCAGTCCGGGGTGCTTGTTCTTGGCCTTTTCTCGCAGCATCTTGCATTTTTGCGTATCTCTGATTAGCGGTCGCGGGTGGCTGAGGAGTAGGACCTGTAAACATATGATTCGTCTCCATTAGCATGAGCTGACGGCAGAGATATTCCAGGCTTCTTCTCTTCCCGCCACACCATCCTCTTTCTTTCATCCCAATGGCGAACACCTTTCGCCTGTCCTTCTTGCTGGGGAATTTTCGCCTCAACATGACAAGGTTGCGTGACAGCAGACACCATGTCCAGAACTCACCTTGAGATCGTTATCAATAGCATGGCCAACCAGTATCCTCCCCTCTACAAGCTCCGCAACTTGCTTCTGCACTTCCTCAAACTCGGGTGCACCCAATACATCGTCCTCCCTGATTCCCGAAATCCAGGTCCTCCAATCTGTCACTTTCTCCCTCGGCTGTACGAATGTATCGAGTAGGATATGGCCGTGGTAATTTACTATACTGACCCGAGCCAAGGCGGATTCGGAGCCCATGGGACCGAGTCCTACCATCTCGCAGTCGATTGCGATGCTGCAAATTCCCGTTTAGAATACGTTAGTGGACATCTCCATCCAGCAGCTCTCTGTCGGGTCCTGGCGTTCCGTTTTCTCGGTCATACAAGGCATCACACATACTAGTTTCCGGGTCTAATGAAACTCGTCAGCACATGCATGCACAGCACAGCGGTAGAATGATAGGATGGCCCGAGCTCGGAACTCACGCCTTTTTCGACTCATTCAGCGCTATCCGCCCAGCTACCATCTGTCTCAATTCCTCCAGCAAAGGCGTATCGTTCGGCGCAGGTAAGAAGACGACATCTTCATTCACATTCGCAGGAGCGGGAATTGTTATCTTCGAAGGACCGGCCACAGGCTGTTGACTGAGTTGATAAAAACAAACAGTTAACGGGTGCTTGGGTTTCCACTTGTACGCTCCTAGGAATCATGTTCGGACGACAGGATGAACACCGGGACAGCTGGTTTGACTCACTCGATGACAGGCGCTGAGCGTGTAAAGTCTGCTCGAGCGATGTACTGGCCTAATCCTGTTCTTCCATAATTACTCTTTGACTTCTTCCCCGCATGGTGAGGCTGAGTTGAACGTCCTTTCCCCTTAGCATCTCCAAGCTTTTGCTTCTTCGTTTCCTTCGGCTTCGAAGCGAGCGTCTATCAGATGATGTTTCATACGCATGTACAAGCATCAGCAGGTATTCTGTTCTGATCGCTCATGTGGTGGGACATGTCAGATCAACCCAGCGCCCACCTTCTGCAGCTTGGCCCAATTGCTGCTGGGTCCACCGGCACTTGGCGCTTTCTACAAGGCACATGTATCAGCCTGAAACTGGACCATGTAAGATCATCTGTGAGACTCGAGCTCACCTTGTCCATGTTGCTATGCTACCTGTGTTACCCGTGAGATCATGTATTTGGCCGAATGAAAGGTGTAAACAAATTTCTGGAGACCAAGGAGTGATCTGAAAATCCTTCACGGTGGTTGTATACTCGAGTAGCGTTAGCCGGTTCGGTCTCGGTTATGAGCTGACGTTATTCACCGTACGCGTAGTTACCACCATACCCATACGCCAATAAGGCTTCGTGCGCATCGTCCTCCACCTTTGTCATCCAGAAAGTGACATTACTGAAGAACAGGAAGGGGCGACCGTGACCGCACTATCATCACACTGCAAGGTAACGGAGGATATCTCGAACACACACCACACGATGAGCTGCGCCGACGATCTCACGGCCGATGATTTGAATAACAATGTATCGACGCAAGTGCTGGAACGCGTCACCGCTGGAGAGGGCAGCAATACCAATCTCTGGGGTCAGATCGACAAGGATAAGTGAGTGAGCCCAATCGAGCGAGCGAAAGCAGGTCTCTGTTCGAGCTGCTCATACGGGACCATTCGAGGGCCTGCAGTAGCTGACATGGCTCCACTCTCCGAGCAGTGTCACCGGCTTGAACCTGGTCGATCCTGCTTCGGCGTCTAAAGTGATCAAGACTTGGGACGATCGACTGGACGAAGAGTTGTTTGTCGAATCAGGCGTGGATGACGATGTGAGTCATACATCATGAAACGTTACTGGAATCAGTGTCGCTCCAAGAATCCATCACTCCTAGGGCGGCAGGTCAATGCTGATCTCTCCACCATGCTGGCTCGCCTTCTAGCTGATACTATACATCCCCTTCATATCATCCCTTCGACTTCGCACTCTCCTCCTCCACCCTCCTTCACCAGGCCATCCTCACCGACCAGGTCGGTTACGACTTTATGCCAACCTGCCTAATTGCCCAGATTTCAGCGATCTGGAAGGGATGAATCCTATCATGGATATCGACGTATCGGCGCCGCCGCCTGGCGCTGTGAGATTACCTGATGGTCGAAGGGATGTCGAGGAGTGGGGGCTGAAAGTGCAGAAATTGGCAAACGTGTTTAGTATAACGTTGTACTTTGTGAGTGAATTCGCTATATCAACCTAAGCAGATACGCGGGCGCAAACAATGACCGGTATCGGTCGTGTATGTAGCCCAATCCGATGGTCGTTCGTTCACTTTGAAGCAGTGCTATGACATGGAGCCAAGCTGACCTGCCTTGCATGAATCCAGTCCGAAGCAGTCACCTCTCTCAGATCTACAATGTTCTACGTGGGGTTCAAAGGGGATCCAAAGAATCACACGATGGACATGTCAAAACTGGGTCGAGTCCCCGCTCAGAACATGGCTGACAAGAAGGTGGACGAGGTGGGGGAGAAGAAGGGTGCTGGATATACCACCATCAGATAATTACAGGATCCGTTGCGACTTCGACGACCTGGCGGCGATCTGCGCGACTTGGAAAAGATGTATGTAGGAGAAGCAGAACGAGCTTGTATAAAATATCACTAGACCTCGCTTGCCGTAGTCGGAGGTAAGATGGAGAGACCTGGTTGTAGACATTGCTTCATGTAAGTACTCATGTAAACTCGATGCCAGGCCCGTCCGTCTGATGTCCACGTCCTTTCGATTAGGCTTGGTCTCGGAGCATCAGCACTTTGCGGAATGGAATCAAAGGAAGTAAATGTAAATTACCTCCCCGAACGATCAGAATCCCCGCATGAGTGATCTCGGCGTAAGCCTCAAGCGTTAACGTCGTATGAGAGGTATTACGGATACGGATCAAGATGGAGGTGCACGCGCCGCGCGCGGCATACCTCCGCACCACCGTACAAACCAACACATTATTGTTCATCTGAACACACCTTCATGCTTCATGCATTCATCAGTTTACTCTCACCTGGCATCTCTTGGCGAGCATCTAGTCTCGTCGCCATACACTCGCCTTCTATAATCCGTTTCGCCGTCGTCAACGTCGATCACCCCACACGCTCATTGACCCTTTCCGACCTCGACCCCCGCACGTTTTTTCGTTGCACAGCTTTATCAACATCACTCGTATCGTCGCTGAGCGACCGTGCGTCTCTTCGATCCCCCGCTCTCAATACTCCGCTCCGTCAAGCCTCCTGTCTCCTTCATTCAGTGAAGACGTCTTTCAGGTTCTCCCTCAGCTTGGTCACAAGCAGCTCAAGCACTCTTTTTCTACTCCTACGGATAATTGGCAAGGTTGTGCACCATGTCTTCGTTCACGGACAACAGCAACCGGTTCACTCTCGCCGATTATGATTACGAGCGCGACGAGCGACCCACTTCACATGAATATGATCAATATGGACATTACACACCACAACCGCACGCGGAGAGCAGCCAACAAGCAATGAACAAAGCTGCTACCGCCTCTGCTATGGCAGCAGCGGTATCAGGATCGGGATCCTCACTACCAACATCATCATCAACGTCAACGTCGTTTGCAGCCGTGCCAATATCGAATTCAACTTTTCCACCAATGTCGGCATCGGCGTCAGCATCGTCGTCGCTTGCGCCGCCTTCGGCGACGTACAGACCACCGATCAGACGTCAGGCGAGCGATGTTGTTCCGGCCAGTAGAAGTGCTGGGACTTTGAGACTACATGAACATTACGTGAGTTGAGATCGTTCTTCATCGGATCAGCCCAACGCCAAACTGGGGCATACTGATGATCTATGAGACGTCACCTGACAAAAATCAACATCCTCGCTTACACCATAGCCACCAACATCCCCTCCTACTCAGGCACAAGATGTACCGCTCGCTTCCCCATTATCGCACATCGCTCCAGAATTATCACCGGCCAATTCTTACACCGATACACATCTACTCTACCTTGATCCACGGCCTCTGCCGTCCTTGGAGAGCGCAAGAAGTCACGAGGGTATCACATCAGATGATGGGCGAGGGATGGAATTGGGGATGGCTTTGACCGCGGACAGGAGGTCGGTGATGAGCGACACGAGCGGGAAGGGCAGAGATGAGAAGAAGAGGGGGTTTGATGAGCCGTTGACGCCTGTACCTGCGCTCGTGAGGAGGTCTTCGTCAACCCATGGCATTTTCAGAAGAGTGAGTGGTGAGAGACACTACACATCGTCGCTTGTGACACGTTCGGATCTCGGAATGTCTGGGAGGAGTTCGGCGTATTGATGTCTTCATTTTTGAAACTGAGTGTAGATGGTACCGTCGACTCTGTACACCAGGCTTCTTTTGGCAACTATCTTGACCGAAACAGTCATCAACCTTGCCATCGAGGTGAGTCATCACGCCTCTTCCCACCTACAGACAGCTCCGAAGCACTCAGCTGATAGGAAGCTGTGATGCGTGATTCTGTATCTTTTCAGGGTAATATCCTCTATCGGTTCAATGAAGAAGTGAAGTCTACGACTTCGACCGATCTCGAATTGGAGAATAAGCGCCGTCTGCCCATCTACCTGATCATCTTTGGTCTCGCGCAGTAAGTTGCGTTCCGCCCGTTGTCGCGGCCTTTTGCTTTTGGCTTATCTCAGAACCCCTTACACTCGAGTGATTTCAACTGAACTGCCGATCTTGTCTCGTAGTTTGTGGCAGATCGTCTTAACGGTCATTGCTATCCGAACAAAGAATACCATCCAGGTCATGTCCGTGACAGCCTTCAATTACGCTTTCCTGGGTTACGCCATCATCCAAATTTACGAACTCCGAAAGATCTTGGGCGACAATCTTGCAACCGAGTTGGCAGGAGACGAGCACATGACGACCCTGATGACTATCCCGCTGAACGTTCTGACAGCGTTGATTATTGCCATCGTCGCGGCTAGTTGTCTTGTGTTATCCGTGCTGAGCTTCTTCATTCAGAGGGAGTTTGGGTGAGTCGCTTGTCATTTCAGCAAAGAACACTTTCTCGCTGTTACGACGAGCGTGCGCTTGCGCTAACAAGGCTCCCGGTTCGGCTAATACACGTGTAGTTGGCAAAGATACAGGTTCTTGGGCGCAGACTTGATGATCCGAGAATACTACTTCAAATTCCAAGTCTTTGAGTGTATCTGCTATTTCAGCGCTTTCTTCTGTGCGGGCTTTGGCATCCAGGTGGGTCACTCTACCGATGCGGCTCTGATCGAAATCAAGGCCTCATTGATTAACACCACATTTGTGCTACCTTCACAGTTCATTTGGCTTGGTAAGCAGTCTACGGCTTCTAGCAGATTTCGTTATTTCCATCTAAACTAATGTCTGCTGCCTTTTCAGTGCTCAATCCGAACGATGTGGAGTATGTCATCACCTGGGTTGCCTTTCCGGTGCTTCTGATCTTCCTGGTGATTGGACGGTTTGCGGCGAAATATGAGAACAGGTATCTCATGGTGAGTGGTAGATTCACATTCCAATATTGCGGTTTCCCTGTTCAGTCCGTAGCTGATTTGCCTTGACAATAATAGGCCGCATTCATGGTGGGATTGACAGCAGGATGCGCCTACTTCATCTTCAAGCTCGCTCGGATATGGCAATTATCCTCGACCACCTATCGATCTACCGCGAAGTCACTCACGACGTTTGACGCGCTGAGCATAGTCTCGCTCGTCGGCTGCGCTGTTTGGGGGTTTATGGTTTGGGCTAATTTTGGGAAAGGCCTCAAGAGCGCTTGTGAGTAGCGGATCCATATACCTCTCCGTTCGAACTATAGGTGTATTTCATGGATATAGCTCTCTGCGGACCTCGGCGTGACCTCTAGCGGGACTTGCATGCTAACGACAATATGTTGTCTGCAGTACTGAGCCGACCGGGGGCTATCACCAATGTTGCGACATTCTGGCGCACCAATTCCGTCGAGACCGAGGAGAAAGGTCAAGAGATGACTCTGGCCCAGAGGCGAATCTCGATCGATTAGGCACAAATAATTCGGTGGATTGGATTGCACCAGAGTATCGTCGGTGACTCCTCCAATGCTCTAGATATCTTCTGTGAATCATCGATTGTCACTTGCGGACGCGGACATTGGTTAACGGGACTTTTGAATGGAACTTTGAAGGGTCGGGCACGAAGATCGGCGTATCTTCTTCCTTGTCATCTCTTTTTCTTGATTGATTGTATTCATCGGTAGGACAATCTTGCAGTGCAAGCAGCCATCAACAAGGCGTATGCCAGACAAATTCAGTCTTCTACGTGTCGTGCACTTGTATATTCATCGCTTGACGGTACTGTAAGTAAGCACGTAGGCCGACAGAGCTGGGCTACCCTTCTCGTCTTGAGGATTCGCTAGGTAAGGCGGACGGGACCATCCTTGTACAGTAGTTCAAGGTGGACATCATATGCACTTGAGTTGCCCTTTATACGCTCCGGTGAAGTTGTTGCTGCCAGCAGCCTTTGTCTAGGTTTCACGATGGGTGCGTCTTGAGCTTTGAGGAGATATATACCACTGAATTTATGGATATCTCATCAAATGATTTGCCACTCGGCCACTAACCGCACGTCCTGTCAAACCCAAATTTGATCCCGTCCTTCTCACCCACAGAGTGTGTGACTTTGTTATCCATCCACTGCGACGCAACTTCAGTTTACTTCCTCATACTTCATGTTTATCATTGCAGCAACCGCACCGCAGCTATCGTAATCGTCAATAGACAGACACTTGCTTCAAGCATTGCTAGCGCTCATCGACATCGGAATCAGCGAAAGAAAGACAGAGCAGGAGACAATTCATCAAGATGTCGGAACGTAAGGTATTGAACGTGAGTAAAGCACCGTTCTGATCCCAGAACAATCCCAGACCCCTGCTCTCCTACATTGTCTCCCCAATTGTATCCCTTTGGAACTGCATGCTCCGTGCCTTCTGTGAGAGGCTCATCTGCTAACTCTTTGACTGGACGACTTGCTATGCCTGTCGCACCTTTTATCCTAATAGAAATAGTGAGTATCTCTCCTCACACTTGTAGCCATTGGAGTCAATCTTCGTAAAACTCTAGCAGACGGACTTACGCTGACAGTCTCATTCGCCTTTGCGATCATGACTTGTGTGTTCTCCAGCTTCCCCCCGGATTTCGATCCGTCCAAGATCAAGAGGCGGAAGATGCCTAAAGATCTTCAACAGGTCATTCGACTCATGGCTCCGTTCAGTATGAGATGTAACCGTTGCGGAGAGTATGTCTGTGAGTGACGTGTTCCACTGGGTGCAGGTCACTCTCATTCTGCGTTCTCAGGCGAAGCTGACAGAGGGCTTGCCGTTTCCGTTGGTCCCGCAGATAAGGGCAAGAAATTCAATGCCAGGAAAGAGACTGCTCAAGGCGAGGAGTACTATGGAATCAAGATCTTCAGATTCTATATTGTAAGTCGAAGAATCTCATTCTACAAACTTGACCTCTAAGCCTATTACGCTCCAGTATCGGCTTACTAGCATGTGGCTCGGTCGTTGAATTTATGCCGGATTGAGGGAATCAAGCTGACCGATGTGTCCGTTTACCACTTGTGCCAATCTTTCTATAATACCTGTAAACCGCCCGACCCGCCCGGCCCTCGTACCACAGAAATGCCCAATGTGCTCCTCCGAAATAACATTCAAGACCGACCCCAAGAATGCCGACTACATCTGCGAACAAGGTGCCACCCGAAACTTTGAGAATTGGTCAGAGACCGGTGACAAAGCCGGTGTGATGCCCGACGCTGCTGCGGACGACGAATATGATTCCGACGGTAATCCGACCGAAGCGAAAGTCGAGCGGGATGCCATGGCGGATCTTGAGAGGAGTCAGGAACAAAGTAGGAGGGAGATGGAGGCTATGGATGAGTTGGCCGATCTAAGGTGAGTACGAGCATTCTTTATTCCTCTCTGGCCTCTTTACTTTGAATTAGTCTATTAACCCGAAGCTGACCATTTTTTGTATCCGCTTGTACACAGACAACGGAACGCCCGACTCGAGATATCGAACGTTTCCGCCGACCCTGAAGCTGTGCTGGCTGCTTTACACGCGGAGAAGATCACAGCCGAAGAAGAAGCTAGACGTAAAGCTGAGGAAGAAGAAGACGAAGCGTTGGTCAAGCAGTATTTCGCCAAGATCGCTGCTGGACCTGGTGCTGGTCCTGGCCCTTCAACATCATCAAAACTCGCCAAATCGAAAGACAAAGCTCAGGCCGAAAGCAACGGAAACGGAGACGGGGCACATGTTCAAAATGGGCAAGCAGACGATGCTGGATCTGATAAAGAAGACGGAGAGGAGGGGACGGCTCTACCGGCTCTTACGATCAAGAGACGACCCGCAACTGGATTGGGAGCGGGAGAACCGTCAGTGGCTAGCATCTTGGCAGCCAAAGGCAAGCTACTGGACGGAAACGCCAACGGTGCCGCCGGGGCCACCGGAGCTGGCATAGCGGGTATAGGAGCCGCTGCCCCTGCTGCCCCAGCGCAAGCTAAGAGGAAGAGGGAGGGCATGCAGAAGCTTCTAGGAATCAAGAAAAAGGCCAAAGTATAACTCGACGAGAGTTATTGGGCGGATATCGTGGGTTTCGAGGGGGAAATGTTTCGTCGCGTAGTGTTTGGTCGTATCCGCTCGCGGGCATGGCGAATATTGCAACCTTGGTATGGTGATTGTATAAGTGTAAATTCATTGAATTATACTGTAATTTTACGCAGGAATGAACTGGACGTGCATCAAGGCAAATTGTACGACGCGTATGACTCACGACTTGGTATGCTCGTCATCCCCATGCAGTCAGTCGATAGGTATCAGGTATCATGTCGGATTGCTTCTTCGTTCGCTTCGAAGCACTATCATGATCTCATGTGCGATGAGTTATATGGACACTCAATGGCCTCCACTTTGTTGTCCATGTCTCTCGTCCTCTTGCGTCATACTGAAGCCACATCGAGTATACAGAAGCAAAGACACGTTGATCCTTTCTCCTTCCCTCTCGACTTTCCTTCAATCTTCCCTGCCAACCATCTTTGGAAGGTCTGGACTATCCACACGACTCGATGAATAGCAAGCGAACTCTACAAACGATAAGAAGAAAACCCACACCAACAATCGATACCGCCTTCCGACCCATTGTTTCAAGGCATTTTCATACTCTTCATCAGACTACTTGTTATCCCCTCCAACCCCAGTCCCAATATTTTCTCGATAGACATACACGAAGACGCAGTATGAGCTCTTCTCAGAGCAACAAGGAGGCCCAGGGGCCGAAGATCCTTGGAGTGGAGGAGTACAAGACGGATGCCAAGTGGTTGAAGTTGGAGAAGATCAAGTGGATGGATCAGGATGGTAAAGAAGTGAGTGCGGTATTTGGCTCAGCGTGCATTTCAAGATCCCTCGTTTGAAAATCCGTGCGTTATGACTCCTCAAGTCGTGGTCGGTGGGATCATGCTTCCACTTGGGCGAATGCACGATTCAAGCAAGACGAATCGACTCGAAAGCTTGAGGCAAATCCCGCTCGACTCGTCTTCTTCGGCTCATGGATGGCGATCGAGAGACGCGTATAAAACATTAGCTGAATTGAGCTTTCGTGTGCAGCGTGCGTGGGAAGTCGCAAACAGAGCTACGAGGTCCAAAGCCGGCGTGGACTGTGAGTATCGAAGCTCGATCAATCTGCACCAAAACCAACCTGGCTGGTCCGCTGGTCGCCCCATCCTGGTCGACGCGCATCAAGAGTTTACGTGCAACGACAGCTGATAGTAGCTGTATGTCCCGCTTGATTCTGTGACGATCGACGACTTCGTTCAGCCGTCCACATCCTCGCTTTGCTTCATCATCCTTCGAAGCCTGTATCAACGATCATCATCGAGCAATATCGACCGCCGACCGAGGCTACTGTCATTGGTATGTATATCACTATGCCGTTGGATCCCCTCCGCTCCCCTGCTTGCCTCCCTCGTAGCTGTGAGAGAGGACATGGTCAAGTGCGAGTCTCCGAGGAACATGAATGCGCAAGTGAGCTGATCGGTGCGTGATGTTATTTGTAGAGCTTCCCGCTGGATTGATCGACGAAGGGGAAGATGCGGCGTAAGTAGAGGCTAGGTTTCTTTTAAAGATGCTGGATATTCTATAGTGACACCCTTCCATGCTTGCATACATCTCTGGTTGATCCAATACATATTGGATATACGCTAATCAAGAGAACCGATGTTGCAGCACCGCCGCGCTCCGCGAGCTGCACGAAGAGACAGGATACGGTTCAGGTAAAGCTGGGGAAGGCAATGCAAGTGTCAAAGAGGTTTCAGATGTGCTTGTCAAGGATCCAGGGTGAGTGGACAACGAATCACAACCCTGGCAATCTCACGGGCTCGGCCCTGCTGGATTCTTGGGTGCTGTTATATGCCGACGCTTACCGTCCAGTTGTGATATTGAAATATAACATTGTAGCATGTCCGGGGCGAATATGAACCTCGTAACTGTCGATGTCAAGCTGGGCGAGAACGATCCGGATCCCGAACAGAAACTCGACGAGGTAAGTGCATGGATGGTCAAGAATCTGCCTGTCCGCTCGCGAGACGAACAGCGAGCTAAAGAAAGAACGGTGACGAAACAGGGCGAACACATCGTCAAGCGTGTTGTACCGCTCAAAGACCTTCACTCAATCCTCAAAGGTACGTCATGTGTGCCTTGTTCACGTCCCGTCTCTCTGAAAAGGCAATATTCTCGGCAGACTCCCCCTCGAATGAGAATACAGGAACAGAGCAGCGTGCGTTCCTGCTGAGTTGATTTTAGCTGACACTCTTCACCTGGATTTCAGACTACGCAAAGAAGGGTTTTGCCATTGATGCCTTGGTAGCGAGCATCGCCCAGGGATGGGAGCTCTCCAAGCAGTTCTCTTGAGGAGGAGAAGGGTGTACCTTGAACGAAGGGAACAGCGGATCGATTCTGTTGTATATGAATAGTCGAGGGACCGAGATCGACCGATGTGCAGACCATTTAGATGCATCGCTGTTCATCTATCTTCCGTGGTATTGACGTCAAGCATGACGCGATACAATCAGTGCAGCGAACGAGATGATTTCTGACGTCTGGGAGAAGGTTCTTCATCGCTAAGTGATCGTAGTGCGCGATCCGCTGGAGGAGCGAAGCAAAGTGAATTCTGTACAATGCATGCAGTTGATGAGAAAGGCATCGAATGGGATGTGTGAGTATGAACAGACCGGCGCTCCTCGTCATCGCCTGTCCTGCTTGGAAGACTTCGGCTCATCTTTCAAGCCCGCCATCCGTCTCAATTTCTCTTCTCTCGACTTCTTGAGCGCTTCGACAGCCTGTCGACCGTGTTCTGATCGGTTGGCAATATACTCCAAGTTGGCGGCGTCCATTCGTTCTTGCGTCATGCTGCGCAAGCGAGTGCAGCGCGGCCAGGTCAGCCATGAGGATGGGTCAGCAGTCAGTCCATGGTACATCGGGGATTTCGCTCTCGCCCAGATAACGGATAGCACAGAGAATCGTTTCGATTATCAGATATGGTATATCTCGCGACAATCACTCACTATTCTCGCATACAGCCCTGCATGGCGTCCAGCTTGCCTTTACACGCGAAAGGCAACGTGAAAGTCCGTCCTGTTGCGCATTCCGCAAATGCTGAATGATAGAACAGGTGCCAGATCAGTTCGTCGGGTTCGGTTGTATTTCATATAGCAGGTTGGGCGGTCGACGGGCGAGGTGTGTACGAGTGGTGTGCCGAAGGCACTGCTCCCAGTTGGACTATATAAGGGATATATTTCGATCGCCTGGATTCTTCCAAAATCCCCTCAGGAGAAACCAACGAAGAAGTCGCGTCGATCTTGCAGAATCGCGAGGGAGAGATGAAAAAGTCAGAGAATCCGAGCCGGACCCACCTTTTACATGCTCGTCACACGTCTTCAGCGCCTCGGACTTCACAGCCTCCAAGATATCAGTCTCTTCTCTTCTCGATAGCGCCTCCATTTCTCTATGTGTCCCTTTTCCCGTCTGTTATACAGATTGCTTGCGCGATAAGCCTGTACACTACTCGTGTCCTCTAGGATACTGATGTCTTTCCAAAGGGATATTTCCTGTCGACCGAATTGGACTCAGAACCAAGCGGATGGGCGATCAATGGAGATGTCCGTTTTTGTTTTTGTTCAAGTAGCGCAAAGATGGCAAGTCTCAGATAATGAGGGTTATCTTTCCAAAAATCTTACCGACTACTTTGCATGTCGCTTGTCGCTTGTCGCTCTCGCATCGCTCATCCTCGTCGTCGTCGTCGTCGATCACTTCCTCGCCGTCACCGCTTACCATACATTCTGTCTGCCGACTTTTAGCGTAGCGAGTATTGCCAAGAAAGTGATGACATCAAGACTTATTTTTCCGTTCGATCGTACTTTCCTCATTCCCAGTTGTCAATAAAGATGAAATATTGCGCTGCTGCTGTTGGTTCTCTGTACATCGCCTTCCCACCTACACATACACTAGCTTCTAAGGCATAGGCTCGGAGTTCGTTCCTAAACTAACCAAGCTAAGAAGAGTCAAGGAGTCGTTGGTTGACGGCAAGATGAATCACGGGTTACCTGCTCGGCCCAACTTCTCAGCCGCTGAAACCTCCTCTCAACCTCAAGCTCCAAAGCGACAGCGACCGCAAGATCAGCAGACCCGTAATCCTACGCGAGGCGCTCATGTCCCTCAACAGCAACAGCATGCTTCGACCTCCTTCATCCAGTCCCAGGCTCCGATCAACATCACAGGGGGATACAACCCTTTCCCGATCGCTCATGCTCAGGCCGGGGCAGCATATAATAACCCCTATTCATCGATAGCAAGTACAACAAGTACAGGGACGGGAGGATACGATCCCACAACAACAAACTATTATCAACCGGCCAATCTTACGGGAGGCTATCCTACCTTTCCTCTTGGAGTGCAGGGCTATCCTGCTCAGACATTCGGGCAATCTCTCTTCGAGCCACAGCTTCAGCCGGGGCTCGTCAATCCCTCAGGCTATGCATATTCTTCGACATATGTGAACCCTTTGACGTTGGCTTCGAGCTCGTCATCAGTTCCAGTCCAACCAAATGCTAAGCGACAGAGACCGAATCCGAACCCTGGACCTGATCCTGGTCCCGGTCCTGGGTCCTCTTTCAATCCTATGGGCACCGTCGGCAGCTCGATGAGAATGGGAACCATCACTAGTGCTAGCACTGGCCCCACTGCAAGCAGCAGTGCGTTCGGAACTCCATTTGTCGACGGCACGGGACAAAGTCAAACGCCAACGCACATGTGGAGAAACTGTTCGCATCCCGGATGTAAATTCGTTGGACCGGGAAACGAGGTGGAGATCCATGAGGGGGACCGTCATCTCATCTTCCCGAATGGAAAGCCCATGGAGAGAAGCGAGGAAGAGGAGCGGTATGCGAGGCGGAAAGGGTATGTAAGGTCCCGTTCGAGCTCATTTCTCTTCTCCTCTCGTCTTGAAGACAATATCATACCATATCGTTGTATACCGCATTTCCATATTCCCATTACTGACCTCATTCGCCTACGCTATCGATGATAGCCCTCCGCCTCCCATTCAAGGCACGAGTATCACATTAAACACACCAGAGGATATCGAGAAATGGATAGCGGAACGAAAGGCGAAATGGCCGAGTGCGAAGCGAGTGCAAGAGAAGGTGAGTGACCCGAGCGGACATTTTAGCATCTCAGCAAGTCAGCATAGCATGTGCTCGAAACCCCCAACGAAGACCCTCGTTCTACCGCGTAATAAGAGATATCGAGTATCCCTGACCTGTCGCGGGGCAATATCCTATACAGTGTGTAGTGCTGATGCACCGGTTGCGACGCGCTCATCGTTCATATCGTGGCGATACAGGAAGAAGAACGGAAAGCGGCTATAGCTCGAGGCGATATCCCAGCTCGAGGGCGCGGCGGCAAGCGTGGCCGAGGCGGCCGGATGGTGAACGATGCGGCTTACCTGGCTGAAGAGTGGGGCAGGGCACCACCACCTAATGTGCCTGTGATCGTCACGTCGTCTGTGTCCGCCTCTAGCTCTGTGCCGGTCAGCGAAAGACTTCCCGAAAGCGACGGTCAAGCTCATGCTGAGGGTCAAGGTCGATGGGAGCGGGGAAGGGGCCGAGGGAGAGGAAGAGGCGCGGAAAGAGGGAGAGGCAGAGGCAGAGGCGGCCACGGGGATGGGCATGCCCGAGATGGGGATGAAGGATGGCCCAAAACAGACCGCGGAATCTCGACAGGTCACAAGACAAGATCGACCGCACTTCCTGAAGGGACTGCCACGACCAAGGTTGCTGGTACGGCTGCAAATCTGCCAACGATCACGCCAACGCCTGCGCAGAAGACAGGATTGGCAGCGTTGGAAGGATACGATACCCCTAGTGGCAGTGAACTAGACGACAATGACGAAGACGACAGTTGTTCTTCGAGCTCCTCATCCAGCGGCTCAAGCTCAGATTCTTCCGACTCCGACTCCGACTCCGACCCCAATACCGACGCTGAAACCGATACAGAGCATGCCGATCCCGAATCCAAGAATCCCATACCTGGAGACCATCCGAAAGACACAGCTCAGACGGGGTTTACGACCGCTGCCGCTCAAACGAAGCCGGTCTGCAAGTTCTTTGCGAAGAATGGCAGGTGTAAGAATGGGGATAAGTGCAGATTCGCTCATACCAAGGTAAATACCGCTCTCCTGTTCTCTCCGATTCAGCCACGATTATTCCGATCTTCGCCACTATCCGGGGTGTTTTTTACACATTGGGTAAAGCTGTGACGGTGCTTGAGCTGAAAGTGGTGAAACAATGGGCTGATACTGTGTATATAATAGCAGGGCGACACCGCTGCTCCAGCCTCCGCTGTACCTGGTACAGGACCTCAATTCAACTCAAACGATGGCGGGATAAGGCAAAAAGCCAACCTTCCTCGTCAACCTCCGCCCAAACGTGCCAACCCATTCGAAAGACCCAGCATGCTAGGTTCAGTAAGTTAAAAATCGCCATCTCATGTCTTACCAATCCATGAACCATGCTGCCTAATTATCGCTGATTGATCGCTGCCTTGTCTTGTTTCGTCGATGTGACGTGATGTGATCTATCAGCTCCTGGCCAATCCGATCGAAAATACACTTTCTCAATTATCGCAGACCATCCGGTTCTTGGTAGCTAACGACTTTTTACGAGGGGTGGAGCTGAAAGTGGGAGACGCTGAAGATCAAGCGAGGGAGAGGAACAAGGTTGTCGAAGAGCCTCAACCGGATGACTTCGAAGCGGGTTCGAAGGAAGAAGAGGGCAGTGGGGGCTTCTGACCATCTCTCCGTCCAGACCAGACGAGCTGGGAGCGGAGGGGGTAAACTTCCCAATGCATAGTGTCTGGTCATTTGCTGTTCATCAGTCGATTGGGCTTCGCAGGATACCGCATCGTCATGTAAGTAATGCATTTAACGCTTGACAGTCCATACAATGTTGCTCCGCGCTTGAGCTCCAGCAAGCATCACTGCACTCCGGTGCATATAACCCTCGTCATCAGTATCAAGTACGTCCTCCGATATCCGTGGGTCCGTTCTATCCCAGGGGATCAAAATCTCCCCAGTCACCCTTCGCTCCACCGCCAGCCGCGCCTCCTCCTCCCGCGCCTTTCCCCCAGACAGGTTTAGCCGCCGAAGTGGGCTGCATCAAGCCGGATTGCCAGCCCGGTGGCGGTTTTATGGTCGTGTTATTCGTGATCGGAGGCTGTGACTGGACCTGGACTTGCGGTGGCGATTGGTGTTGATATTGTGGTTGAGATACAGGTGCTGCGAGGGTCGGCGGGGAAGACATGAATGACATGGGTGACGACGATGCTGCTGCCGCTGCGCTCTGATGAGGCGCTTGAGGCGATAGCGACAGATTGTAATTTGGCCCACTGGCTGTCGCCGTCGGTCGATTTTGTCCGTATCCTGACGTTGACCCTGATCTCAGAGTCGAGAGAGAGTTCGAGCCAGTCGTCGAAGGTCGAAGGGCCGTGAATGTCGAACCACTGCCGCCTGTAGGAGTAGGGCTGAGAGCAGGGAACGCAGACGCTGATTGGGGTTTGGGCGTGGAATCCTGGAAGGCAGACGCGTTGAATGATGATGACGGGACAGGCCGAGCTTTCAATCTCGAGGAGGTTGTAGTCGTGCTTGTTGTCGGACGAAGCGTGGTCGTGTTGCTCGATGGTACGCTTGGTTGAGGCGATGAAGGGAACAGAGACGAGGTAGCGGTCGGGTCCATCGTGAGTGATGCGAAAGATGATGTCTGACAGGCATGATGAACAGGATCAGTCCCCCTGCCATTGCATGTCCACAAAAGCACCTGATCGTCGATGTGATATGATGCGTGTGACGAAAAGAGAGACAAGACAGCCGAAGAATTGAATGAACTCACCAAGCTGTTCGACGTATCATTCAGCCAACCTTCATCTTCCCACGGATCACTGATCCCCATCGCACCACCACTACCACCGCCTCTGCTTCCTCCCAAAGCAGGATTTGGCGAGGTCGCCGCCGATCCCGCACCACCTCGAACAAGTGTCTCAAAGTCCACTTCACCACCACCTGAGCCTTCGAACCCGTTTCCGTTGTTGAGAGCAAATGCGTTGGCGGCGGCGAGCGATGCTGTCTGAGCCTCGATACGCCCCACGTCTCGTAGGTGCTGAGAATGCTCTTGTTCCACTCTCGCACCCAGTGTTTTTACCACACTGCAGGTGTCACAAAGCGAGTTAGCTACAGCTACAGCGTTACTCATCTCAAAACCAAGTATCTAGCTCACTTCATAAATCGACCGAATTGGTCGGCATTCAGCACTATGCACAATCCAGTATTAGCCACCATAGCAGTTTCATCTTGAAAGATACACTGAGAAGCACTCACAAGGTCCCATCGACATCGCCCACAGTTGAGGGAGTACCAAAGTCGCGATAGCCTCTCGGTCCACTTTCGCTCCCATCGCCTCATGTACAGCAAGCGTGGCCATCTAACATACCAGTCAGCTCGCCGTTGAGGACGATCCAAAGCTCAAAGCTCAGATCACTCACCATCACAGCAGGCTCTAAGAACATTGAACGAACGAGGAACTCCCGTCAGTTTACGCCGCTTCACATCCATTGCCAACTCAGCTTACCTCTCGTCTTAATCTTCGCCAGCAATGGCACGAGCTTAGTAGTCAGAGTAGCTTTATCAAGCGTCTTGACCATAGCCGTGAAGCATTCCAGAGTCTGCACTTTGACGGACAGTATTCTCGTCCGCGTGAATAGTATCTGCGAGACGGGAGAGTATGTTTTAATCAGCTGATCACCAGGTGTTCATCCTCGTCCAGCGAAGTCAGCTGGGAGTGTGGTGTTTCAACTCACTGCAACTTTGACCAATAGGACATTCTGCACAGTACCGTAATCGAGGATTTCACATAGGTGTGGCACGGTTTTGAGGACCCGCTCTTGTACGGGCATATGTTCGCATTCGAGCGAGTTATAGATGAGGGGCATAACGCCTGTGGTCACATCCTTGTGAGTGAGTTTTCTGTCGACGCACGTCGGTCTTTACACAATTTGATAACTCACTTTCGCGAAATACGGGCGGAGTCGTCTTTTCCTCGAACAGAGAAAGATGTTCTAGTAATGCTGCAAGACCGGTGAGCCGCATTTCGAGCACATCGCAGGGTGCAGCTTGCGATACAACTTACTCAACATGTTCTGAGGGGGATCTTTCAGCACGAATAGCGGTTGTAATCTGGGCAACACGGTTGCGAATTCATCTTTGTTTAATCCCTTGGAGATCTCAAAGACGTTTGGCAGAATGAAGGGAAGCAGGTATGGGTCTTTCATCTGTGACAACAAATGAATCAGCATGACCGCAACAACGAACTTCCCAAGTGAGGTTGCAAAACATTCCGTTTAGACCTGGACGCACCTCTTCCAGTAGACTAGGCAGGACTTTGCCCTTCCTTAGGCGCTCTGAGAAGGTAGGCAAAACTCTGACTAAACCCCTCAAGAAAGTCGCTTTCTCTTCTCTGGGCTTAGACGCGAAGGTTGTCGGTTCCAAAAAGTTCAGTGTCGAAATTGCCAGTGACGAGAAGAAGGGATGCGAAGGCAGCGAGGCAAGCGAGATTCGATTCGCGGGATGCCGTGTCAACAGCCGGGGCAATAGATCTGAGGGATGCCGTGTCAGACGTCAGCTGAGTTCTCGCCTGCCTGCAAGGCGACGCCGCGTGTATGAGTAAATGCAACGGATTCGTGCTCACCCTTCAGTCCGGAGCTACATCGTTCCCAACGACTTCCACTCATCCATTCTCGTCTCGCCAACGATCCCTCTGCGTTATCACGCAGGCTCTGCATCGATCCCCGATTTACGAAGGGTGGCTTCCCGCCCATGTGAACAGCATACAGAAGGCATCCTAGCGAGTACAAGTCGGATGATGCGGTCAAGGTCGAGTCGAGAGCGTATTCGGGAGCTATGCGATTGGTACGCAGTTGTTTTCAATCAGCATATCGTCAGAAAGCATCACAATGAACTGGAACGTGGCAGTAGATGGTAGAGGAAAACATAACAGGATCAACTCGCGAACATACCTAGATAGTCTAGCTTCCACTGCACTTGAGGCGGTAGTCTCTGATCCACTTCGGGGTAAACGTATTTAGTCGCTGTTCCATCGGGCTGAGTGAGAGGCGTCGTCAAAGCCAAACCAGAGAGCTTCCAGTCGCCCTGTTGTCATGTAGCCAAGTCAGCCACGATCGCTGAAGCCCCTCACTGATACCCGGTAAGGCTTTTTGTCGCTTGATCCTGCGTGCACTCACTTTGCTATTAATCAACACAGCTTCAGGTCCAAGGTTGAGATGCACCATCTTGGCCTGACCATGTAGGAACCCCAGACCCCTCGCTAATTGAAGCGTTCCTTTCTGGATCTCCACTTCGTCCAGATCGACTTCGCGACTTCTCTCTCCTGCCGGCGGTCTCCCACCGCTTCTCGGAGTGGCCAACGAGCCTGACGCAGACGAGAGAAGTGTAGAAAGCGAAGAGGTCACTCGTTCGGTGATGAATGTGAGTTCGGAGCGAGATTCCTCGAGTGGCTCGACCATGTGAAGGATGTCAGGATGCCGCAGACGGGACAGGGACGAGGCCTGCAGCGAGACATCAAGCAGGGATCAGAGGTGTGGGGTTAGCTAGTTCAATCACCTCGCTGTCTAGCTTAGCGGTGCTGGCATACGAGCCTAGCATCCTGTGTGGACTCTGTGGTTCAACGAGCAACGCTGAATACCAACTCACCTCCTTTTTGAGCTGTTCAACCACCCACTCTCTTCCTGGCACCCCACCATAACTAACCCCAGCTTTGATCCCATCCAAGACCCTCTTCTCAAACACCCATACGCTGACCTCCTTACCCGTTGTCTTGTGACTTGCACCTAGTACCTTCCATAATCCGACATTAAACGATTTACCTCCTCCACCTCCTGCTGCGGACGAGGCAGCGGGTGCCGAGTTGGAGGGAAGATGGGTTGATGAGGATGAAGGTGAAGGAGCGGCCGAAGAGGAGGGGGAAGGGGTGTTTATGTTGTATGCGGAGAGGTAAGAGGTCTTGTTAAAGAGGTTGGAAGCGGCCGCGAACATTTTGTGTGCGTGATGTGATATTCAACCTATAGATTCGAAATGGGTGAAGACGATGGAGGCGTTCCACAGTATGTTGATGTCTTGAGAGCGAGAGGCAAGGATGGTTGTACTAGTAGTCGTCGCGCTCAAGGTCATTGACGTTTCTGGTGGTGAAAGTGAGACCGGGTAAGCTTGGCGGATGTCCGAGCGGACTGCTGCGGCTCGTGAGCGTCGATCACGGCGTCACCGGCTGTCTCTAGCTTGATAGGAGACGAGGCGAGGTCGAGTCACCGCTATGGTGTGATAGCAGATGGCGATGGCTTAAGCCTAGTGGGAAAGGTTCAAGACATGTATGTAAATCCGAGGGATCAAATGTTGCTTGCTCACCGACCGAACAAAGCGACAACCAACGCAAAGACGAATACTCGATACTCGATCCCGTCATAGCCGCTCAGACCACGCGTCAGTCACTGATAATGTGGACGGACGACCACCCATCTATCTACACGATGACCATTTTGTGCACCGCTACCTTCAGATTGTCCATGCTATGCATAGGTATCAGATCAACTAATGCTATCTGGCCACCAGCTCAAGCTCGTATGCCTTTCGCTTTCAGAAGGTTCGACGACTTGGCTTGTGTTGACTAGGCAAGGCGACACACCATGTGTATATACAAAATATGTGCTTGGTATCATCCTGAGAGTGAGCACGCCTCCAATCACCGATCAGAACGCATATCACAAAACAGACAAACAGTCACACCATTCTATCTGATATGAAGGAATGCCTTGCGAATGCGCTTTTCGACTCATGCGATTCGACAGACTCCGACGCGGACTCGATTACAGTCTCTCAACCACGATGGCCGAGGCGGCACCACCACCGTTGCAAATGGCAGCGACACCCTTCTCGCCCTTCTTCAATGAGTGAATGAGGGTGACTACGATTCGGCAGCCAGACGATCCGATGGGCTAGAAGATGATATCATACATAGCGTCAGCATCTGTGTTTCATTCAAGCTAGCTGATGAGTGCCCGGTCATTGCTTGAGAGGCGGTGAACAGGCGTCCTTCCATCTATTCGATTTGCTCCCACTCTTCCGAATCTCACATCACACAAAGATATCAAAAAGACATCCATAAGAGAAACCACTCACGTGACCAAGAGCGACAGCACCTCCCTTGACGTTGACCTTGCTCCTGTCAAGACCCAAGACCTTCTCAGCAGCGACACCGACGACGGAGAAGGCCTCGTTGAACTCCCAAAGCGCGATCTCGTCTTTTGAGACACCGGCATTCTTGAGAGCGAGAGGGACAGCGAGGGTAGGGGCGGTGGGGAAGTCGATAGGGGCACAGGCGGCATCGGCGTAACCTAGAATGTGGAGGAAGAAAGGTCAGAATCAGTTTTAACACTCGGCTTCTTACGATCTCGACGCATAGTCAGGATGAAATTGATGGTGAGAAGAGCTGTACAGAATCGCTCACCGAGTACCCTGGCGAGGGGCTTGAGACCTTCCTTCTCCACTACTTCACCGGACGCCAGTACGACAGCACTGGCACCGTCGTTAAGACTGGACGCGTTGGCAGCGGTGACGGTTCCGTTCTCCTTCTGGAAGACAGGCCTGATAGTCCTGAACTTGTCTTTCAAGAGCTTCTTGTAGTCCTCATCCTCCTTGACAACGACGTCTCCCTTTCGAGTCTTAACAGTGACAGGGGCGATCTCCTCGTCAAAGGCACCGGAAGCCCAGGCCTCCTCGGCTCGGGTGTAAGAAGAGAGACAGAAGTCGTCTTGGTCCTCTCGGGTGATGTTGTGCTTGGCGGCGGTGTGCTCGGCACAGTTGCCCATGGGGACCTTGTTGTATACGTCGAAGAGACCGTCGACGACAAGAGAGTCCTTGGTCTCAAAGTGGCCGAAGGCGGGAGGGTGTCGGGGGACGAGGAAGCTGTGGAGGGCAGTAGGTAATGGTGGATTTCCAAGCAGAAAATGTGGTATAAACCAATGTACATGAGCAACCGAAACACTTCACCCAGACACACTGCGTATGTTGAGGCATATTGCCAGTACAAGGCGCCCATATCCCATGTCCCTGGTCAAAACCGAAGGATAGAAGCTGGGACCACAGAATCTCACTCACGGAGCCTGAGACATGCTCTCCATACCACCGGCGACCATCACACCTCGCTGGCCGAGCTGAATGGATTGGGACGCAAGCATGATGGCCTTCATGCCCGAGGCGCAGACCTTGTTGATGGTGGTCGCGTCGGTGGACTCGGGGATGCTGTGGGGGACAACGGAAATGTAAGTGATAGATCTCTTAGACTTTAGGTCTACCAAAAGAAAAGAATGACATTGAAAAACCGAAAGGTAGGATGACAAAAAGCCAAACCGAGACATTATGTCAGGAATAAAAACAACATGGCCCATCAACTCACCCAGCGGCGATACCAACCTGTCGAGCAGGTGATTGACCCACACCAGCCTGTACGACATTACCGAGGTAGATCTCCTCCACCTTCTCGGGGCTGACGCCAGCCTTCTGAAGCGCGTGCTTGACGGCTACGACACCGAGTTGCGGAGCGGTGAGGGTGGCGAGGGAGCCGTCTTTCGCGCCAACGGGGGTTCGGGAGGCACCGACGACGAAGACTTGGTTGGACTTCGGGGTGAGCGCGGCGCGCGAACCAAGCGATTAGCGAGAAGAAGTGCGTGAGGCGGCGAGGAAACAAGGGACGGGTTGAGGAAGCGATGCGATGTACTTGATCAGCTTGCCGCTCGCTATCAGAATATACCAAACCAATCCAAATATGGACACAGCGACACCTGGAGTTGATTGTAGGAGTCAACGAGACTCACCATATTGATTCGAGAAGACGAGAAGGCGCGGACAGTGTACGTGGATGCAGATGAAGATGTGCGACTGACAACGGCCAACCTTTTTATACAGCTTGAAAATGTGAATCTGGATTGTTGTGAAAACAAAGACATTTGTAGTCGTCGAGTATGTATGTATGGTGGTTGACGTTAATCGTACGAGCTGGTGCCACAACGTTATGGGGAGATGGGAGATGGAAATCCAGGATCCAGGGTAAAACAGCCAAAAAAGCGGGTCGAGCGAGGAGGAAGGGGAGGGAACCAAAACCAAAAATCAAGTCAAGCGAGACGGAGACGCGCCGTTTATATACTAGTAAGTTGTAATGTCGCGGTTAGAATACGTTTCCTAATTACCGGTCATTATTGATCATTGATCACCTGAGACATCTTATCTCGCTGCAACGTGCACAAGCGCTTGTCTCTTGTCTCTGTTTCTGTCTCGCTCTCAGCTTTGTATGTATCCGGCCGGCCGGAGCTCAGTCAGTCAAGCAACAATCCCAACTCAATCAACCTGCCCATATACATATTTGTACTAGATCAGCTATATAAACATATAAATCACAGGACTGGGCGATTGATCGACCCACGCAACAACCATACCATCCTGGTTGCTGTAGTAGCCGGCGTCAACGAAGCAGGCGAGTTATATTCATACTCGGTCAGATGCTTCACAAGGCATTCTTGCGCTCTTCTTTACCTCTCTCGCGATGATGCTATCTACTTCTCGTCCTCCTCGACCTCGCCCGTCATCAGTTCCTGCCACTCGCCATTCTCGATCATCTCTCGCAAGATGTCGAGACCTCCTACGAGCTCTCCGTTGACGATGATTTGCGGGAAGGCTTTATCAATCGATAATATGTGTCAGCCTGGATTCAGCTTGCGGTCCATAGGAGAGTCCTGTTCACTCACTCGGCCAATCGTTGACCTTCTTCAAGCCCTGCCTCACATCCTCATCGCTGAAAATATCAAACCAAGCAAACTCCACGCCTTGTTCTCTCAACAACCCCACGGTCTGCCTCGAAAAGCCACATTTGGGCGCTGTGGGGTTTCCCTTCATGAACAGGACGACCTTGTGCTTGTTCATGAGCTCCCTGCATCGGGCTTCAATCTCCGCTTCGGTCCTTTGTCGGGGCGCTTCGGGAGGAGCTTGCGGCGTAGCGTCGGATGTGGCTAGCGGAGCAGTCGTTGAGGAAGAGGGGGCAGAAGTTGATGAGCCGGTGTGCTGAGATAGAAGGGAATGAAGCAAGGCGGTGTCTGATCCAGAATGTCGGGCCAGAAGCGTATGTCCCTATTGACGGAAACCCCACATGTACGCAAAGTTATGATACAGTATGGACATAATAGAGCCAGAGAAGAGAACAGCCCGTTATGATACATGTTGAGAGAAAGCGTCCGTGGTGGGATAAGGGTGAATCAAATGATGGCGTGTCAGGGTCGAGGTGAGGTCATGGGGGATGGTACACGAGACATCGGTTGACGACCAAGGTCATCGTGGTCATGATTATGACCATGTTGATGTTCGGCATCCGGTTCCATGTCATTAGACAATTCGCAAGCAAGGGCCGAACCGCGTCGGGGTGCAAGGGTTGATCCGCGCCGACGATGAGAAGGCGGATTCCCAATTTTAGTCCCACGCGGAGAAGGCGACAGGTTGACAAAGGGGGACGCGATGGGTTGTTGAATATCAACGTCAGGGTTGGGCGTTGGGGGCAGAACCAACAATTGAGAAGGGTCAAAAATAGGCGGAGAAGGCGGAATATTGTGTAGATAGTCCAGTTTGTCAAGTGGCGAGGGCATGTGAGGTTTAGTACGCATTATGGAGGAATTGGGCGTATTGATCGCCGTCGATATCGACATTGAGGAGTGTGGGGAAGAGGCGATTTTGACATGACACGGTGATGAATTAGGCAACCGATGATGAGGAGGTCGGCGAGGAGATTCCAAGCCAGGCAACGAGGCGGCCGATGAGGCGGGAGTGCGAAGTAGCCAAGGGGGAGGCGAACCAGCCGAAGAATTGGTATAGGTAGGTGAGTTTGAGAGGAATTGAAGCGGCGTGCGGGGCGCAAATCGCGATGGCGGAGGAGGGAAATTTGATTTGCCGTTGGCGTGACCCGCAAGCGAGGGTGGAGCAGGATGATTCATAGTAGGTGGCGCGTCGAGAGGGGTGAAGGAAGGTGAAGTAGGTGTAGGTGGCGAGCGAGGAGGCGATTGAGGAGCGACAAAGTCGTCAGAGTACATTATAGCAAGGTACAAGTAAGCTTGGACGTCAGCGCTAGACTATAGGCCACGTAAGAAGCAGGTAGTGGGACTTGAAATAGACGGCTTGTAACGCAAAAGGCAACAGGTGCTGGAGAGGCGAGGGCAAGGGTGATTGACGAGAGATTTGCCACTATATATCCGTAAGGCCAGCATCACGCCCGCGGGAAGTGTATAGGCAGAAAAAGTGCGTCTCTCCTCGCAACGCGGTATGCGAGCTAGAGTCGCTCGGGCGATGGGCTGGGAGCCAAGCGACAAGAAAGCGGGAGCGCAGAATATACAAAGGATGTGACACACGTCGGAGGTGATAAGGAAGGAGATGCTGAAGGGGAAAGAGGGAAAGGTGGACTAGAATAAACGCATAGATGGAAAGGCGAGGTGAAGGGGTATACAGGTTCACCATAAGCAGTAACTTTCCTGCAAATTTGCATTGCATTGCCATGTCATGGAATCCTTGGTGTTTAAGCGAGGTGATCAATGGAGGGCTTCCTACAGTCATCGATAGCTATGCTGGAAGAAAGGTGGAGAGACAGAAGAGTGCCAAGGATGCGATGTGTGAAATCGTTAAGGATGACGAGCTGAATCCAGATCGTCAAGCGAAGACGCAGAACGTGCGAGGCTCGAATAAGATGAATTTGCAGATATCAAGAGGAATACCATATAATGGCGGAGAAAGGGCCAATAAATCAAGCGGAGAGTAGAACAGACGAATTCAAAGGAAAATAAGCAAGAACGATGTGACCGGGCGAATGAGAGAAGGGCCATGTTCATGGAAGTTCCAGCGAGCCCAAGACGGCGTCATACGTTCGTTCTACACTGTACGCTGTACTCACCTTAAGAAGAAGGAACGAAGGGACGGCTTCGATGTCGAATGATTCTGAGATATCGGCCAGTTCCTCAGCTTCGATCTGGACTCCCAAGGCAGCATTTCAGGCATGTGTCCCAGTAAGTAGGGGAGGTGGGGGTTTGAGTTGATTTTCGTAGGGGGTCAATGATCGCGTCAGTGAACACAGCGAATGGCGATTGACGATCGGAGTTTTACATTTTCCGTTGTTCGTCGATACAACAGTAGATCCGAGCATCGAATGTCCAGATTGTCCGTCGTCATCATTGTTCGAGCCGAATAGAATTCGATTGGTTTGCGATGCAGTTCGTCGCGTTGTGCACGGTTTCCGAAGGCGAATTGATGATTGAAAATAAGTCATCAGCTCCGTTCACCTCGCTTAACCGACTGGGATTGCAGGAGAGGTATGTGCCAGTGTTCAGCCCTTGCAGGCCCGTCATCCGACACCTATCTCTCCCATCCTCGGCGGGCATCTAACAGATGTAGGCGATTATGAGAGGTAGCTCCGACTTGCACGGGAAAAGCGAAAGTAGCGACCAAAATTCACACTGCTTTCGCTTTACGTGGGTATGGCCACTTTGCGTTACATTCGCATCTCACTCTGACAAGCTGACTGATCGATTCCTCGCGTTTACTCACATTAAGGAAAAGAACCGAGGGGAACTGCTTAGCCTCCTCCGCTACGGCCTTGTTGAAAGCCTCACAAGGCTCAGCCCATGGTGCCCAGAAATTCAGACATGATACCCTGTTCAGATCTGCGGAGAGGAGCGACTTGAAGTGATCGGGCGAGGTGACTTGGACCAGGTTTTCGGACATGACGACGGCGTTTGGCTATATTTACGCGGGAGGTGAGTGTTGAAAGACGTGGAGCAGTGAAGATGATGGTGTCAGCTAGAAATTGTGCTTCTGGAGCGTCGAAGAAGAACGAGTGATTGGTTTACAATCTGGAATTGATGCTGATGCTGATGCTGACAGATACTTTTGGGTTTATCAGATAGAGAGTCTCAATTCTCATCCTCTGCGGTCATAATATCTATGGCGTAATCCCGGGTCAAAGCGTTCGCGTATTAAAGGGGTGTCTAATTAAAGTTTGCCACCAGGCCCAGCTGTGTGCCACTCTGGATTCTCCGTTACCATAGTCAATGAGAATGCCACTGCCACTCACTGTACGACGATACCATTCTAAAAATCTCGTGTACTGTACTTGTGCTTGTGCCAAATGCTCGTCGGCCGTCATGAATGGGATGGGATGGATTGCTCGACAAAGAGTGCTCGTTTGACATCATCATAGTTGACAAACTCTTGTTATCGTTTTCGTCACCTAACTCTTTCCCCTCTATTTCCTCTGTGAAATACACAAGAGAGCGACCGAGTCCCTCAAAAGCCCCAATTAGAGGCATACATACACATATCGACATATATATACCCTTACTTTTCTGGCATATATAGCAGACAAGATGTCAAGCGCAGACGAGGTGAGTCTGAGTGTGGGATATATAAGCCCAGCCAACAGTATCAAAGGAGTGCGGTAGCGCGCCCATCATATGCGTGATGGATCCATAGAAGCTGACTGCATCCTGGAACGTGCTTTTCACCTCGCAGACTGACCAGGCTATCGAAGTGAGCATCACGTCCTCGAGCAAAGAGGGATCATGAACTAGAACAACGAGGAGTGAAAGGAATGGCGGAACAGGTCGCTGATGTGTTTCCCCACGCACTCGCCCTAGATCTGGAGGTACAGGAAGCTGTTGACGATGCTTGCCAACTCCCGAGGTGCCGGTACTTCATGTATTACCCTCATCCTGCCTCCCAGTGAGTATTTCCTTCGCCTCAGCATTCCCCTTTGCTTTGTCTATTTGTCTTGTCACGAGCTAGAGCTTGATGGGTACTGACGATCGATTGGTATGCAGGATCCCAGATCTCTCAAGCTAACAACATGTTGACGACCGAGTATGGTACTGCCTCCAACATCAAATCTCGAGTCAACCGGTGCGTAATCAACTTTCGAGGGAATACTAAAACCGTTCAAAAGCTGAACTACAATGGTCGTTTCATAGACTGTCTGTGCTGTCCGCCATCACCTCAACTCAGCAGAAACTCAAGCTCTACAACCGAGGTACGTCTCTCGTAATCGAAACTCATGTGCGCCTGCGTTATCTCGGGCCGCTGATACCAACATGTGTGTCTTCCCTCAGTTCCCGACAACGGTCTCTGTGTGTTCGTCGGTACCGTCCTCAACGACGAAGGCAAGGAGAAGAAAATCTCGTTCGCCCTCGAGCCCTTCAAACCCATCAACACCTCGCTGTACATGTGTGACTCGCGGTTCCACGTGGAGGCACTCGAAGAGCTGTTGGAGAACGACTCGAAGTGGGGTTTCATCATCATGTGAGCTGGTTTTCACTCTCTCTGCTTCGGAAGGCTGTCCATGATGGCTGATGGATCGGAATCCTGGATCATCGCAGCGACGGTAATGGATCTGTGCGTATTTTGGTCTTGTACGGGATGAGCAAGGGGAATATCAGCTGATCAGGTGGGGTCCTATTTATGCAGCTTTTCGGCACACTCTCCGGTAATACACGAGAGGTCATCCACAAGTTCACAGTCGACTTGCCCAAGAAGCACGGTCGAGGTGGTCAGTCCGCTCTTCGATTCTCTCGTCTGCGAGAAGAAGCTCGACGAAACTACGTTCGAAAAGTCGCCGAGTTGGCCGTACAGCACTTCATCACTGCCGACAAGGTCAACGTGGCCGGTCTCGTGTTGGCCGGTAGTGCTGAGCTGAAGACTGATCTGAGTGGAAGTGACTTGTTCGACCCTCGTCTGTTGGCCAAGGTCGTCAAAGTCGTTGATGTCTCTTACGGTGGCGAGAACGGTTTCAACCAGGTGAGCGATGTCGCATGTGCACCCCAAGAGAATTTTGGATCATCTCATGTTGTCATATTAGGCTATCGAGCTCGCCGCAGACTCGCTCGCAAACGTCAAGTTCGTCCAGGAGAAGCGACTCATCCAAAAGTACTTCGACGAGATCGCCCTCGACACCGGAAAATACTGCTTCGGTATCACTGATACTCTCAAAGCTTTGGACATGGGTGCCGTGGAGACTTTGATCGTTTGGGAACAGCTTGATATCGTCAGGAACACCCTTCGAAATGCGGCCGGTGGTGAGTGGACGGACGTCTTCACATCTTCGACCTTGTTACCAAAATACATCAACAATATAGACCGCCGCACGACATGTGCTGAACTCTAAAATCATCTTGATCACTTTACAGAGGAGGTTATCGTCTTCGCCAGTCCTGCCGACAAGGACCGAGAGAAATTCATGGACAAGTCTACCGGTATGGAGATGGAGATGGCCGCGGAGCCTCAACCACTGTTGGAATGGTTCGCCGAGAAGTACAAGGAGTTCGGAGCTACCCTCGAGTTCGTCACCAACAAGTCCCAGGAGGGATCCCAATTCGTCAAAGGTTTCGGTGGTATCGGCGGCATCTTGAGATACAAGGTCGCATTCGAGGACTTGGGTGATTTGGACGATGATGACGACGAGTTCTACGGCTCTGATGATGACAGTGGTGAGTGGTTTGCGGTATGAGCTTGCCCACCCTGCTTTCATGGCTTCCGCCTTCTTTGCCTGAAACCTGGCTATTTTACGAATCTCTAAAGAGCACCAAGCCATTTGCTGACTTCACCATCCACCCCTCGCAGATATCTGAGGATGTCAACTGGGCGAGAACGCCCCGCTCAGCGCCACGCGCCGGGAGGGGAACAATAACGAGATCGAGAGGGAAGAGAAGCTTGATTGTGGCGCGGATCAAGTGGTTGCTCTGAGCAGCTAGGGCGAGCGGGGCATAAAGGTGGAGGCGGAAGAAGACGACGACGGACATGAGCAGGTGAGGGACAAAGGACAGGTAGACGAGGACAAGTCACTGGGCAAGGAGGCTGTCGAGGTTATGAATATGGGAGATCATCAGAGGGCGATGACGGTCGGTGCGATGCCTCGTTCAATTCTAGGACAGGCTCGATCTATCCGACGACTTCGCGCATCGTACACCGCCTTCGAATACAACCTCTTACCTTCCATCACCGATCGTCACCTCATACTGAGGGTATCGGCAAAATGTGGCTTCGTCTAGCCAGCGGCAGTAGGCAACATAAGATCGAGGAGAGATCGGCATGATCTGGTCCAAATTTTACGTTCAGGTGCCAGGACGACGGAGAGGGCGGTCAGTGAATCAGCGTGATAGCTTCACAAGGATTCGATTCAGCCCAAAATCGCTCTGTCGGACTCCTGTAATCCCGAACTGTATCTTTGGTCGTTCAATCTTTCGTCTCATGATTATTTTATTACGTTTCGTATTGTTTTATTTTTCTACCTGTCATACGCATTCTTTCACTTTGCTCTCCCATTTCTATCACTACACCTCATGTATCCTGATCAATCATAAGCAGCCTGGACCGTGGTCCACGCTGCAAGAGCAGCGCATCGCATGCATGCTGAGGATACGAATACACTGTGAATAGCAGTATCAACTGGATAATGCATGGGGTGGGGTCTCCAGCCCACAGACAAGGTCCTGGCGCGCAGGAATGATGTGATTGATCCACCACCCTTTTGACCGCTCGGACTCGTCCGAAAGCACTATCCCCTGCGCTTTCAGTCATCTTCAGCTTTGTGACTTCTGATTCATAGCGATAGCTGAATCACATCGACTTTCTGGCATCAGAGCGAGCTTCTGAGTTCTGAATCGACGCCAAGATGTCCTCACAGCCGCTCTTACCGCAGCAATCCCATCCAAACCCACGCACGAGCACAGGCACGCCCCGCAAGTTGATCCTGACGACTATCTTGGTTCCTATCCTTTTGATCGCTGGTATCATCTTCGTCGGGATCAAGGGGGATGGAGTACCGAAAGATGATTTGGGTCTCGCGAGGTATTATCTCAAGAGGTGCGTTCACGTCTGAGCCGACTCTCGCACCTTGAATTCTTAGTATGCCCTTCACCATGCGTCTGTTCCAGGCTCTCTGTCCGCTCCGCTTCTCGGGCGGAGTCACTCAGACTTGTTCGATGCGATAGCTGCCCATGCCGACTGCCTCTTCTATGCGAATTCGAGACATCCCACGCCTCTAGCCCTCTGATCTTGCTCTCACCGCCCTCTGCAGTCCTTTGCTGATATCCTGACTGATCTCGCTGTGGCTTACCACGCCGTCCACATCTCATCGTACACAGCTCCCCCGTGATCGACGGTCATATAGACCTGCCTGAATTCGCCAGAGCTTTCTATGGTAATAACATCTCGGCGTTCGATCTCAACAAGCCTTCTGTGAGTTTATGATCATCTGTTCCGTCTTTGCGTATCCGGATATAGACGAGTGAGACGAGGGGGAGATCATTCGTCCTTTTCGTCAGTCCAAGGGCCAAGGGTAGCAGCGCTGTCTACGAGTGTGCCGATAAAGGAAGATAGGCTCGGTGGGTTGCGGGCCGGTTACCCTGGTGTCTACTCCAGGGTGACTCGCACCTGCTTACTTTATCTTCAAATGAGTGGGGGGTTCGGCCGGGAGCGAACTGATATGCCCGGCTGCTGGCTTCGTAACAAGTTGATCGGTAGTCCTGATTTGTGCCATACGTGAACGCTTGCAGAAAGGCCACGTCGACATCCCTCGAATCAGAGAAGGGTCTCTTGGCGCTTTCTTCTGGTCTATGTGAGTCTAACAAAACAAAACACACAAACAATTTCGAGATCTGACTAGTCATAAACCTGAAAATATGTTTTCCAATCACATCACTCCAGCTTCGTCGAGTGTAGGGAGGACAACGGAAAGGATTTCCTGCATCCCACTTTCCAAGTGCGAGGTGAGTATCGATACTCTGCCCGCATGACAAATGTTATATCTTATCCCTGCATGAAACCAACTCTGTTCCTACGGTCACATCAGACCGGCTGCCGCCCATTTCTTCCCCCGCCTGATGACAAGCTCAAAACCCTCGCTGACAATGAGTCATCGTACAACCTGGTGCGCCACAGACACCCTCGAGCAGATTGACGTGTCCAACAGACTCATCGAAAAGTACAGCGATACTTTCGCATTCGCCGGTACAGCCGATGAGGTGGAAGTTGCCATCAAGCAAGGCAAGGTAGCGAGCTTGTACGGTCTTGAAGGGTGAGTATGGGCGGGGAGGTCGTACATCTCAAAGGTCAAAGAAGAGTGCGCACTCATGCTGACTGACCTCGAAACAGCGGCCACATGCTTGGAAATTCTCTTGCTGGTGAGTGGTCGCTGTATCCCTCTCGTGTTGATAGAACCGTGCACCATCAATGGACGCTGATATACGCTATTCATCTAGTCCTCCGAACATATCACCAGCTCGGTGTCAGGTACATGACCCTCACGCATAGCTGTAACAACGCCTTTGCCGACTCTGCGGGCATCTTCGAGCCCGTCGAGGAGCGATGGGGAGGTCTTTCGTGAGTGTCATTCGATGACGGCCTCACAGAAGATGAGAAGTTGACTGGTATTGGGTGTAATGCACGTCATACAGACCCCTTGGTCGGGCCTTGATCCCCGAGATGAACCGAGTTGGTATTCTGGTCGATCTGAGTCATGTATCAGACAAAACCGCTCTCCAGGCCCTGTGAGTGACGCTGTAATACTTCCAAAAAGCAGCGCATGACATGGATTTTCAGTCGGACTAAACCTATCCTGGCTGCAGCTCGATCACCCGTGCACCCGTCATGCTCTCTCATTCCGCCGCACGCCACTTCAACAACATGAGCCGAAATGTTCCTGATGAGATCTTGGCCAAGATCGGACGAGGCAAGCACCAGGTCGACGGCGTGATCATGGTCAAGTGAGTGGAAGGGATGAAGTTCTAGGGGAGAGGGCGCTGTCTAATCACAGAATTGATTCTGATCATGCTTCACAGCTTCTTCCCTGTGTTCGCCTCGGCCAAGCCCGACGAGGTAGACGTCGCCTATATCGCCGATGAGGTCGAGTATATCGTTAGCAAGACCGGAAAACACCAGTGAGTGACCGAGTGGTTGCATCCCGTACATCCGTGGTCATGTCATGGTCATGGTCATGGTCATGGCCTGCTGATGCTGATGATGAACGATCGCCCGCCGTGACAGTGTCGGTGTCGGGTCCGACTACGATGGAATTGAATCGACTCCAAAGGGATTGGAGGATGTCTCGAAGTACCCTTATCTCGTGAGTCACATTGTATAATCACTCAAGTGGCCGATGGTTTCCGTCATGTTCAAAACCGGTTCTCCGTCTGATTGATTGATGGGTCAACGTCTGTTGATGCGTCCTGCGTCCAATTTTACTTTTCTTATTCTTGTCTACCTAATCCAGTTTGCCGAATTGATTCGACGAGGATGGACGCAACACGAACTGTCCCTCCTTGCCGGTGGCAACTTTTTGCGAGTTATGAGAGGTATGGAGGAGACGAGTCGAAGGCTCCGAAAGGACGGCTGGGAACCGAGTGGTGTGATCTACGACAAGAGGAGGGATCTGGACCCCGTTGAGTGGGAGCTTTAATTTGTGGTCTGGATCGCGAGATCAGTACGAGGCAGATCAGTACGAGGCAACAGATCGAATCAAAGTCGAAATGAATGGGCCGGTGAGTGTGCATAGATGAAGATTGCCGAGCAAGTATTCGTACTCGTGCATGTACAGTAAAGTATGCCATGTTTTCTGGTACTGTATGATGGTGTATCGTACATTCAGAGACAGTAGCGAGAGGATCCTGCAGAAACGTTCATCGACGGGGCGACGGGGCGACGGGACAAGATATAGACAGTATGTGCCGAGTACAATTCTGTACGTCCCGTACTCGCAGAGGACTTGTGATAGATGTGAATAAGGTGCTCGTAGATGATCTCATGAAGTGAGTACAGTAGTATAATGCGTCAAATGGCGCGGTGCCGGTGCCACTGGTGCTGCCTCCCAGGTGGATCAAAGATAACTACAGTACGATAACAGGAGCACTTTCGTACACACATTCACATGCTTGCAAAGGTATTGATTGACCTGTGCATGGCGACGCAGCGGAAAATCATGCATACAGTAAGTACTAGGAGAACGAGTGCCCTATCTATCAACAGGAAGATCACGACGAAAGAACAGAAAATGAAGAAGAATCTATTCACATCTATAAAAATCTATAAACATCTGTGGGTGCTGCGTTATCGTTATCATTATCGTTCTCGTCCTCGTCCGTGGCAACGGATAGAGGCTGAATCTCTGAGTATTCGTACAGTATAAGTGTCATTAGCGAAGGGCATGACGAGAGCTCACAGATTGGGATTGGGGGGCGTTGATGCAATACGAACAAAAAACGGAAGAGAAATGGGACGATCCATTGCGTCGGAATAAAATGCGGTATGAGATGCACAGTGCGGATGAAAAGCAAACGATCAATTGTCCTCGCGGAGGGGTACTGGAGCTAGCGAATTCGGAAGTGGAAGAAGATGAACATATTCCCAATGCTAGAATTGTACAACCATATCGTTACAACCTGAGTATGGATCGTTTTTTTTTTTTTTTTGCGGAACTGTGCTGTGAATGCACGGGAACGAAATTCGCAGGTTGGGATGACAATCTCATGCAGTCATCCGGGATGCTGGTATCTCGTAGACGAGGCTGATACGTTAAACGGAAAAAGCCTCAGGCAGGCGGCGCGCTCCTGGATCGACTTCGATTTCGATTGCAAGTAGGTGCTTGCTCGTCAGCAGAGGTTGGCAGTAAGATATTGCTATACTGGCAGTCAATGGCATCGATTGGTTGCGACTGATCTTGACTCTCAGTGGTATCTTTGTATTGTTGAACCAACTGTGACTTGTGAGGTAACTTCCCGCTGAGCGAGTGTCGTCCATTCAGCTGAGTTGCGGAGATATCGCTCGACATATCCGCTTCATTCTCCGCCAGGGCTGTCTTGCCAAAGCCATCACTCAATCGACTCTCACCGTCGTCCAGCGAGTGAAAAGGGGTGGGCCCAGAATCCGATGTATAGAGATAGTTGTCTTCGATCTTGCGAAGAGCGGTCTCGACTTCGGCTTCGTCCTGAACGTCGTTCAGTGCAGTCAAGTCAGGCACGGATCGATGAGAAGGGATCGATTCGCTCCTACTCCTCTGGAGGCCTCTGTTCTTGCGCGAAGAGCGATATCTCTGGCTTTCAGGACTGGTCGCGAGCCCTAAAGTGGACATTGGCGTGGTAACGGGCGAATAGATGGGCGATCTCGCCCTTGATCTACCTCGGCAGAGATCTTCGGGAGATCCGGGGCAAAGTTGTACGTCATTTTGCTGAATGGTCACGACAAACCACAGTCAGAGATCGTCTCGGCATGTTGATGTAGGAGGTAGGTGTAGCTTACCTGGCTCGACGAAGAACGTCCATCAGGAAGTAATCTGACTCCCGGTTCGTGACCCGCAGGAGTGTCGTACAAGTCTCGTCGACTTGGAAAGATCATCTTGATCGGGATTTCCCGGAGTACAAACCCCTCTCCGTTCTCCAGTGCATCCCTCAAGGCTTCGCCTCCGATTTGGCTGTTAAAGTATCCTTCGTCGTCAGATATGAGGCCGCTCGAGCTATCCATACCTGACAGTTCCAGTCCGAGACCGACACCTGCCATGAGCATGCCGTTTTGACAGAGTGCCTCGTCCACTGAAGGGAAAAGATTTCGCTTGCTCTGCATCGGGGTATCAAGCTTGGGGGAAGGAGGAGACAAGAGCTCTTCGCTTGGAGGAGAGGAAACTTCGGGCGAGCTGTCGTAAATTGAGATAGCATGCGCGTTGGGCGTTAATGAGGACGAGGCATATTCAAGATGCTCGATTTGATCTTCCTCGTCATACCATGTGGACAAGAACGGATCGATGGTCTCCGTATGTGGGAAAGACTCGTCTTCCTCGGGCAACATAGCAGGTGATGACCATAAGGTGTCAGAGGTACGCGTCGGGAAGGTCGTAGATGGTCGACTGAAAGGAGGATACGACTTTGATCTGTGATATGTCGAATGTGGTAACAGTGAGCTACGCGTATTCGAGTGTCGAACGCATTCAACTGACCTAGTGATGACACCTCCCGTGACCCAGCCCCTCTTCTCGCGGCTCCAAGTGATCCATAAGCCTTCTCTCTCCATTTGCTCCTCTTGCTCCTTGATCCTCTTCCTCTCTTCCTCAGCCTCGATCTCCAGTACTGTCAGATAAGCAGCCTTATTTAAAGCCCACTTCCTGTATTGCTCCAATTCTGAGAGGGTCCTCCTTCTCCTTTGAATGCAAGGGATCTCCGTGATCTGTGTGCATGAGTCGGACGTAGAAGCGGCACCAGCTGAAGACTCGACATCTGCGTTGGTATATCGGAATGGATCTTCGAGGTGATCCTCGTGTGGAGGGGCGTGAACGGACGGTCCTGAGGAGCTCTCAGTCTCTCTTATCAGACCCGATCCTTCTTCACAGCCTGAAACATGTGAGGACAACTGGTCTGCGTACAGGTCGTCCGTCATGGACGAGAAGGTTGGCTCGAGGCGATGCATCGACGGACTGGGAGGTGGCGGTGAATATCGGTCGACAGGGCTGGGAGACCGATCGGGGAATACGTGAGCTTGCCAGTTTGATCGTCTCGAAAGGTGGGAAGGAAGAGGGGAAGGAAATTCACTTACGCCAAGGAGTCTACGACGTGTGAGCCAGTTTTAGCTTCTTCCGGAGAGCTGTGTGCATCATACGCCTCTTCGCTAAGAGTGTGAATGGAACAACGACAACAGTCAGTCATACAAACGATGCGAGACACAGAAAGAGCGTGTTCGTTGAATGCCCTCACCTTTCCTCCTCGATGACCCAAAGCACGTTGTCGTCGCGCACAATATCGATATCCGCGAATATACCTTCTCTGCTGGCGTCTTCAACGTCATCTCCTTCATACTCGGAGGGAGAAGAGAGGACATCGTCCACTTCCTCGATGCTGACGCTAACATCAGACTCTTCCTCCCCGTCCTCCTCGTCTTCGTCTTGTTCAGCGATCACGGCCATGATCGGAGGCAAGGCCAACTTTGATGGTGATTCGGGTGATCGTTTGAGTTGTCGGATGAGCACCGCTAGCGATTCGGGGTCCATCTTCGCGGATGCTTTCGTGCTCGTGCTTGACGAGTAAGGAGTGGCAGTAGTAGGGGATAAGAAGATAGTTGGGTTCGACATGATCCTGGTCGACGCAGAGACTGGAGAAGCTGATGTGAGAGGTGATCCAACGGGGATCAAGTGCTGAAGGTAGAAGAGGATCGATCGTTGGCTTCGTTATCTTTTTCTCATGTACTGATCTACAGTCAGAGGTTAGAAGCCATATCTGAACAAGAGTCGTAATCGTGACTAGCTGGATATACGCTTTAAGCTTTGAGGAAGGAAGAACGATAAGAAGTAAGAAAAGATAGAGGATGAAGATAAGCTGTCCAGAGTCTTATGAAGTGTATATAGCTCGTGCTGGCTGAGGGAATGTGAACGCTGGTATTTCAATGGCACTGGGCACAGTATGCTAGCTACGTTGACAGTACACGCAGAAGAAGGTAGATCAAGCTTCGAGCTTGCGCATGAGGTGGCGTGAACGGGCCTGAACGGGATGATGAAGGTATCAGCGATTGCGGAATCGTAAAAGGGTTAAGTAGAACGAGGGTGTGAATGAGGATGTGAATGTGGATGTGGAAGAGCAAAGAAACGAGAATTGATGCAATGCGATACACTCACCATGATCCATACCCCTTCCAGCGACTGTGCGACACGGCGTGGGTGTAGGTGCATATACTACTGATGATCGTACTGGCAATGGCAAAGGCAATGGCAATGCTCAACTGCGGCTGATCCGCATGTCTTGGTGTGTGATGTGTGATGTGTGATGTGTATTGCGTGTTAGCGCCATCAAGTAAATCGTTCAGGTTAGTGCGGATCAGTTTCAAGGCGTGTTTTGCGTGTGTGTGCGCGTGTGCGAGAGAGGAATCATTCAGTGATCGACTAGTAGGTCAAATCTTTTGATTGACAGAAATAGAGATGACGATGTATCATGTTGAATGACCGACTGACTGACTATCAACGCCATGATCACTCACGGCGATCTGGGCCGTATCAGAACGCGATTGAGAACCTGAGGCTGAGCACATCATCGCCATGCTGAGTTAAAGGTTGGAGGACTAACCGCATTCCAGGGTCTAATCGAATCATATCGAGGCAGGCAGGCTTAATCTGTCTTGGGCGACCAAAAGATAGATAATAGATCAAGTCTGGACTCTGGCTATCTTTCCTGACGACAAAAGATAGCGATATGGACTGAACCGACTATGATTCCTGTACTCTGTCTGTGACGTTTCTAGCACTGGTGGTGCGTGCCTGAGTTGGCTCGTCGCTCATCTGCGATAGAAGCACTAATAAAGCTAGTTGACTTTCGGTTGATTAGTAGTGCTTTCTGTGGGTGCCGCCGGCAACTGTAAAAGTGCTGCGATCGTCAGGATCGAAGCATGCATCGATGTCATGCTGTACCAGTACGCAAGAAAAGGAAAAGGGCTAGCCTGGCTTAGGTTTAGGATCCACTTTGTCTTGATGTTATATCCATAGATCAAATAAGACACGGCAGTGCTTGCTGCTGCGACTCTAGACGAATTCACCGTGCCCAGGGATGCGCTCGGTTCCACCCAATATGTGCACCCGCACGATAGCGCCCAAAACATGACGCTCTTGTCCCCTGGGTGAAGCTCCACTGTAGTGCTGAACAATACTGTGCCGGTCTATGTGCTATACGTATGCATTTGTATGTATGTTTGTATAAAATCTACCATACTCCTCTAATTCAACCTCGATGCATTATCCACTTATCGCATCGTCCATGCACTTCGAGCAGCTTTCACACTTTACTGCGCCACGTACGGCCTGCCGTCGCTCAGCTCTCGTCGCACTCGAGAGCTCGCTCAAGGCTTTCGGAACGACATCAACCTGTCGAATCCCTCTTGACCCTCGATTCGCATTCCTTCCCACTCTGATTGAGGCTCCGCTTTGAGGCACTCGACATAGAAGTCGATGGATGGCTTGTTCCACTGCACATGCGAACACGACAAACGTCAGCTACAGCTTCAGCCTTGGAGGTTTCTAGCGCCCGATTGAAGCTGGATGCTAATCTCCGACAAAAAAGCGGTACTAGTATACTCCTGAGGCGCTTGCCCGAAGAAGACTGCGGGCTTAGACACAATGACATGGCGTGCTCACCTTGAGTACACGCCACTCTATTCTCTTACATTCTCGCTCAGAAGCGATATGACCCAGCTCGCCAAAGAGCCTTTTGCCGAGACCTTTGGCACGATATTCAGGCTTTACATAGAGATCTTCCAGCTGAGAGAACAGTTGGACCGAATCAGTGTCTGCCGTTGGGGAGGACGAGTGAGTCGGCCAGCGGGTCGGCAGCAGACACAACCGCACGCTGCTCCTCATCGACGAGAGTGCTGCCACTTACGTATAGCCCTGGAGCGCCGAGCCAAGTAGAGTAAGTGAAGAAGTACTTCTCCGAGAATTGTCAAACACGCACGTGTATCAGCCAGCCTATGCGATAGAACAGGGTTCAAACTAAATGCTCGGCCAAGATGGGACCTCGATCGAAACTCACAAGCGCCAGACCGACTGCGATACCTCTGCTGCCGTCCTCAGGCTGTGTACGAGCAACGAGACATTCGGCATATTTGTTCTCAAAGATGTTCTTGATCATCTGTTTGCGTGCAGATCAGAGTTGCACGGTCACATGTGTCAGTGGTCCGACGCACGGGTATCGGATATGTTCAGAGGCAGGAGTAGTATTTACGAGCTCAGGGGTAGCCTTGACCGCGTCCGGCTCTTTTTCGTAAACAGCCTTCGTACGTTTTAGCGAACAGGCACAATGCGATCAAGGATAAGAAGTCAGTATCTGGCTGGCCGGCCGGACGAGTTCCGTTTGAATGATCGTCAGGAAAATGTTACCACTCACAAGCTCGATGATTAGCTCGAGGAGCTCAGGCTGAGGTGTGAGCGTAGTGATACGATATCAGCGCGATTCCATCATCTCTGATCACGGGGATTGTAGGCGTAGTGTTTGCCTCGCCAAGGCCAGACACGATCGAGACCGCAAGGGAAAACGAAAAAATCAAAACTGACCACATCCTCCTTGGTGGCTTGAGTGATCTGAATGGACATGGTAGATAGTTTGCCTTTTCGTGGTTGCCTGGAAGTATCGTGTATTGATTTTTCGGGTATGCGCCGTTTTTCGGTCGAGCGCTTGTTGTTGGTGCTTCTGATATCGTTCGCTTGTGCTCGGAAACTCTATGAAAGAATCGAAAAAGAGATTGAAAGAGATAACGAGCAAGCAAGCAAGCAGGGGATAGTTGGAATCTTCTGGCTCTGGGTTTCTGTTGGTGCCCGGTCAACCTCCACCGGTCCGAGCCGTAGCACCAGGCTGAAATAAGTGGGAGGGTCAAACATATTTCAAAGCTCAGCCGGTCATGTCGTAGCCGAACGCTATTTCTGCAATGAGAGCGTAGCCAAGAGCTCTCGACTGATCGATTGATTGTCCATCTTGGGTGGTCTTGTAGCCAAGAAACACTCGCGATAACTTACCCATAAACCAACGTCTCAAGCACCTTGAAACGAACACAGTTGAGCCGGTAGGGTCACACATACCTCGACACAATGCCACCCCGCTCAACAGTTAATAGCAATAACCCTTGGAACAGAAGGGTACGCCGGCTGTTCTGGCTAGTCGGCACGGCTTCGACAGTATGGTTCGTCTCCTCTTATATAGTGGACAGGCTCAAGGAAGCTCGAGTGAAGGCCTTGAAGGAAAAGAAGCAGAAGGATCTGTGAGTTGTCCTTCTCATCCATCATCGAATGGTGTTGTGGCTATTTCGTTGGCGTCGGACCATCAATGTTCCACGCGTAATGAATGTTGATCACAGCTGAGATCCCCTGACTCCATACGCCTGGCTGATGTAGGATGAAGAACCACTTCACCTCGTTGATCTCGACCATCTCATTCACTCTCTACGCGCTTCTGCCGACACTTCAACCGCAAGTGTTTGAGGCCTACCCCGTGGAAGGTACAAGTCAAGCTCTGCAGGGCATTTCGAATCCTTCCAGCCTTGAAGCGTCCACCTCGTCTCTCGATCAGCCATCTAGCCCACCGGCGCGCAACGGCCCACCACGACCTCCAGGCAGCCAGAGCTGGAACCGCGAAGGATCTCTCTTGTTACAGCAAGAGGGGTCGCAGAGCACCCCTCGATCACCCGAGACTCATCAACTGCAGCATCAGCAGCACAGCACGACTAATGATGGCCAGAGCTCGACACAGAGTAGTCCGGAGGCAGGTGCCGGCAGCCTAGGAGCAGAATCGTGGGCTTCTGAATTCACAAACCAGAGGCGCTTGAGCGAGGATACTCAGGAGACCGAAATGGAGACTGAAACTGAGAGCGAGGTCATGCTCTCGTCGGTCGGAGGAATCGAGACGGACGACGGGGTGAGTCAGGCCGCCGTTTATACCTTGCATCAATACCACATGTGCAGACATCGCCTTGTCACTTTGTGACGGTCTTGATGGTCGTTAGTGAATACATAATGCTCATCGCCTCTGCACCTGCGCTTTCCAGATGTCATCGGTAGCCTCCCAGTCTATCTCCCTTCCGCCTACCGATACATCATCGGCCTCTCCTTCCCCTCCCTCGCCGTCGGATCTGACTAGATCTGGTCAGTTTCGCCCTCAACCATCACCACCTCGAGTACCTGCCAAGAGCAAGAAGGAGCTGTGGCGTGATTTGAAAATCCAGAGTGAGCAGGGAGATCCGATAGCTTACCTCTGGAACGGAATATGGTCCAAAACGTCTCACAGCACCTCGTGCAGTCCACAGACACGGTGCCGATTTGCTGATCGTTGCTGCTTGGCAGGTCTCACACGAACCCTTACCACCATCTACATCTTGCCCATGGTCTATCTCCTCACATCTTCTCAGCTGTCTATCCTCGCCAGGCAGCGATACATGACAGATATCAAATCCTCACTACCGCCCAATACCGAGGGGCTGCCTACCTATGGCGTCGCAGACGCCGATGACGATGGGTCAAGGACGCCCCGAAGGCAGTCATCCAGCTTCGAGGCTGCTCAGTCCGACCCATCCGGACCTGCCAAGACGAAGGGTGGCTGGTTCTCCTCTTTCTCTGTCGACTCTATGGGCTTATCAGAATTCGTCGAATCCTCCGCTTCTCTGATTCCTAATCCGCTATCAGTCTTGCCGACCTCGATGACATCCTATCTCCCGGCTATCATCGCTCCGTCTTCCTCTTCAACAACAAAGCCGTCAGCGGCGTCTCCGATCAATAGGGATAGCGACGAGATATTGGCTATGAGGCAGGCGGAAGAAGATTCTGTTCGTGCCGAAGCCGAGAGACTGTTCTTAACGTATAGCTGGTGGCTGTTGAACGAGGGCTGGAGGTTGGTCGGGAAGAGGGTGGAGGAAAGCGTGGAAAAGATCTTTGGCAAGTGAGTGTGGTTGACGCATATGTCCAATGAATTATGTCGCTCGTCCGCGAAGAAACTACTCTGACAAGGCTGTCGAAATCAGTACTGACGCCTTTGGTTTCTCTTTTTTTGCTCGTCACCATCTCTGACGATCGCAGTATGCCGCTCAAGCGGGAGCTGAGTATGCAAGACTGGGAGATGCGATTCAAAGAGGTCAGAGCAGAGGTGGAGATGGAGTTGAGCGAGAATAGCACGATTGAGCTTTACGAGTGAGTATTAATAGTCTCCCGATGGGCCTGTCCACGCGAATATAGGCAGGCGGATCCAGAAGCATGTTTCACGTCATACGATATCCTAGCTGCTAGTGCATCAGGAGGTTGAATGTCCGTCTGAAATTGGGAACTGTGCTCATGATTGGTGTTCAACGCCAGCTTCACACCTCATATTCTGCCTGATCCCGCCTCCGCTTCGGCATCTTCGTCAACGCAAGGTATCCCCTTCCCACTGTCTCCATCCGATCACTCAGTATACCTATCCCAATTGGTTCAAGAAACCCGAGACCACATCTTATCCCCCGACGGCCGATATCTCATCGAGAAGGGCATCTCGACACTTTTAGGCAGCTTGCTAGCTTCTCTCAAGGGTGAATGTTATCCTGATGCTGGCGTCCCTGCACAGCCAGTGCGATTTGGAGGCGCACAGCAGCTGGAGCAAGCGCTAGAGAGCAAGGGCGACGTGAGCAGGAGACTGGTAGATTGTCTGCCTGGCATCAATACATGGGGTAAGAGCGTATGGGAAGGGATCCCCGACAGTGGCGTCGAGGTGAGTGTGAAAAGGTGCAAGTTTTCTGATTAGCCGCAGTCCACCGATTCAGTCGATTTCGTTCTGCGATAATGATCAGATCGGCAGCTGATCTCACTCCCTTTTTATCCATGGTCCTGTGTCCTGTGTATGCGCTGCCTGCAGGCGATGTTGTCGGTCCACGAATTTGAGGGTTTCGCAGCGCTCGTGTTTGGAGATTGGGCTCCGAAATTTCAATAATCCAAATTTAGTACTATATCATCACTCACTATATCAGCATGTTTGGATCTCTGTATCTGCAAGCTTCGCATACCGGTCCAGCGACCTTTCGCGCCCCGTCGAGAGGATGTGGTGCGGGGCGAGGGTGCAGCGCATACCAGAGCCTCAGCCTCGATGTTGCGCGAAGAGGTGTTTGAGGTCTTTTCTCGTAGACTAACTGATTCGACCATAGGATCTCTGTGGCGATGTATGATGTACCAGTATCGGCATGTATTTAGACGACGCTGATCGAGTCCAGATGATCAGAGACGAAAGGAAACACTCTCCATAGATATGGCGTCGGCCCGGGCAGATTATCGCGCAGCATACACAGCATCAAGACATCGCTGCGGAGACGTATCTTCTGAGCCTTGACCTCAGGTCAAACCGAGAATCTGATATACATTGCACATCCATAATCATAATATGAACATTTATCTGTATATTAGATGGTCTTCCTTCACATCGCATCAATCACCATAGCCCATGATATATTTTTCATCGACTTTGAGAATATCAAGGAAAGGTAATTTAAGCGGCGTCACCAGCGGGGATGTTGACGTCGGGCTGCATTGATGTGTGTGTGCGTGAGATGCAAGTGTAGGAGGTGATAGGTGCAGGAACGCATGGAAAGCAGTAGTAGGTGGAGGGGAGTCGAAAGCAGGTGAGGAGATAGTGAATTGGGGGTCAGCGACAAGTCCTCCTTTATATATTCAGTGGATCATGACCAATAGAGGATATAGGCCAAGTGTGGGCGTACGCCCTCCGGTCCAATCCTTGATCCTGAAAACCCATCATGACCTTCGTTCACGGATCGCATCAAAAACAAAACGGAAAGAGGAAAGAATGGGGATGGACTGGTCCATCGTCACACTATGCCCAGGCAAGAGCCGAGTTCAGATAATACTGTATACTCACGTTGAAGAACAAGGTCTGGTTACCCCAAGGGAAGGGCTTGACTCGGTAGTTCATGTAAGAGTAGACGGGTCGCTCGGGTAATTCACCGCCGTTCTCGTGCCTAATGGGTAAAAGGCAAGTCCGGTCAGCATTTGTATAATGCGGTTTCAAGCGATGTTTATTTCGAGCACGGTCTCCTCCTTGTCGAACTGGTGATGGGGATTCTCGTTCCGGCTGTCTATATTTGGGGTCCATCCAGCCTCGGTTCGCTCATCCCCAATCCGCTTCACTTGGGCCCGGATAACGACCCTTCTCCGGCAGGCCAACGAATCGCGGGCGGTCCAGACCGATCAACGTCTCTTGCACTTCTTTCCCTTTCTCGCCTGATTGTTTCACCCTCTATAGCTTCCATCAGGCCAAACGACGAGAATCAGAAGGAGGCATCGATACCCACTTGAGGTGTTCAAGGTGCTCGTGGTGAGCGGATTCGAGCTTGTAGCACCAAGCAGCACCGACGAGGGCACCGGGGATACAGACGTAGAGGGAGATCTTTCGCCAGAGCTCGGTGGTCTCTGCGGGAGCAATAAAATAATGTTCGAATTGCGATGTGTCAGCGCGAAGTTATGCCAAATGAGAACAACAATGATCACTGGAAGTTGGGAGATGACGTTTTCACGACATCATAACAGTTTCAGAGAAACAGTCGTTCGAGCCCCTGTCCTCCATCTGCTTTCCGCTTCCTCCTTGCCTTCGCGCACCATTTTCGCCTCCCACACACGAGAAAGCTATGAGACCAAAGCAGAGATGAGGAAACGTGTTTCGTCTCAAACGCACCAGCAGCGTGGGCTCGGACAGCATTCCTGTTAGCGATGAACTCGTTCTCACCGGCCTGAGGGGCGGCGGACGCGAAGCCTCGAACGGCGGGTCGGATAGCTCGGGCAGCGACTCGGAACATTGTTGTTGTTGATAGTACTATATCTTTAAGCTGAGTGGTGAGTGAGTGAGTGAGTGTGAGTGTATCGATGTAATGTCAATAGTGATGGGATATTAGAGAATCAAGGATGTTGCGAGCGGTGGTGAGAGGTTGTGAGCCTGGCCTTGGTGGTGTTACGAGAAGGGAGCGAATCAGATTTGGCTTGGTGCACCTATAGCTAATACTAATAGCAGCACACCGAATTCCTCCGCACCGAATACATATTACATAAGTTATTGAGGTACGACTGACTGCTATATTCTCACCTCCCCTTTTAGAAGCCCCGTTCTCTCCTTCGGTTCGCCACGTCAGACTAAGTAGAGTGTGTAGAGTGTGTGTGCTGCATGCTGGAGTGTCGCGACAGTCAATCGCATTCAATGGATCATCATCCCGTCAGTCAATCAACCTTTTAACACCTGCTCCAGTGCTCTCCGGACAGAGGAAAGAAGCCTTCAACACCAGCTAGAAGGCGCCAGTCATCGTCCGATCCTCACCCATCTTCCTCAGACTTGACTGGATTGGACTGCGTTTCGATTGATTAGCCAAAATGGCGCCGGGAATTTCCTACGACGATTCCGGCTCTTTGGCCAGTTATTTTGGTGTTACCTTCATGGCCATCGTATTGGTACCGTGGACGCTGACGGCGGTCAAGTCAAAAGGAAAAGGTGAGTCAACACATATCATCGCCCACGATTCCTCCGGCTATATCACTCCAGACTCTCCTGCTCGTCAGGCTCATCCCAGCCAAGGCATCTTCTCTACGGATGAACAAGTGTTTGAGGTGTAAGGAAACTAGGCTGATCCTCATTGTCAACGCGACCTGCAGACACTCTCCATCCCCTCTGCCCTTGTCCGAGATGCAAAACCTCCCCACGACGCGTAGCAACTGTCAAATCATCCAAGCGCAAACGTCGAGCTCTCAAGAAATGGGTTCCTTTACTCTTGGCCTGGACGCTATTCGGCTACCTGTGCTACAACCTGTCGAACGCGCCTAGACTGGAGGGCGGGACCGTCTATAATCCGTTCGAGATTCTAGGTATCAGCGATAGTAGCTCTGAGAAGCAAATCAAAAAGCATTACAAAAAGCTGTCACTGCAATTGTGAGTTATATGTTCACCTTCATTCACGCGTTTGCGTCGCTCGCGGATCGCGCTTGGAAAGACTATCTGGATGGACTCCTTTGTCCGGATCGCGCCGGACCACAAGGCAGCGGCATGTTGCACATTAGCGCTGAAGAAACGAATGCTGCTCCGCTCCAGCTTGAGCGTTCGATGCTGACATGCTTTCCTTCTACCTTCTCAGCCACCCCGACAAGATCAAGCTTGCGGACAACCAGACCAAGGAAGAAGCTGATTCGAAATTCGTCGAACTCACCAAAGCCTACAAAGCGCTCACAGACGAAGTCACCCGAGAGAACCTTGCTAAATATGGAAACCCCGATGGACCTCAGCAGCGCGAAGACAAGATCGCTATCCCCCAATGGGTCGTGGAGGGGAAGAACAATATCTGGGTATTGGGCGCTTATGGTCTCGTTCTGGGCGGTGGTATCCCTTGGATTGTTGTGAGTGATTCTCTACATGTAACTCTTTCTTTCCTCCTTCATACTCGTGGTGATCTACCAATTCACCTCACGTGAATTGTTCGAATCTACGTGGCTGACATCCTCTTCAGGGCCGATGGTGGTTCGCTCAAAGACGGCTCACCCGTGACGGCATCCTCAATCCCACCGCTGAAGTATTCTTCCATCAACTTCGAGACGACACCGACTTCATCTCGCTCATTTCCCTAATAGCGTCTGCCCTCGAGTTCACCGCTGTTCTGGGCGGTAAGAAGCGAGGAAGCAAGAAGGCCAGGAAAGAGCGTCAGGCCAAGATCGACGATTTGGAGAAGGTCCTTGATGCTAGAAAGGCCGAAGTTGGCGTCGAAGAGAGCCCCATCATGAAGAAGGAGAGTAGAGTCAACGTCACGTCGGCCGTTGCTAAGCGGGCTAGGGCTCTCCTTTGGGCTCATTTACTCAGAGTCGACTTGAATGATCCTGAGCTGGAAGCTGGTGCGTATTGCATGCTTGTCTGGTGCATAATCTCGCTCGGACGGCTCACTTGCGTTGTTGTTCTCCCGTAGATAAGCTCTCCGTTCTTCGAGTCACCCCGCTTCTACTCAACGCTCTGCTCAACATTTCTCTTTCGCACAACTGGCTCAACACCACTCTCCTCTGTATCAGGCTTCAGCCCGCACTCGTCCAAGCCCTCCCTGCAGACGTATCGCCTCTCGCTCAGTTCCCGGATATCACCCCTGAAAAGGGCACCGAGATGCAAATAGTGAACAAAGCTGACGGTGTCAGATGGCTTGAGAAGTGGATCAAGGCGGACATCAAGGATGTGGATGAGGCTCAGGAGATTGCCAAGTACTGGCCTCGGCTTGAGATCGTTGACGCCGAATTCAGAGGTGAGTCAGCATCGATCTCCTGAATGGCACAACGTTGACGACATGCTGATGATCTATGGTGATGTGCTATCAGTGGCTGGAGAGAAGCTTGTCACGCCTAGTTCCATTGTCGAACTCACTTACAAGTGCCGATACGTCTATCCTACCACCCCGATTTCCTTGCTCTCAAAGCCCCGACCTCTACTCCCCAATGGCGATATCAACGAGGAGCCAGAGGACGGCACTGCGGGTGATGTGGCAGAGGCTGCTGACCAGGCTGAGGGTGAAAAGGAGAAACCTGCCGTAAAGGATGTCAAGGAGAAGATCGTCGAGAAGGTAGAGCAGAAGGGGGGCGAGGACAAGCAGAGCAGAAAGGTGGAGGTACCGCCTAACGGTTACGCCCATGCCCCATACTGGCCTCAGGTGAGCAACCGTGACCGTCTGCAGCGCAAAGCCGGTGTCAATTTTGAGATGACTTATCGCCCGTTGTGTGTAGCTTCGAAAACCCCATTTCTACGTTTTGCTGGGAGATTCCAAGCTCGACAAGGTCATTGTGCCTCCAATCAAAATCACCGATATCCCCTTGCCAAGACCAGACGGCCTTCCCTCCGAGCCTAAGGAATTCACCCTCCAGTTCCAAGCTCCCCCGCAACCGAATTTGTACTCGTTCGTGGCTCACTGGAGGAGTGATACGTACCTTGGCGCTGATGTGCAGGTGCCGATCATGGTGAGCGGTTCGCTGCGTATGGTTCTGCAGGATTTTTCTCTAGGTTTCCGGCCTAGCAGCAAAGTTGCTAACTCTTATCGGTGTTCAATCTAACAGCTCAAGGTAGAAGAGCTCTCAGCCGAGACGCTGTCGGACGATGACGACGATATCTCAGAGCCCGATGAAGATACTCTTGCCGGACAGATGGCCATGATGCGAGGGGGTAAAGTGAAGCCCTCGGGCGTGCACGGCGGCGACGATGAAGAAGACGATGAAAGCGATACGGACGGCGAGGGCGCCTATGAGAGCAGTAGCGATGAAGAGGGTCCGAAGCGAGTTAGAGCATACAACGAGGATAGCGATACCGACAGCGATTAGGTTAGTCAGTAGTAGGCTCAGAAAGTCATCATTCTGCAAGCGTGTGATAAAGGCATCTATCTATCTGTATGTAGGGATTGATAGGATGAGACGTTGATACAAGCCAAAAACAGCAGTGCAGACATGACAAGAATGCATAGCGAAAGTGGTTGCATGTCAGCCTGGTGTCATGTATAACTCAGCAAAGAAACCATTGCAAGATAGATGTTACTCACACAGTCCAAGGCGGACGGAATCAAATTGCTCGCATGTCATGACAGTAAAAGTTCGGAACGTCTCGAGACGCAGTCTCGTTACCAATTCAACAACTGGTTACAACTTGATCACCCGTCAATGCAGACAGTATTCTCGACAACTAGGAGAGCCTTCAAGACAGATCCGGTAGTCGACGACTACAACTATACTGAGTAGCATAACCCGAACTCGAGTGTCGATCACAACCCCAGGCAAAGCGACGAACCAAGTCAGACCGGAACCATGTTCATCCAACGCCCATCATTAGCTGCCCACGTCCAGCGAATCGCTACTCGAGGTCGAAGACCGCCTCCTCCTCTCCGACCTTGGCCGTTTGTCAACAACAAAACTCAAGTCTTACACTCAACGCCTTCTCTACCGAAAGCTTCATCATCATCGAACACGACATCAACACTGCAAACTGACTCTGCGACTGAAGCTGAGACCGAGTTCACCGGGAGATATTTTGTGAATAGGAGTGAAGGTGGTAAATTACCTGTTTACTCCAAGATTAGGAATGGAGGCAGTATCACCACGATTGTAAGGAAAGTGGATGTGAGTTGCATGTCGCTCTCGAATCGAACACGCATATGATACCAATCACAGTCCACGTTCCATTCCAAATCCTACTTCATACTCGGCCTTGCGTCACGGTCGCTTTTCTTACACTGTCCGTCCCAATGATGTATAATCTTGCGAGACCCACACGTCTTGCGAGGGAATCCACGGGTCTCCAATCTCACCGAGTGATAAACGGTGAACGCTGACCCTGCTGACTTCACGGCTTCTGCGTTCACGCCCCCTCGATCATCGACGAATGACGATTTTCGACCGTTGAATCTCGTCTTGACTTGATTGCCCTGCTCCATCGATCCATCGATCAATCGATCTATCATTGACCGTTGTAGGGAGATGCTACCGTGAGTTCTATCTCGAGTTCATGCGTCAGCATACTTTCTTGCCTTCTACTCCCCCATTCCCGCACATGTCATATGAAGAACCGCCCTCCTTTCCTATCGTTTCCATTCACTATCTCCGAGCGTCATGTCTCCGCGTCGAAATCGTGAAAAATAGACATTCGAAACAACAGGAGATGCCCTCGTTCGCTTTCGGAGACGGGTGTTTGTTTTTCCTTTCCACGGTGTGCGAGATGCTCCACGATCACCAAGAGTAACGCTAACGTTCACATGCATACGACTATCCCTTCAAAATCAAATCGTCCATGACATGACAGATCCTGCAAAAAGACCTCAACACGTATCTCGCGAAATTACACATCGACCCATTCACTTCCCCGCCCAAAGTGACGGTCCGACCTACGAACCAGCACTTGCAAATAAAGGGGCATTGGGTCGAAGAAGTCAAGGGATGGTTGGAAGGCCGAGGGTTCTAGGTCTCCTAAGTCTAAATCAGATTTTAGATTTGGAATCGAGATCAAAAGTAGGAGGGAAAAGGCGAGGTAATGCTGAATCTCGCGGGTGGGGGGCAGCTAGCAACTGGGTGTGAGTGGGGTGATAGGTTACAGACTGACTGGACTGGACTGGACTCGACGATGCATTTCGTGGAACGGAAAAATACGGAATCAGTCGCGGTCGATCTGCCAGTACTGGCCGAGAGCACGGGTGCTAGAACTTGGTACTCGCATAGTACAACCCAGGATGAACGATTACGTAGAAAAGTGTCACATATAGCCCGGGTGGGTTGACTAACGGTCAGCCAGACAGACAGACACCTTACGCTTCCTCAGTGTGATAACAACCATACTGGCTCAATGCTGTTCAAGTAAGATCAAGCACAATTCATGGCCGCGATATACTATATCATGGGCCCCGATCAATCAGTCCATGACACCGACACTATGACACGTACTGAGAAAGATCAACACAAAACATGAGGATAAAAAAGTCGAAAGCGAACACATGGGTTAATGAGAATATGAAATGATGAACCATGTACGTCGCGAGGTCATCGCAGTAGTGTTGTTGTAGTCCTCGTCCCTTTGCATCATCGCAACACCCCAGATGTTCCTTCCAGCGGCACTCGAGAAGCCCGTGGTCCATCGGTCCTTCTTCGAATGGCATCCACAGTGTAGAAACACCTGACTGCCTCGCCGTTCTTCCAAACATCAGTGAAGCTGGTGATGTAGGACCGCATCTTGTTCACTGGTTGGATTCGGTGGGCCGATGCGAGAAGACCCTGGTAAAGCTGTAACGACAAGCACAAAGTAAGAGCGGGATCAGCATGACCGGTCTTCCATAGTCGCCTGCAAAACAGTTTTGTGCTAAGAGAATTGGATCTGGTTCGAGCCCGTGTGCGATAGGACGTATAAAAGAAACGAAGAAGTTCGGTTGAACTTACTCTCTGATCAGCTCTTCACGCTTAGCTTCGTCGTTCGGGTCGACTTTCTCGAGTGGTGGCAGCCTACAAAACTCAGTCCGTCAGTGACTCTGCATACGACGACCCGAACGCCGAACGGTGCATCGCCGACCTATACTCACATAGCTCTGAGCCTGTTCATTGCCCTCAGCCTACTTCGCCAACTGGTGATGTATTCCGCTTCCTCGGGCGATCTGGCATCCCTAATATGTGTATATCTGGCCGCCATATCATTCGCCAAGTGGGCCACATGCCTCACGAAGACGGGCAGGGTATCCCTGGAGACGATCTTATGTTCCCCGACGGGTGAGAAGTCGGGAATACCAGGTGCACGCTGGACGATCACCTTGAAATAATCGTCCCGGCCCCATACCGCCCATGGATCTGTCGGCAGGACTTGCACGGCGGGGCGAGGTCCATGTGATTCGGGTGTGGTGTGCGGCGATATGACGATGTTGATAAAGTTGAATTGGGTCTTGATGGTATCAAAAGCGAAGTCACGACCAGAGTCATTATAGACGATCTTGACATAGTCGTTACCGATCAATCGCTTCTTTCTCGAAAAGGCGGGATCATTCGGTGCGTTAGGCATCATGGTAGCTGTATGGAAGATGGTCTGCTGCAGATCGTCCCACCAAGCATACGCATATTCACCATCTGAATCGTCTTCTCGGTTCAAGCCTCCCACATGAACGTCGACTTGACCCTTGAGTCGGATCAATCGGCCTAGACCGGCCAAGAAGTCGAGATACAGCGAAGACCCATCCATATTACCCAGAATCTCAGTCTCATTAGTCTGACCTCTCGCGACATACAACACAGCGAGCTTTGATGCGTCAATGACAGGTGTACTCTCGATGGTCCTGAGCGTACGCAAGCACTTCTCCTCGTTCGGGATCAGTCGACCTCGAGGAATATCCAAACTAGCGTTCGGGTACGACGAAAGCAACTCGATAGCAATATACGCGGGATCGATCGAGACATCCTTCCGTCTTTGGGACGGCGTGGCTCCGGACCAGATAGCACCTCGTTGCGAACTTTGTTCGATCTCTTCTTGCGCAGACACTGTCGACTTTTGCTTGACGACCTCTTCCACCTCCTGCACGGAAATCGCTAATCAGCATCTCTCTCCCTACAGATTTGATTTGGAAGTTGACCAGTCAGTCAGACGAAAACTCACCTTGGCATCCGTTCCGCCCATTATAGCATTTCTGTTAGCCATAAGCACCGCAGGAAGACTAGTGAGATCGGCATTGGCTTCGCCTAAACCAAGCAAGGGCACATTTTCCAACTTGGCAATGACCTCCGTCGCACCGGTCGGTCTCGTAGAGGTGATGGTAGACCAGCCAGACCTGGCATTTGTCGTGATGGTGATGATTGTTCCACCCAGCATCCAAGACTGCGTTTTGGGCTTCGCGTCCTCCCTTGGATCCGCCATTACCATATCGGCTAGGAATGATGAGGCGGGTTTCGGATCGGCATTACCGTAAGTGTAACGTGCCAGCCAATCGAGGCAGACTTCGGCCATTTCGTCGACTGCCACCCTCTTCGATCGCGACTGAAGCAATTTTGCAATGATATGTTTCACAAGGTCAGGTCGCACGGAAAGCTTGAGAGCCATAAACCAGACGTAGATGGCATGATAGGCGAGACCTATCACATGCTGAGACAGCGTGTAGTTCTCCCTCGCGCTGGGGGCTTCCAGGTCGGGGGCGGTATCGGATCGAGCGTTGTGTTCAGCGATGTAGTCGATGACAAGGGTGAAAACGTCTTTGTAATGCGCATCGGTGAAGTTTCGGAACAGATTACCATTATCGCCAAGCGCAATGAGGAACTCGATCAGGTGAACAGCGATTCCAGAAGTGAAATTGATGTCTCTCAACTTGCCAATGATGCTTAGCAATCGCTTGCCGAGGTGCTGCTCTAATTCAAAGATGGACAATGTGAGCGCTTGAATGCAGGGTTTAGCTACTACCGTATTGGATTCCAAGCACATCTCGAACGCGGCGATGAGCGCATCACACTCTGGTGGGTCGAGGACGTCTCGGTAACTAATGAGGATTGACAGAGACTGGTACACTGCGGCATTGACATTCGGACGCTTGATGTATGAATGGAAGTTACACCTTCGTTCGATTCGATCGTCTTGAGGTATGATGTCGATCAGGGCTTTCAGAAGGAATTTGACCTCTCTAGTCGCTCGTCCACCCCGAAAGAAGAGCTTGTTACTCAATTGGATGGGTAGGAAGCATAGGACATAGGAGACCAGCTCCCAGTTGCGTTCATGTCGCAGGATTCCGTTTAGTGCGCGGACATACTCTGACACAGGAAGCCAAACGCCTTCGACCGGTGGTGCATCCCTGTTCCGCAAGGAAGGGTGATTGGGATCGTATGTCAATAGACCTTCGGAAGGCAAGCTGTCGGCTGGCATATCAAAGGCCAAAGTCTCCGGGACGAACCAGAGAGGATTGAATGCGTCTGAAGGGGTATCGGGCGCAGGCCTGGACCGACTTCGGCTCCTGGTGCTCGTGGATGTGCGATCTCGCACCGACTCCCTTACGTTAGGGGCCGTCAGTTGTTGTTGCTGATGTTGACGCAGTTTCGCTTTTGCCCTAGCTTCTTCGGCATCGGCCATTAGCTTGGAGCGTTGGGCTTCAACGGCCTCGGTGGTCCTGAACAGTGTCTCGGCGTAAGGCTTGGCGACAACGTCGAGTTCGGTCCGCAGGTAGATACGGTGTCTTGGGTCCGCTCGAAGTCGTAGCAGCCATTGCAGAATCGCCACTCTCGCTCGTGGGCATCTGGCCGGAACGGCTGCAACCCTTGAAGTCGGTGTATCCGTGCCTGTATGATCTGTGAAGGGGTAGAGAAGGCCCAGGAGATCTCGATAGATGGCGATACACCTCGCGGAAGCTGGCGTTCGCGCCGCCTTGGCTGTAGAGGAAAAAGAATGAGGCGGGGAGAAAGTCAAGTTGTTGAAGATTGTAATCAGAGCTGAAACCGCATGGAGAGATTGACAGTCGCTATGTGTTGCGATTGGCGCCGGTCGCACTTGCGGAAGACTGTCGTCTGTACTAGCAATCGAAGGAGCCACCGAAGGTAGGTCCTTTGTCCTCGACGGCGGTGAGAGTACATTCATAAGACCCTTCAAAGCAGATGGATTATTGGAGGAGGTTGAAGCAGTCGAGTCTCGGTTGATCAGATGTGCCGGTCGTCTCCGTTCAGCCGGTTGATAGGTTTCATCCTCTTTGCACCAAGCGGTCGATGCCAAGGCGATGATCAAGTTCCGGATCGCGTGAAAACTACCTCCCGCAGCGGCTTCCTTGACTTCCTGGCTCGGTATAACCGAAGCGTCCTCTTCCTCCACTTCTGCATCGGGTTTCATTGCTCTTGCCCTTCTTCGATCCTCGTCTCGTTCCATAGTCTCCGCCACAGCAGCACGAATCATCACCCGTAGAGCTTCCTGGCGGAACCAATCATCGGTCTGTTTCAGTAATACCTTGTCGAGATACGGGACGAGGACCTGTCCGACAAATTCGGACCGTGGTGCGACCATTTCTTCGGTGCTAGCGTAGATCTCCTTGAATAGCATGATAGCCAGTTTTTTACGAGCGCCAGGTAACGAGAAGGAGGTCTGGTGGAAGAAGTCGATGAGTTTCCATATATTTTCAATCCAGCCGGCAGTCATGGGCAAGCAAAGACCTTCACGTTGATAGTAATCCAAAATAACAGCTGCGTCTTCTTCGGTTAAATGATCGCCAAAACGGAACAAGAGTTCAATGTATTTCGGATGGTAAAACGGCGAGACTGAGGAAGCCATGGGGTGTAGCTTCTCAATCGCCGTTGGCAGTTGGTGCACAACAGCATCGTACACGGCGGAGAAGTTGGTCGGTTCTTCGGCGAAAGTGAGCGAAAGGCTGGAGAGCCTATTTGCAGTCAGTGCAACAGCTTGAGGCTTCTCATAGGAACGTAGCGGATGGAAATATTGAACAGACTCACTTGGCGGGTAGCGCGACAGGTAACAACGCTTTGAGGATATCACAAGCCGATTGCCCTTCCGACCATATATCACTTTTGATACTGTCTTTGTTGGAGACGAGCTCATAATGATGTAGATTATCTTGGAGCAACGTGAGAACGGCATAATCGACGGGTTCCCATCTTATTCGCTCCAATCGATCTTCAGGCCTTTTGAAGCGTGAGGTAGAAAGAGCCGCGATCAACGAAGGGGATAGGGAAGAAAGGCCGATGGAAGGGAGAGCGCCGGGCCCGGGAGTAGGGTCGTCCAGGTGGAGAAGCAACGCTCGCGCGATACTGGTCAGAAAATCAGCCTAGCAACGGTGTGACCTTGCGCTGTACTCACTATACAGCACCTTGAATGACTTTGCAGTCGGCATTCGCAAGACCTTCGTATGTCTTCCTGAAGGTTCGACTGGCTTCTTGCTCCATGATCACTCTGAGAGCTTGCTCCCCTCGCCTGCCGCTATTGGACCTAAACATTATTGCCAAGAGCTTGTGGACAGGTATCTGACCTGCATCTGTGGGCAAGCCCGACTCATCGTCACACGCCACGCAAATGCAGGCAAATCGCATGATGTCGATGAACTGCTCTTGGGAAAGTAAAGTGTTATCGATGAGTATTTCGAGGAAGGCGCACGTTGACGGAAGTATGTAAAGCCATCTGGGCATCGGAATAGTCGGTACTAATGATGACGGCGATTGGTGCGCCGATGTAAGAGACTGTGGCGATGTGAGTGTCGAGTGGCGTGCTATTCTCGACGATGATGGGGTATTGAAAGCGGAGGATACGACAACTGCAGGTGAATCTTTGCTCCTGCGGTTGATAGATATCGATCTTCTGAGTGTTGGCTCGAGGATTGGCTGGTTGCCTGGTGGTGGAAGAGGAGAATTGAGTAATGAGGGGACCGAATCTCGTCTGAGAGGATTAGGTGGCGGTACATGACCTGCTTGAGATATATTCAGACCTGATATCTCGGCTGAAGGTAAAGATGCGACGATGCCTTTGCAGACAAAGGCGAAGATTGGAGGCAGTAGTCGAGGGATATCGATCTTTGGGTCGAAGAGGTCGATGAAGGTGTATGTTATTGAGTGAATAAGGCTAATGATAGAAGCTGCCGTTTCTAGAGGGTTGTGAGGCGCAATGGGTTCGAATGGTTTGAGCTGAGATGTTATCAGCATCAATCTCCTTGCCTGCACCCGATGAAGGTGTTACTCACCTTTGCAGGACGCTGAGGGAGATCAGAATTTCCCGGGATTTTGATTTCACACCATTTGGCCCAATCACCTGACATCTCATCCAGCATCCTCATGAGCCATCCCACGACCCCTCCTAGGCCCTCAACTTCTGTGCCATCCTTAGTGAGCACTCTGAGTGCAGCCACTTGCGCACCAACGAGATCGACCTTTTTCTCGCCTGTCACCTGACTCGAGCCTATGATAAGCGCATACAGAGACCTAACGGTGACTTTCTCTGGTACTCCCGTGGGAACTGTATCGTGTAGGTATCTAGGTGGGCGACAAGTCTTTATGAGAGAGGTGAGGAGTCTTAGTCCGGCTATCCTTAGTGAAATGTCGGTTTGGCGGTCCGCAAATGCTATTGCACGGACGTATAGTGTCCTGATATCGTTCGAAGAAACTTGGGTAGATTTGTTCTCCTTCTCTAACTGTTGCGCTTGATGTGCAGAAAATATATCTGATTTCCCTTCTTCCGGCTCAGAGATACTGGCGAGATAAACTGATGTGGCCTTCACGTGCTCCACCAATTCAGGCCCGGAAATCGATGTCCAAGTCGAAGAGTCAGGATCCATCAAGCCGATAGCTTCGTCCAGATGGAACGTAGGGGTCGGCGGTGCTGGTATCGAAGTTTGCGACTTCACGATCTCGTCTGCAGAATCCTTGCGATGAGTAGCTGTCCCTGACACGATTGCAGACCCGGGAGATGAAGCGGAACCTGACGTTTCTGGCAGCTCTTCGTTTCCAGTCGAAGTCTTTGTTGTGGCGCTCGCTCTACCCCATACCCTTCTTGAGAGGAATCTGGCCGCTCCGCCCGCAGCGCCCCCAGTCGCACTGGAGGACGAAGCTGGTGTTATAGGTTGCCCGCCTGCATTGTTACTGCCGTTCGCGGTCGCAGATGAAGAGGGTGGACCTGTTCGGCCCTTTTTGCTACTACTGCTTTCTCCTTCAGCCATCGTATGGGTTTATTTCTGTGCGTGCTTCTGGCGTAATCCTGACGGCAAAGTGGGGTAATATGATATAGTGTGTGATCTGTCGTAGGATCATGAGGGGGTAGATCTAAGCCGAGGGCCGGGGATTGAGTGCCTAAATGATCCGTAGCCGCAGATCTCACTACATCAGCGGCTGAGTGACCGGTACATTCATCGATAACGACAAGGTGCAACGATGACCTACCGAACGCCTCTGCTGGTGGACCAAAGGGATTATCTAGGCAAGACTAACATCATAGCGACATGATATGAGATGATATAAGTATGGGTAGTGGCACGTATGTTCTTCTGGATGATCGAGAACTGAGTGCGCAAGGTGATGGATGATACAGGAAAGAGGAGGGATGGGGTCTGGTCCTGATTATCGAGCTTTTGAGGGCCTTCAGGTATTGGGGAATGTTGTTGGGAGTAGCGGGAGTCGCTTTTTGCTCTTTGCTTTTTGCGTTTTGGAGATATGTATATGAATGTGCGTCTGTCAGGAGATATCGATGGTAGTCTATGAAGAAAGACCGATGATGATGAGTTGACGCCAAAGTAATCGCAAGGTTGAAGGGCAGGCGTAAGGTAGAGATAGCTGAGCTATGTAGTTGCGGTAGTGCTCGTCGTCATCCTTGCGGTCCCCCGTTCACGTGTGATATGCACTTTCAGACCACCCCCCGGATAAACCCGACACCGTACACGACAATCACTCGCTCGACATACAGCCTCAGCTTCCCCTTGTTACTCTCCTTGTCGCATAATCGCCATTGAATCTCTCATCACCTGGACTAACGGTACGACTGCAAAACACTGGATCATTCCTGCTTGCTGCTTGGACTGGAAGGAAGAAAGAAGCGAGATCTCAATCTCAAAAGCGCACGCTCGTTCTCTCTCCCTCTGTCTAGAGAACGGTAAACGAGCTTCGAGTGTCCGAGAGTTAGATAGTCTGTTAAATGAGCTGATCGTCATCAGCGATGCCACCAGCACTGTTCAGATCGCGATTGGTGCTGGCTCTCGCACTGGGGATTGTGCTGTTCGCCATGCCGACAATGGCGTTGTTTAATGATCCAGGGATGTCTTACTGCAAGTGTGAGTGCGAGATGAAAGGGTTCATTTGAGCTACCGCTGGACACGCGGGCGTTCAATCGTTCACTGACGGATGTTGTCATCACCCCTCTCCCGCTGATAAATCTACCTACACGTCATCCAATCGAACACGATCCGCCCCGTGCAGGCATCTGTTTTTCAAACTCCACGATAATACCGCTCTACCGACCCGATAATCCCAAGAAGCCCTGTCTCTCATGTACCCGACAATTCTGCCTCGACCAGAAATTGGCGATATGTAAAGGCGCCGAAGTGCCAGAGCTGGATGCGGATGTGGGGACAGGTACAGAAGGTGATGTGGAAGCTAGGTGTTTCAGTGAGTCCAACTTTCGAGTGGTCGCTCGGGTTGCCGGCCGATAATGACGGTTCAACCCTATCTTGATTGTCTTGAGGCCAAGTGACTGACAGCGTCCACCGATATACCATTGCAGAACGGGACTCGCCTCGAGACCAGCTCGTCGTGACCTTTTTCTTGCTCATCGTCTTTGGCTTGTTGCTATACGCCGCTATCCGAGCGAGGTGCGTCTTTTTCAGCTGGACGCAGTCAAGTGCTCGTCAAACCCATACAAACTTTGCTTTGCAGCGGCAATCACTCGAACGATGCTACACTCTCTCGGATACTATACTGCCCCAATCAAACACCTCTCATTCACACGACTTGTTGCTGACTTTTCTTGAATGGTATACACACGTCACAGATTACGACGTGCGATCGAAACTCGCGGTCAACCGCAAGACCTTAGAGAATGGTCCGAAGCCCTCCTTCCGAGCGCTATCGTTCCTTACTCGTCTAAATTTTTGCCTGGCGGAAGGAACAGCAATACCAACAGAGGGTGGAGTAGTACCGAGATGAGCGGCGTAGGTCTCGGTGGATCTGGGTCTGGGGGAGGAGCGTACGCACCTGTCAGTGTGGGGAGTTGAGCAGGGAGAGATGAGCGGATCGTTAAACATACTCCCATTGTTGACTTGCCCCATGTCGTCGCTCATGTCGTCTCCAGTCGATCTATATTTTATTCCTCTCTCTCTGCGTTGTATGTAAGGAAAAGGAGAGCTCTTTGAGGACGTGGACATCAGCCCGTGTGGCAGGCGCGATGTGGGCGAGCTAGACAATCTCATACTGGAGCTCGCACGGCAAGTAGCCCAGCATTATGATCACACATATGCATGCTACAACATGGAACCAATCAACGTATCATTTGAGGGTGTGACTCGATCAGCCCCACTTATCTTTCCTGCCTTGCCTGTGGGCCCCATATGAGACGCTTTGCCTCGCCCAAAACCGATCACGTCCACGTCCCGTGCTTCGCGGACTCGAGCTCCGTGAATCTCGCGCACATACACGCGCCTGGTCGTTCCAATTTGACGCCTCTTATCGCCCACCACGACCGCCCTTCATTTGCCTTGCAAACTTGTTGAATTTTTTGTTATCCATCTGGATTCGGGAGACGTGTTGGATCTCTTCTGCGAGATGTTGTGTTCTCGACTCTGGCGCAACGGTATATTGGATATCCTACGTTGATGGACGTAGACCGAATGTCAGCGATGACAGGCAATCATACAACGGAAATGTTGGAGAGAGCGTGCACCCGAAGTAGGGAGGAAATAGGGATGCCCCGACAAACTCACTTTAACGATCTGCAATCTAGCGCCCTTCCTACCCGCGTTCTCAGCGAGAGCAGTCCTGACGTCGAACCTCTTGTTCCTTCGCGGAGCCTGACTACCTCCTTGGCTCTGCGAGTAGTCTTGGCTGTCTCCAACCTCATCCATGCCTGCACCAGCGCCTGAACCCGCGCCTGAACGGGGTCTCGATTCAGCCTCGTCCTGCGTCTCGATATGCCGCGAACGGAAATTGGCCGGTCGCTTGATGATAGGTCTCGACCACGCTTGGACGAGTGCGTCAGCTTGTCGGTTGATAGCGGGTGTCACTCGCTTGGTTTTGGTGTAGAAGAGGACGATCGGGCCGAGGCGACATTCTTTCAGAGTGGTGGTGTCCAGATCCATCTGGAAGTACAGATATGGCCGGTGGAATGTCAGTCCAGAAATCAATTCGGGATAACGACGCACCTTTGGCAGCACCTCGAAGATAGACTTTTGGATGCCAACACTAGGCAGACTCCTATCGGGCAGAGGCTCGAGCCATCTCTTCACCGCTTCCAGCACACCATTGTCCACGATAGACTGCCACAGCGTTGTGCTATAGGCACCACACCATGATTCGTGATCAGCCACTACGATGCTGTTGCGGGTTCCAAAGAAGGAACCCTCACTCACTTCCTCAGGACACCCATAACTTCGTCCAACATGGCCAGCTTGGCGGTACCGGGTAATTTTGCCCGGTTGGCAGCTTCATCCCTGTCGGCGGCTGCTATCATTCTATCTCTCAGTCGAGCGCAGACATCGTCATGATATGAGTCGACGATCTGTGAAAATGTCAGCTCGAAAGACGGTGATTGTCGTTTGGGATCCACCAAGAATGACACCCACATCAACGTCATCATCACCCTTCTTCTTCCGTCGGGTCACCTTGGCTTTCTTGCCGATGTTGTCGATTCTCTCTTCCAATGCCATTCGTCGCTCTGCCAATATGGGTTCATTTCGTCAGGACGCCGTCAGGAATTTAGACATACATCGATGCGATGGGCTGCGACCTGACGCGGGGTTACTCACGAGTCGCCTCATCGTATACCGGTGCGGCCTCTTCATCCTCGTCCACATCCACATCGTCTCCGCCTTCTCCAGCTCCAGCTCTCTCTCGTCTCTTCCTGGCGCCTTCAAGCCTCTTCTTCTTCTTCCTACGTCTTCTCCTCTCCTCTTCATCGTCGTCATCTTCCTCCTCCTCTTCATCGTCATCATCATTGTCTTCGTCATCAGACCCTTTCTTGTTCTTCTTGAATTTAGGGATCTTGGCCGACGTTGTCGCTGTGGCAGGCACATATTGCTCGTCACCTGCTTTGTCGTTGTCGTCATCACCATCATCGTCTCGATCCACATCGTCATCATTTCCAGCTGGTTGCAGAGTCCCGTCTGTTCCAATCTCCGATACGGGTGCAGCGACGGATCGAGGTGGAAAAGGAAGTCGTTTAGGAGGTACCTCGTTGTCATTGACATCTTCAGCCGCGTCCGCGTTGGAGATTCCCGGTGCAGGGACGATGATGTCTTCGTCTTGGGAAGGTTGTAAACCCTCTCCTGGCGGTGAGGCTGACATGGCGTGATTGTTAGCTGGCTAAGGGGGCGATAATCAAGCAGAAAGAGCTGTACGATCGAATTGATGATTGTCGAAATATCAATGATTGTAGGTGCTCGCTTCATGAGAGTGCTCGAGTAGGTGCGGTGGTGATGGCCGCACTTGTAATGGGATTGTGGCATATTTGATCCCGCCACCACCAGTAATTGGCCTGGCCCGGTTCACCGCACCGTACGATCAGCGCGTTTCCTCTCTCGTACGGGATAGTCTGACTGCCCTGAAACATCGCTCGGCGTGAGCGTCCACACCGTTCACCGCTTCAAAGTCGTATCACCTACCTGCTGAAGCATTAAGCATTATCCTCGCTCGAGCACAGGTGTACGATCGGTTGACCCACTCCGGAGCAGAATCCCATTCCGAAGCTCATTCGAATCTTCAGCAGACTCTCTAGAAATCTGGCCGACCCCTCAGCTCGCCCCCTCGAGTATCAACATCAGCCAAGATGGGTATCGTCGACTATGCCGTCCTTGGTGAGTCGATACAGTGCCCAATTGCTCTTGCAAACAGCACGCTGATTGTGCTACGCTCGAATCCGTCGCAGCTGTTACCCACCCTGTACGTTTCTATATGCCCCTCACCACAACGAGAACCATTCACTAACATGCACCGTGCCTCGTCGCTATATCATACATCACAGATGGAGCTTCGAGCTCTGATAAACTTTGCCATCTGGCATGATTCGCGAGATATCAAGGATGAGAAGGAGCTCGCTGTGACGCGCTATGACCAACCGACCATGAAGAAGTGCTGGGAGTTCTTGGACTTGACTAGCAGGAGTTTTGCGAGGGTCATCCAGGAGCTGGAAGGCGATTTGGCGCGAACTGTAAGTGGAGTGGGAGCTTCCTGCACGCGAATCTGGATGATGCCGTGCAGGTAGCCAGTCGGCCATGGCCTTCCCATCCTCATCCCCCGCCTCGCCGACTTGCTGCACTCTCTATAAGTACACCACGGATCATCTGACATCTCGCTCCTTACTCCAGGTCTGCATTTTCTACCTCGTCCTTCGAGCGCTTGATACGGTAGAGGACGATATGACCATTCCCAACTCGACCAAACTGCCTCTTCTGAAATCACTGCACGAGAAGCTTTACGAACCTGGATGGACATTCCACGAGTCCAAGGAGAAGGACAAGATTGTACTGGAGCAATTCGATGCGATTCAGTACGAGTTCTCTGAGCTCAAGCCTGAGTGAGTAGTATTGCTACGCGGGAAAACATACTCATTGGCAAGGGCACCCCCTTGCAGGCTGTTCTTGTGCCGAGCGAGACGATGCTGACGAGATTCGGCCTATTTGTCCTGTCGTACCAGGTACCAAGCCGTTATTGCTGACATCTGCAAGAAGATGGGAGCCGGTATGGCCGACTTTGCCGCGCTTGCTACGCCCGCACAGCCTGTTGCCGAAGTCGATTCCATCTCCGACTACGACCTTTACTGCCATTACGTTGCCGGTCTCGTCGGCGAAGGTCTTTCCGGCTTGTTCGCTGCTTCAGGCAAGGAACGATCTTTCATCGCCGACCAGTTGACTCTGTCCAACTCCATGGGTTTGTTATTACAAAAGACCAACATCTACCGAGATATCCACGAGGATGTGATCGAAGGTCGAGGATTTTGGCCCAAGGCCATCTGGGCGAAATACGGCTTCAACTCGATGAAGGAGCTCATCGATCCCGCAAGAGAGAAGGAGGCCATGTGGGCCGCGTCCGAGATGGTATTGGACGCACTGAGACATACCACCGACGCTCTGGATTACATGACCCTCTTGAAGTGCCAGTCGGTGTTCAACTTTGTCGCCATCCCAGCTGTCATGGCTATCGCCACCCTAGAGAGGACGTTCATGAACCCCAAGATCTTGAGAGAGAACGTTAAAATCAGGAAAGGCGAGACTGTCCGAGTGAGTCTTAACCCTCTCCATTTCAGCACATTCTGGAACCACTTTCGCGAGGGGTGTACGTCAAGCCACAATCGAAACACGCTGACATCTGGTTCCTGTCGTTAAATAAAGCTCATTCTCAAAGCGACCAACCCGCGAGACGTGGCGTACATATTCAGAGATTACGCGCGATTGATTCACAAGAAGGTAGACAAGGAGGACCCTAATCTGTTGAAACTGAGCATTGCGTGCGGCAAGGTGAGTAGGAGGAGTGTCACCATAACTGTGACGCCTGAACACTTTCCAGTCACGAGTGAATGTGCCTGTCACTGATATCCCTTTGTAACCCCCATGTCTGCCATTACAGATCGAGCAATGGGCCGAGCACCACTACCCGTCGTTCATTCAGATCGGTGGTGCTTCAGGCTCCGCCACATCCAACATCGACCCCATGTCCACTGATGCTCGAGCCATCTTGTTCAACAGGCTATCGCAAGAGATCGCCAACAAGCAAAAACAAGAGCGAACCGAAAAGTTCATGGAAGACTTGAAGGCTCGTGGGCTGATCACTGAGCGAACGCCCGAAGAGGAGGCCGAGCGTAAGAAGAAGTACGAGGAATACGCCAAGGAGCAGTCCATCTCCATGTGGACTCTCGGAGCGGTCATCTTTGGCGTGTTGGCTGTTATGCTGGCATTGGGAGGAAGCGTCGCCTATGTCATCCTCAAGATTTACGGATGAGCGACCATTCAGTGATCGAGAGGATATTGCAGGTGATACATAGTGAGGATCTCAGGGGGAAATCATTGAAGGTTGAGTGTGTTCAGTTTCAGTCTCGTGCTTGTGCTCAAGAATCTCGATACAGTTATATATATACCCTACCCTGTTTGTTCAGTTGATTATTTGATGGAATATGCATTCTATGTGCCATACATATGACCCATGAAGGTACCGCTACATAGTGTCCCTTCTATGGGAACGTGCAGTTATAGTGCTACGCTATAACGTACTCGAGGCCACGTGACTTTCGACGCCACGTCACCTTCGTCACCTAGTACATATTCATACATCTCGATACATATTTCTCAATATCTAGCCAACCAAGCATGCATGCATGCTGAAAATTTGTGAGAGCATGGGGAGGGTGGTATTCAGCTAGGATCTCGAGTTAGAAGCCTGTGCATTGCCTTCTGAGCGAGCTGCAGCCATTCGCTTCCTCCTGTTCTCCTCATCTTTCCTCTTCTTTTCAGCCCATGCGCTTGGATCGTCCTGTCGCTCCTGAGGATCAAACAGGTGCCCTGTGGGATAGCTGATTGCCCCTCGCGGCCCTCTAGCACGTCTATCTAGGTCCATAGCTTCCCTGGTCTCCCTTATCTCTTGCCTTAGCAGAGCGCTCTCGGCATCTAGCTTCTCATACGCCTTCTCAAGCTTGAAGAGCGCTTCTAAAGGGCTATACTCGCCAGATCGGACCTTGCGATTGTTGAAGCGAAGCATGCAAAGGGAATAAGGCGTCTCGGGATTGATTTGAGATGAAGGACGCTCTGGTGTGCGTGGTTGCTCTATCTCCTCGGCCCCCATGACTTCTCTGTCCAATGGCCACAGGCCAGCCTTCCTCCAAGCACCTCTGATCTGTCTAGCCGATGCCGTCTCTGTCCATGCTGTTTGATGCCACTCAAAGAACATGCCTTTTGCTTTGGGGATAGAGCTCGAGCTGCGCTGGAAGGTGTCGACTTGATTGTGGTATGCTGTCTTCAATGTGTTGAAGAAATCAACATCGAGAGGTTGATATATACCACTCATTGAAGCAGGGAAGATCAAGCAGACAATGTTCCGCTCCCAACAAGCCTCTATGAACTCTGCAGAGACATGTGAAGCAAGCCCATCGAGGAAGAGAAGTCGTCTGTTGCTGTTGGCTCTGTCTTTGGTGTAAGGATCAAAGATATCGATCAGCCATCGCAGATGAACATAGCTATTGGTGTAGCCAGAGTCTGTGACAGTTGCTAGCTGCTTGGGAGAGTCATGGACGACCTGGAACCAACTCTCCTGCAGAGTAGCACCGGTATAGATGACAAGAGGGGGGACAGGGGCGTCTTGGACTCCTATACAGGCAACAATGGTCGTATGTTGAAAGGTATTGAGCTCTGCTTGCGCCTTTCGAGGGTGAGAGCGACTAGCAACCCTTCTAGACTTGCAAGAATATGATAGATCGAGGCCGCACTCGTCCATGTTATAGATATTGCAGGGCAAATAAAGATCGGTTTCATACACACTTTTCACCTGCAAAACTTGGTCAATATTGAAGCTAGAAGGACAACAAGACCACTCACAAGCTTGTAGAAGGCCTGTCTACACTCTGGTGTGTTTGCTCTGAGTCTAGCTATCTCCTGATTTGAATAGTATCGAGAGCTAAGCTCATCTGAGTGACGCTTGAGGAAAGTGGTAGCCCAATTCACTCCCAAGGGGCGACCACACAGGCTTTGGGCCAATTCTCTGATATGTCGTGGACAGATTAGGGTCCCTCGGTCTGCATAAGTGTTGATCTTATCAATCAGGGCATGCTCGGCAGGTATAGAGATCGCATGAGGAGCGGCGGTTGAAGGGTTGGTATGAGCACCAGAGCGTCGTCCCACAAGGCTTGTCCGAGGGACATTGTATGCATCTGCAATCGCGCTTGTTGTCTCCTCAGGATGTATGCGTGCATAGGCTGCAGCCTTGTCGAGTTTTGAAGACATCTTGATAGTATTATGCATGAGAAACAGAGAGACATGTATCAGATGTTTGAAGATGCATTGAGATGATATGAGAGCGACGAAGGTGACGTGGCGTCGAAAGTCACGTGGCCTCGAGTACTCTACTGAAGCGCTTCAGTAGACGTCCCTGGCGGTAACCGCCGCCGCGCCAACACTTCGACAAAAACAGTTTTGAATTCACCACCATAGCGGAAAGTCCCCCGGAATCAAATTTCAGATGCACCTGTCGTCTGTCTTCCTTTCTCTCCATGCATTTATTAGCTGGCAAAGCATAGGATGCTCGTGCAGTCGATAACGATCTGGATAGTGTGGAGCTTTACTTGAACAATCTTTGCAGTCTTTGTTACAGACAACGCTGGGGACACGCTTCGCCCGTGTGTCCGGGAGGGCTTCAAGTGACCGGGTGAAGCGCTTCACCAATAGTATAAGATATTTGATTCCGTGGGAGATTTGATCCCGTCGACTTCCCAATGTATAGTGTTATACAAATAGGGCAGATTTTGTCGAGGTGAAGCGCTTCAGCAAGTGGTATGGGAGAATTTGATCCCGGTGGACTTTGGTGACGCGCTTCAGCAAGTGGTATGGGAGAATTTGATTCCGTGTTTGGTTCCGGTAGCGGTGGGTGCCACCACACGTTTTAATGCCGGTTTACCGCCACGTGGATGTTGAGTGGTCGCGTCGCTGCTCAATGTTGTTCAGTCCCACCTATCCAGGTTCTTGGTCATTCTCTCTCATATTCAAAGCAACAACTTGGTGACACTCACACTCACGCAAGACAGTCCGAACTCAGGCGAGGCGTATAGCAGATCTCGCGCACGGTACAAATTGCACAGCGAAAAGGAAGAATCGACTCTTATCCAGTACCAGATCCGCCCAGCTCTCCCTCCCTCCCTCCCTCCCTCCACCTTTCCTCGAAAGATCAGATAAGCAGAACGGAACGGAACATCATGGCCGACGTAGATATGGCTGGTGAGTGAACTGAACGTCATCCAGGAGCTTAGAATCGTTGGGCTGACCTCCCATGATCGTATGACCTTCACCTTCTCTTCGTGCTGATGACCGTCTCGCATCGACCATAATCCACCTATCCTCCACTGCAAATACGTGCTGCGGCTGTGTCGGCATGGTCGATGTGACGCAAAAACGAACAGCTGGCGACGTGAACGGACGGGGAGAACATTCGTGGGCTGCTCGATGTGAGTGAACCTTTCCGCCAGTGTGGTCTTCCCTGCGGCGGAACTACGCGAACGTGGATGACACCAGACCCTCAATCCGCTCACGCCTTGTCAACTGCTGCATAATGGACACGACAGCCGTCGAAGGATGGATCATCATTGTCACGAACCTGAACGAGGAGACGACCGAGGAAGACCTGCAAGACCTGTTTGGCGACTACGGAGAGGTGAAGAACCTGTCGATGGCTTTGAATAGACGTACGGGTTATGTCATGGTGAGTACGACCTTTACATATTCGCATGCAATATCGGGTGATCGAGCGAGAGGACTCTTTATGTTGTCTTGTCAAATCGACAGTCCGACACCTCAAACCCCACGAACCATCCCAAATGTAGCTTCATAGCCAGCGTTTCAAGGATTCCGAAATACCAATTGGATTGAGCCGAACATTTGACGCAGACAGGCACTGACTTCATCATGTCCCCTTGCACATTAGGGATACGCTCTCATCGAGTTCCCGGAGAAGGAGCAGGCTGAGAAGGCTATCAAGGGGACGGACGGTACCACCTTCCTCGAACAGACGATCAAAACGTGAGTGAGCCATCGCCATTCCGAGCTGGGCTGCCTCAAGTCTCTCGGTTGCCGCCTGAGGACACTGCTTATCATCTTCGGGTCATAGCGACTTTGCTTTCGCCAAGACTCCCTCAGGAGCGCGAAGAGGAGGAGCGTCAGGAGCCGGCGCTGGTGCCGGAAGAAGAGCAGGAAGGGATAGGGAGTCTTCCCCCAGTAGGCGATAGGTGGGAGGAGATGACTCGGTCGCGAAGGCGCGGGCAATATATCACGCTGGGTGGTCGCCGAACCACGACACTGCGTAGGCCAGCGTAGAGAGAGTTCGTTGCCGTATTGACGAGCATTCGGAGAGCAGTGAGAGAAGGTAGATTGACATCATATGGTCGTATCGTTCTATCATGCATGGATTCATTGTACATTGCATTCCTTGTTCTTGCGACAAAGTACAGGTTCTCATGCCAAGTCTAAATACCACTGCTTGATGTACATGACTGTCATTGAGATACAGACTGAGCCATCGGAGTCTAATCTCTTATAGGGGGATCGTCGGATCCACGAAACGCGTCCCAGATCTTTCTTTGCGCAGGCGCAAGCGTACCGCAGTCAGTCACTCGACCATTCTATCATCTACTTACTTTTGGCTCCCCACGATAGCTGTCCAACAGATACTTCTGCTCGTCTCAACATGCCATCGCGATAAGCAAGGCCGACTCAGCATTCGTCCACGTGTCTACGATATCTCCTTTCCAGAGTACGACCGACACGTTGACGACGCCTTTACTATATCAAGTCCATTCTAATTCTGGACCTGGCCTGGACACTACATAGCATAGCGCGTACTGCACTGCGACTACTGCAAATCCCCAACAAGTACGACTGGACGAGATCAACAACTCACGTAAGCGGTGACACTTGATCTTGATGTCAATCATTGCCTGCGGGTCATATCCAATCCGACTCACCGAGACACTATCGCCTCCTTTGCCTACAACCACTCACCCTCAAGACTCCTTTCGATAGCCACTGCTCAATCAAATTTCACGTCCATCCTTTACCTCCTTTATCAAATAACAACAGAGTCAGAGCAAGACCACACGCCTGAGCTGTAGCTACTCAGAAACTTGGAGACTCGCAAGCAAGGACTCGCTGGGTCCTGGGGAGGAATTGACTTGGCTTTGTGAGTAACTCATTGATCAGATCATTGCAACACGTTATTGCCTATCTGTGCACAGCCAGCCGCTACACTCATCAAGCTGTACTACCTCCCTCCCTACCCCTCACACGACGACAGCACTGATGGGCGACATTACAGGCATAGGCCTGGTCTCAAGCCGGACTTCATCAACCAAACTATACACATATACCCCTCACTCCTATTTCTCAGAAGACGATTACAAAGTCCAAGTTGGCGACGATTACGACAACAGCGGCAGCGATCGCTATCGTGAGGACCACCGTGTCGACTTTAGTAGGCGGGCTTCTCTTGATTTCTCGAGAAGCGCCGACGGCGACGTTGACGAGGGACACGCTCACGGCCACGGTCTAGAAGACGTCCGGGCCACTCATCATAACTATATCAGCCTCGGCGATACCGACAGCAGCAGCAGCAGCAGCGACACTCAAAGCTATAGCTATAAATACGACCACAGCGCGAGCGAGAGCCAGCGCAAGACCTTCAGTCATATAGCCAACATGACGTCCCCCAATCCCGCTGATCATCCCCTCCCAGTCTCACCAGAGTTGAATGATTCTTCCTTACCGACACTCAGCCACGCCGACAAGAGTCATGGCCACATCGTGCCAGATCCAGCGCACGCCCCCAGCAAGAGTCCAGAGCAAGAACTCAGTCAAGCAATATCCACCAAAACGGCAGCGCTGATCTCCTCACTCCGTTCATCACTCGAATCGGCTCAAGCCACAATCTCAGCGCAGACAACACGGCTGTCAGCTTTGTCTGACGTCGAATCCGAGTACGCTCAACTGAAAGACCAGCATGCCTTTGTCACCGCCGCGAAGGAGGCCGTTGAGTCACAGCTCAAGGAAGAAGTGAAGAAGCGGGAAGTAGCGGAAGAGAATGTGGAGATGCTGCGCGGACAGGTCGATCAGGCCCGACGGGGGGTCATGGTCCTGCAGAAGCAGGAAGCCGACAGGAAGAGAATGAGTATCATGTCCGGAGGCAGTTCTGGTATGATGGGACTCGGACTGGGCGAGGAGCAAGTTTTGAACAACTTCGCAACCATGGGCGGAGGAGGCGAAAGCAGGATCGCTAAACGCTCCAGCATCATCGTCAGATCTCACCGAAGACAGAGCAGCCAGTCGGAACCTGCCGACATCCACGTCGAAAAGCCACTTGTCTCACCTAATCCTCAAGCAGCTCCTCCTCCGGGGGCTGCCAACTCTGGTGGAAACACCCTGCGACCTGGCGGTCACGGTTTGCGAGAATTACGATTGGGCTCCACGCCTACCCACGCCGCAACCAGTCTCCCTTCGCCTAACATCTCACTGAACGACGCTCATCAGTCGGGATACTTTGATGAGCCTACCGCTATCGGTGCTCCCGCTCCCCAACCCAAAAAGCCCGAGTCTCCTTCCAAAAAGGAGATGGAGGCAGTGGAAGAGGCTGCTAAGCTGCGGTCCGCCATTGGGGCACTTCAGGTCAAGCTGGAAGAGAGCGAGGAAGCTAGGATGGCAAGCGAGACGTGTCTCAAGGCTTTGCGAGAGTTTATGGCGGGAAGCACTGGCGCCGAGTCTGGAGATGTCAAGGAAATGTCGGCTTCCACGGCCGATTTGTTGAAGGGTATCAGACTTCCTCCCTTGCCTACTGATAGGGATGCTGAGGAAGACCAGATTGAAGCTCAACGAGCCGCCGCCGCGGCGGACAAGGCCAAATTACCCACCAGTACCAGTGGGTGGGGATTCAAGCTCTGGAATGCTCGTGCAGCCCCTACCTCCCCCTCGCGCGAGCTACCCCCTTCTGGCGCTGCTCTCGGATCGATTTCGCCTCAAAAGGCTTTATCGCCGAGCGACGGACGATCTCGAGCCGGCTCCACAGCTACCGTCAACTCAAAAGTATCCCCCTCACCTACTCCAGGTGGAGCTGGTGACGATTACCTCTCATCTACTCAAACTCCTCTCAGCAGCTTCGTGTCAAACTGGACGAAAGGCGTAGGAAGCGCGGTGACCTCGCCTCCCGTTGCATCACCTCAGCAAACCGTTGAGAGACCGGCCAGTTCGAGAAAGTTGTCCGTGACGGGCTTCTTTTCACGAGGTAGTAGCAAGAAAGAGACGCCTCCTGCCAACTCTTTCAAGGATCTTCCTACTCCACCCGAGTCGGCAGAGGTACAGGTCGAAAACGAGATGGCGATGGATGAGAACAGAATCAGAGGTGACGCTAGTCTCGAACCTAGTCCGGAGATTGGCAATCGCATGCCTTTGGAGCGATCATCAAGTCTCACCGGTAGTGCGAGCGAAGACAGGAGGACGAGTCATGTAACGACTATCACTGATCTTGACAGCGAGCTGGGAACCCCTCACGGAAGCGCTAAAGGAGGCGACCTCCTAGGCCAGGAGCCAGAGGGTATCGTCAGTGTGAATGGAGGTAAAGTGAGGGACAGCAAGACAGAGGGGGAAATGGTTGCTGTTGCTTTATGAACATGAATTGTGGAGGATCTGCCTTGATCAGGAGGACAGGTAGATAATCACGGTCAATATTATTGACAGCCAATTGGGGTTCAAGACAAAGCAGTCTAGTTTGGTAAAGCAGGGATATGCCAGCTCGGCGTGCCTGGGTCGATAACATACATACAGTAGATACGATAATCATGTTCATACGACGTGCATCTGGTTCGATAGGTCATGTACAATGTGCACACTTGCCGAGCGCTTGCAGGTAGGTATGTCAACATGAATCGGAGCAACACGTGGCTTGGTAATGCCATGCTGTATTGTAGGAGGGAGTTCGCAGCATTGCATTGGCACCGACACAGTATTAGACCAAGCCTATGCCCGTTTCCTCTACCATAGCGTTCTCTTTCATGACAATTTTGATATCGACTGGCAACACCTCTCGCCACCACAGGGCTTCAATGCCATTATACAGTATACAGTATACACCGTTTCGACTCGTACTGTATGCTACGTGCTATGCAATGTCTTAGATATGGCTTCTTGAATTTCGCCCTGCTCGTCTGGGTTCTCAGTCAGCCTTCACTTCATCCAGCCTAGCCTGGCCTGATCTAGCGCACTTCAGGTAACCCTGTACTGTATCGTACGCTCTGCACCGCATGGTGGTGGCACTTTGTCTCTGCATACAGTACATTCTGACTCACTCTGTTGTGACAGCCCAGATGAGGTATGAGCACGATGGCAAAGGCGGCTGGTAAACATGTCAGTTGATAGCTGTACTCTGGATCTAAGCTTGGGCTGACCCACTCATGCTGCATATGCCCGTGTCTAATCGTGCTTCGCCCAGATAATCCGACCGTACGTGTACAGTCAGTCATGTAGCACACTACAGTATATAAGGCTTAAGGGGGTCGAACGATGTTGTCTCCCTTCTCTTTCATCCCATCCTCGGATCACTTAATGACCACGACTCTACGAACTCACTAACGACTTAACGACCCACGATCATTTCATAACGACCCACACTCATTTACTACACTGCGCCGCACCGCACCGCACTCACCGCCCGCTCACACTCGGTACCACCCATCTCACTACATACCACATTACAACTCCTCTCGTCAAGCCCCTCCAATCCGAGCAATAAACAAACAAAATCAAACGAAACCACCACAGCCACACCAAACAGAATGAAGACCTCTACCTCTTTCGCTATTCTCGCTCTCCTCGCTTCTGCCGGCTCAGCCCTTGCCGCGCCTCTCCCCCTTCCTCACCACGGCGGCGATGTCAAAATGTATGGCGACGGCAATGGCGAGCACCTCCACACTTCTAGCAATGGCAGTGGCAGCGGCAAACACCACCACGCTCGAGCTGGTGCACCTGATCTTGCTCCTGCATCGAACCAGAATCAGAACCATCAGGGACAAGGACAGACTGTCGGCATGGGTGCTCTAGCCACAGCAAGCGTTAATGTAGGTCCCAATGCTGACCGAGGTGATGGATTGTGGAAGAACGTATCGCACTTGACATACTGATGCTGCTATCGTGCACACAGACCCCGCAGGGCCAGCCCAACGCCAGTGGCAATGGCAAGGGCAACTCCAAGTCCAATTCACGTCCGGTAGGCTCAATCCTCACTTCCACCTCCTCTTCCCGAAAGAACGCTGTCAAGCCGGTAGCCTCAATGGGGGACGACACTGGCAAGACACTCCCCAACCCTGGCTCCAAGTCTGGTCAGATCGGACACCTAGGCAGCACCGCCGACGATGCTCTTCAGCCTGAGACGACTAAAGTGGCCAAGACTCTGCCTAGGCGAGCTCAAAACGATGTTGCCGGCTCCGCTGTCAAGCAGGGAAAGCCTATCGAGACCGCTGCCACAGGAATCAACAAGAACGCCAGCGTCGGTAATGTCGGTAGCGTAGCCAATGGCAAGGGAGACCTCCCCATCGTAGGCGGGATCGTCAAACCACTGACCGCTAGCGATGCTCCCTTGCCACAAGTTACGACTGGCGTGCTGAACGGCAAGGTCACCAATGGGCTCGTAGGATCTACCGACAAGTTGCTCAGTAGTGGCACCACTGGCTCTCTGAACGGTGGGAAGGGCAGCGTGATCAACACGAGTGGCGGTAACAAGATCGCCAACACTCAGGGTACCACTAATGGTGTCGGAAAACTGCCTGACACCGTCAACAAATCGCTCAATTTCGACCCTTTGGCCAATGACGCGGCCACGGTCAACACAGATAGCACAGAGTCCCATGCGCAGAAGCAAAGCAAGCAGTCTACCAGCCATGCCGCTAACTCGGGTCCGAACCATAACGCGAACAAGGTGAATAATCTCGCCTTTTCAGGTAACGGTACAAACCACCGGGCGGATCCTCGACCTGCAAACGGGGGCGTCTCGACTTCTCAGCAGATCATCGGCAATTCCACCCAGACCGCCACTAAGAACACCAATGGTGGTGGGAACACCTCTTCCCAGATCGTTGGAGTGAAGCCGGACGACAACAAGGTCAACACGAACAATGTTGGCAACGTCGGTTCTTCAGCTCAACGAGGCGGCAACCAAGCCCTCAACTCAACCACCCGACCGGCTGATCCTCTCTTCGACGCTGCTCTGCCAGCCAGCAAGTCCAATGGATCCCTGTTAACAGTCACGAGTCAAGACGCTAATGGCAAAGTGGCACAGACGCCGGGCAAGTCCAACAAAGTCGCAGAGGCCAACAGCAATGATGTGACGGGGTCGAAGGACAAGAACCAGAACATCAACGTGAAGGTCGCTACGCCTCAGCAGGCACAGGCGGGATCGTCCACCGTCAGTGGCCCCACAGGAGGGAACGGCAGCACCAGGGTTGTGAATACCAGCGGTGGAAAAACGGTTGGACCTAGCGACCAGAAAGGTAGTGTGGTCCAACAGGCCCAGGATGGCATACTGCTCAAGCAGGACGTGGTGAGTGGGCTTCCACATCGACTCTATCAAGCAAGAGTGCTTCGAGCTTATAGCACCAACGATTTGTACAGGTTGCCACCGCCGCCAACTCTCACTCCGCCCCGCACCCCGGGTCTCAATCGAGGACCAAGTCTTCCCCTCCTCACTCCTCCACGACCCACGCTTCCTCTTCCTCCTCGTCGGTACCCGTTTCTGCTGCGTCATCGGCCTCGGTCAAGCCTCAGGTGTACGTAGCTCAGACGGCCACCTCGGCGGCTTCTAGCTCAGCGATCACGTCTGCTGCTGTTCAGTCCAGCGACAGTGCCAGGGCCACCCCAGTGGCTCAGGCTAATGTCCAATCTGGCACTGTCAAAGTGGTAAGTCGCACTTATTCACATCAACCCTCCCTATCGCTTGATCCTAAGCATATGGCCTGAACCGCACTTTTGTCAAGAACCCAACACAGTGCTCAGTTCTGATCAACCCCGTCATCATTCTCACTCTCACAGAACAAGAACCAAGGACCCACCTCCATCATCCAGCTCGCAGCCACCTCCTCCCTTCCGCTCCAAAGCAACGTAAACGTCAATTCGATCGCCTCCTCCGCGGCTCCCTCAGCCTCGGCAGTGGTGAACAAGGCAATCGACAAGCCTCGTCAGGCGCAAGTATCGTACGGTCAGAAGGGCGAGCACGTCGTGGCGTGTGATGGACAGAACCACTCCATCGACGACGTGGTGGATGAGTGTATCTCTGCAGACCTGTTGGATTTCAGGCCAAGCCAGACAGAGGTGAGTAGACATTACTGTGTAGTAGATCTCTTTTGACCGGATGCGACGTGGCTGCGGAGGGCGAGCGGTGGCTGATTGCATACTCCGTTTTATTCGTTCGGTACACAGGCCTGTCCGACAGACATGCAACACAACATCAAGTACGGCGCCTCCACGAATCAGCTCAATGACAACGCAGCTGCCCAGGAGATTCAGAAATACGTTAGACTATGCCTCACTGCCAACTCTCTGTAAAGATATCCCTATCATTTCCTCTGCCTTCAGACGGGGCGATGCTCATTATGAGTGGCGCAGAGGAAGCGGAGAACGTATCATAGTCTGTGTTAGGATGGTCTTTCGGGTTTTGGTCTCCTAGACTGTATCGGTACTGAATGACAATTCAGTACGAAATGCATCGCCACTCTTTGTTGAATTCTTTCTTGGCCACGCACATCTCCCGCTGCCTTCGTCGAACGTTAACTCGTGACTCGTACAGTTTTACACTGAAGTCTCGTTATCCGCCTGCTTCTGCGCATGTGCGCCACTGTGGGAGAAGATCATCTCATCGCCATAGTCAAACACAAGCCCCCATCCCACAAACAAGATTTGCACGGTGAACAAGAGATTTAATGTGGTTTAGATACCGACGCGAGGAAGGACGGGGTATATATAGGGTGTCACCTTGGTTTATTCACCTCGATCGATGGGTCTCCGTGATTTATAGGAACATTTACAACATCCTGGGTATGAGAATGAGATATAAATATATATGCGAGCTCAGTCTAAACCTACAGAGCCATATGTCATGAGCGGATGCTATTCACCTCAGTCGAGAACGCTACGGATCCACGTGGCTACCAAGCCTCCTGATCAGATCCGACTGAGCAAGTTACAAACCGCTGCGCCCGCCCGGAACTCTCAAAGCGCAACTTGCTTAGGCCGCCAGCTCAGCTGCGGTAGAACGTCTCTTCTCATCGACGAAAGCGGTCAATCTCTTTTCGGCAGCTTCGAGATACGTCTTTTCTTTGGCATCGAGATCCTTGATTTCTGCCGATGATCTCTTGTGATGGAAGTAATCCTCGGTGTCTGCCATGCAAATTGGCTGTCAATTTGCGAACGCACAATTTCCCGGGCGACTTCGGTAGGCGATCGAGTAAGCTCACCAGGTGTGAAGAACATCCTGTAGTTGCCCAAAGCGATCTTGATCTCCATGCCATCTTTCGTCTCGACCTCCTCACTCTGCATCTCGCCTGGCTCCAGATTCCTGTAAAGACACGTGTTAGCTTATGCAGCCGAAGGCGGCTGCCAGACCTTACAGCTCACCTTTGCAACAGAGGAGGGTCGACTCGGTGAGGAAGACCTTCCGTGGGGTGCGTCTAAATGACGTTGAACATTAGCAAGACCATTTGCCACTCTACATGCGACTAAAAAAAGGCCTACCAGAACGTAGCTTTCGATGTATTGCCTCCATTTCTCTTGCGCCGTCTCGGCATCATCAATGGTCAGATCCTCACGTCCGATCAGTTGTATCGAAACGAGATCCTTCGTAGGGTGCTGCGCGACGGTCATCAGCTTCGCTGTCAGGCATTCATGTCGGGCTTACATATGAGATCTTGAACAGATTTTCATCCGTTCCAAGGACACCCTCGGCTTGCATCCTGTATGCGATTTGTCTTCGGTTGTTGGTCCTCTCATTCGCTCGATCTCTCTGCAGGAGAGCAAACAGCTCCTGGCTCTTCATGTCGCCCAGAATCGTTTGCACCTATGGTCATTGCTCGAATCAGCTCTGTTTCCAATCGTTCACAAAATGCTGACATACCTGCTTGACGATGGCAGCGATGACTCGGTCGACCGTGAACATGATGTACGCCTTTGTACCAAACATCAACCTCAGAGTTTCCTCAAAGGTCATGTTGTCCACCTCATTCTCGAACAACCGCTCGGCCATGCTCAAGAGATGGCCATAGTAGTGTTGAGCTGGGTTTTCACCTGCTTCAATCCCGAAGAACTGAGTTTCAGGTTCCGCCAATCCAAGCTTGATGGCAACGGGGTTGATGGGCTGCTTCTTGTCGGAAGCAAGCTTTTCAGCAATCTCCTTACACATCACTAGACGAGAATAGAGAATCTAACGGAACGTCATGGTCAGCCTTGATCATAATTTAGCTTACATCAACATACCTGGATAAGTCTGAGAAGAACGTAAAAGTGGTTGTTGGCAAAGAAGTTGGCTTTGCGTACGGGCTTGACTTTGGCTTCGACGCCCGCTTCCGAGCTCTTCTCAGAAGTTGCTCGGGATTCGCCAAGGCCGTCGATCTGCACCCAGGTCTGCTCGGACGCCTCAGCTCCGGCCTTGTCCTTTTCAACCGCCTCGGCGACTTCAGCAGGATCGGCTGGTACGGGCAGTGGAGTCTCGGCTCGCTCTCCGTTCTCAGTCATTGGCGTGCCCTCGATCGAAGGAGCGCCATCCACACCGTTCTCCCCATCGGGTCCAGGAGTCATCGTCGAACCGCGCTTCTCTCGACCAGCGTTCTCACCGACTTGCTTGAGAAGCTTCTTTCGGAGATCCGCAGCATGTGCGCCCTTCTTGCCTCCTCGTTTCGAAGCCGTTGCGACGCTTGCCGTGTCATCGTCGTCGGCCATGCTTACATCACCATCAGACTCTTCCGAGTCATCATCGGGTGTGTCGCCGTCCTCGTCTCCAAATTCGGCATCGAACTCTTCCTTGTCTTGCATAAACAGTAGAGGGACAAAGTCGCGGAGAAGCCGCTCGACTCGGTTCTGATCCTGGGTTGAGAGCGAGTTGCTTACTCGGTCAAGATAGCTAATGATGAGCTTGAGAACATCCTTGAGAACATTGATTTCCTTGAACTCAAACTCGATTTGGGGTCTGGCTCTCCAGGGTCGAGGATCAAGAAGAGCGGATCGAACGTTGAGTTGTTCTCTTCGCTTAGACTCGATCTCGGCGAGCAAACTCTTGGGCATGATTGTCTTCTTGTCCGAAGCCTTGAATTGAACGCCCTGATGATCAAGGGCCTTGTAAAAATTCTTGGCGTCTTGCTCTCGCCAAACGCGGTTCCATTCCCGCTGAGCCTTCTTCCACTCTTCGTCTTTGGCTTTCAGTCGTTCGAGCACTATGGGTAGTGCTACGACAGGATTTTCATGAAGAGCTCGGATGATATCCGGACCAAGCTCCTTGCCGTAAACCTTCTTGATGATTCGTTGGTAAATTGATTTGCTCTGGCCACCAAGACCAGCTTTGAGGTTGAAGTTGGCACGTTCTTCCGGATCCATTGTTTGAATTTTGTTATTCAGCGGCTCGAGCAAGGCGATGGTTCGAAGATTGGCCTCGATGTGATAGTCGTATTCATGTCGCTCCTCCTCGGACTTGTGAAGCATCTCCTCGTAGATGTTCTTCTTGTGAGAGATAAAAGGTGCAGCATCTTCAGCCGCCCAAGTGGGGTGAGAAACCCAGTCATCGTTGAGCACTTCCCAGCACATAGCGTCTCGACCAGTACATTGCAGGTTGATTTCCTAATGACTTCAATCAGCTGGGCAGCAAACCATGTTTCAGAGTGTGCTACTCACCGATCGAGGCAGTTTTCGGTAGCTTGGGCCATAAGACTTGACCTTGGGTCCAGCTAAATCCGGCTTGACCCTTTCAAGCATAGGGGTATTCTCGACGACTTGGTTGTCAACTCCGATCATTCCGCCGAAGCCATATCCGCCTTGGGCAGTGGTAGGCGCGGGCGGGGCTTTACCGTCCGACTCCACTCCTACAACCTTCTGGAACGTAGCCCATACTTCGGGGGCCTCGCCGATGAAGTAGAATGCCCGGTCGAGGAGGGTCTTCGTGTCGATCATATCCTGGACGAAGAGGTTGATGAGTTTTAAAAACTCATGGTAGACCACCTTGTCGTCGATGGCCTTCTTGACCTTGTCGAAGAAAGCGACTTCATCGGGAGAAGCAAGAGTTTGAGGTGGAGCTACAGCCGCCGGAGGTGGTACAATGGGTGCGGGCTCGACTTCCTCGACCGATGGAGTCTCGGCTCTTGGCCCAGACTTTGACTTCTGCTGGTCGAACGATGAGTTAGCGATGATGACATTCACACTGCGCGAAAAGTCACGTACCTTCTGCTGAGCACCAGCTTTAGCAGAGTCCCCGGCTGGACGTCGCTTCTTTGAGGATCCAGACTCCTTGGCTTCCTTGGTTGCCCGTTTCTGACCAGGAGCCTTTTCTGGCACGGGTGGTGGGGCGCTGGTTGCAGCCTGCATGAACGAGCCAAAGCCCATCCCAAATCCGCCGTTTTCGGGCAGAAACTGTTTGAACTCGTCAAGGAGGTCAGGAGCGTTGGAGAACAGCTTGGTCACCTGTTCGTACACCTGCAGGAATGGCTACATCAGCAACCTGAGGACCTCTCTGTGTATATAGATGGGCTTCACTCACCTCAGCAATGTCCCTGGTGTCACGCTGGTAAGTCTGCAAGATCTCCAAAAACTGTTTATACGTGTCAGGGTCGCTGTTGAACCTGTTCTTGATCTTGTTCACGAATGAAATAGCGTGATTGAACTCGACGATCGGTGTTCGCGCGCCACCTTGAGCTTGAGGAGCAGAACCAGACTGAGCAACGTGCTGGCCGTTACCGCCTAAGCCACCCGAAGCCAGGAATTGAGCCGCTGACGGGGTAGAAGGGCCAGAAGGAGGAAGCGGTTGTTGGTGAGGCGGTATGGGAACGGGCCCGGGAGGGACTTTGGTGCTGGGGGCCGGAGTTGATCGAGCGGGAGCGGGTGCTGCTGAAGTTGACGTGTTGGGTCTGCTTGATGTGCTGGGGAAGGGTGGAGGTCCACTCGCAAGGTGAGAATGTACCGGAGGGAGCGCCTCACTAGCAGACGAGGAACTGGCAGGTGGACCCGCTCGAGCGTCTCTACTCTCCTTAGCTTGAGCGGTCCGCCTCGACTGAGCCTCCCTGTCCCTGGCTTCCCTTTCTCTCTGATCGATGGCGGCGGCAAAGTTTCCTGGGATTTGGCTGACAGTACCAGCGGGAGTGGTGACGGTGATCAAGCCCTGAGAATCACCTTCTCCGCACTCAATTCGATATCCAGGAGGAAGGAAAGTGTTGAACCCTTGTATGAGGGAAGGATGGCCGCGGAAGAGGGTTGATACTCGGTCAATGACTCCAGGCGTGTCGATGCTGTGTCTCGTTATCAGCTTGCACCACCTCATCAGAGAGTGAATGGTGACGAAAAGTACTCACATTTGACCCTTGAACTCCTTCATCACGTCCAAGAAGCGGTTGTAAACGTCTGGTTGATCATTGAATTGTATCTGATGGTGTACATAGCGGGCGCAACGCAGAGCCGTCAGCTCATACTATGGTGGATGGAAAAGGTGGAGGTAACATGACGATGTTTTGCCCGGGAGGCAAGAGGAGGACAGGTAGTGCAGACATGGGTGAGAAGGCATTTGGGGAAAGGGGGAGGATTCGGTCCAGATTTGGTATAGGCCCGGTGGAGGTATGTTTTTGATCTGGACGAAAGGAAGGTGGACAGCTTAGGGCATGGAACGGCGCGCGGGACATGGATCTCCGCTCGCTCCTCGCGACAGCACGTGTCGACGGACGGCTGTTCGTGGATGACTGTCATGACGAACGAGGATGCGCTGATACCAAGAGCAAGCACAAGAAGAAGCAGACGACGCTCGCTCACCTTGACCTGATCCAAATATGACAGCGCGTCCCTCACGTTCAGCGGTCGATAATTGTGATTTGGCGCCTGCCAGCTAGACGACGACATGCTGGCGGAGCTGTTCTGGGGCGTAGAGGGCCGATCTCAATAGCTTACGATGGTGAATGGTTTCGTGGGGTTGCGGAGGGGCAGATGAACGGTCAACGGGGGGCAAGCGGTATACCGGTGGGGTGTCAACCGGGGGCGGAGGAGCGGGGAGCGTGTATCGGAGTCTCGTCACGCTGACAGTGTTCTGATTGCGAAGCTCCACACTCAGCTGTGTCAATGGCGACTGATAGGCCGATGGATGCTTTGATATGAGAGGGAGTATGAGGGATGAATACGATGATGTAAGAACGAGAAGCAAGAGGGGAGGGAGACATGTCAAGTAAGGCTACTGCAGGCTAACCTCAACCGCAAACCGGGTCGGATCGTCACTGCCAGATGCTGTTTTCTTCATACAACGGACATACACCGTGGGAAAGCAAAGTGAGCCGAGACGACCACGTGCCACGTCAACAGAAAACTTCCGGTCGGATCTCGCCGGATTTAGTACATGCTGTGGCACTTTGCTTGGCACAGTACTGTCTGGCCTCGCCGCATCTATCGCATGACATACATAAAGCTATGAATATCTAGCGCAGGTGACTGCATAAGAGTGACTGGTCACGTTCAAGGAGCATCCAAGCCAGACTATTGATTCATCATAGCCTCCTCGTCTTCCATAAGTCCTTCGTCGCCTTGACTTCCATGCTCTTGCTCTATGGTTCCTTCTTCGGCGACAGCCTCATTTGCCTCGTCATCGTCTTGTGACGCGTTGTCTTCTTCGTCGCCCCCAGATTTAGTATGCGCCCTCTTGGCTTTCTTGGACTCGTGGTACTTTCGCTGAGGGATGACAGCTTCGAACGCCGCTTTCCAGTCTTCCAGAGCGATGTACTGTACCAAGATGTCAAACACCTGTACTCGGCGCGCCATGTTCATCATTATCGTCAGCCAATACACCGAGATTTATCGCATCGCAGCTTTTGACTCGAGCTGCCCGCAGCCACGGATAAGATCACTGACCTGGTTCACCGTCAATACTTTCCGCGTTGGCAGATTAGCAATGAATGATCCTATCGGTAATCGAGCAGTTCGGATGCCCAATTTCTCTGCTTTGTCCTGGCACAGGTTCTGCAGATTCCAAAGTGAATGAATGAACCAGTCCGGATCAGCCTTTGAAGTCCTACTCAATAGGCTGGAATGCCGACCTAGGAATAATATGGCTTGGGGAATGGGCAGTATGTGCCCAGAGACTCACTTTGTACCGGTTCCTGTCCACTATACCTCCAATGATATATACGTCGTCCTCGCTGAGCGTAGTCAGTTCCTCTTCGGCGTCCGCAGAGAGATACACCAGCCTGTGTCGTCCCTTCTCCAGCCCTAGCGGCAGTCGATCGCCGCTCAGATGCGCGACTAAGCTCTCGTCCGCCTTGCTAGCACCTGCTGCGCTATCGCTGACTGCACTAGCTTCTGCTGGTAATGAGGTGGTTGCAGCGGCAGAAGATGACAGCGCAGCTGATGCGTCAGCCCCTTGTGAGGCCGCTGGAAAACCGGAGGCGGATGTCAAAGTCAGGGCATTGTTCAGGTGGTCTAAGCCTTCCGCCCACCAATATGACCGACTCCATTTATGCCAATTCGAAGCGTTCATCCGCTCCCACAGTCGAGGCGAGACGGTCGGCGAAAACGAAGTGTGTATCACGGTGTTGATTGGCCGTTTGGAAGTTCGGTTGCTGGAATATACGTAGCCCAGTTGAGAAGACATGGAGCTGATCTCCTGCGAGAGGTAACAAGTGAGAGATTTGGTCAGAGGCCGGTCAGGTTAAGGTGGAGATCTACTTCAGTAGGGTGGCGGAAGCCGAACGCGACGATGCAACCAGTGTGGCCACGACAGAATACGTACCTGCTCGTTCATAAGTTCATCAAATCCAAGATCTACAACAATGCCTCCTCGCCAATCACTCCCTTGTTCACCATGTTCGATTTTCCTCTTGGCGACTCTCCTTTCCTTCTCAGTCTGCTTACGGCGCTCGAAGATCTCCCTATCAGCCTCTGAAAGGGTGCCGTTCGCATACCCTTCGGCAAGTTGGGCGGCCCGAGCTTTGCGACGCTCTTTCTCGGCTGCCCTTTTGATCGGTTTGAGGGCCTCTAGGCGGGCCTGCGTGCGTGATGATAAACGAAGCAGCTCGCGTTAGCTGACTTCAGCCAAACCCTTCATGCTCCTGCTCGTGTCAGGTGAAGAGCGCTTACCTGCCTGGCAGCTCGCTTCATGGCGCTCTTGCTCATTCCCTCAGGCCTGATCGAGTCCGCTTGGTCACTCATATCCGCCGGAACGCCTGGGGTAGTAGAAGGCCCGGCGACCGTAGTATTCATCATGCTTTCTTCGTCCATCGTCCTGTCCTCGGGTCCGCGTTGTGAAAATATGATGAATCTTGTGCTGTGTGATCGGCAGGGGACGACGACACAAACGATGCGGCAGACCAAAGAGGTATTGACACTTCAACGAGTCGCTTTGGGCCGTGCTTGGGCGAATCTACATTCAGGAATCGTCAAAAAAGCTTGCAATTGCTTGGTTCCAAGAAATGATGACGTGTAAGGTTGACATTGCGGACATCTGACTCAACCCACTATTCATCCCGATCTCGGTACTCGGTGCGGTGCGGTCGGTGCCTAAACGGACGCAACAAGTAGCGCCGCTTACTGCATTGTATCTACTGTGCTACTTTCTAACGCTACATCTACATCTACACCTATAACTCCTCCTCCTCACTCAACATAGCATCGAGAGACCCCCTAAAAATCGCGTTCCGCTCGTCTAATCGCCTAATCAAGCACATCCCCATCTGCAACCCCCAACAAACTCCTCACTGTCTCCCTTACGACCACACTGAATTACCAAGATGTCGGACGCTAGATTACGTCGTGTCCAGAAGGAGATCAAGGGTATGTGTGGTGCTCACTCAACCTGACCTACTTATCGCCTATCGTTGTTATGTGCTTCGCTTGGATAGGACCCTTCCATGCTGATATCTGCGTGTCCGCCCATAGATTGCGCGAAAGATAAGACGAGTAATATCTCGATCGATAGTTAGTATACCTACTGGAGTCCGGTTTTACGCCCACAAGTAGACTGGCAGATAAGACAATGCTGGGAGCCTATATCGGGGACGAATGCTAATATTGTAATCACCAACAGTGATTGACGAGTCACCTTTCCATCTGATCGGGGCCTTCCCAGGTCCTGTGCGTACCCCTCCACACCTTTTATTGCCAGACTCCTTCCTCATCGAACTGACCTGTCGATATTCTTCCAAATGACGATCATAGCCCGATACGCCATATGAAGGAGGATATTATGAAGTGGTACGTTAGTCTCCTTTGCTTAGCCTCCGAATAGTGCGACACGGTTCATAGCTGACGTTTATCTACCTATGTGGTTTCTGTAGGATATCGTGATTCCCGATGCTTATCCTTTCCAGCCGGTCAAGATGAAGTTCATAACGTGAGTGTAGACACCCCACTCATGTCCTCATGCTCGTCATACTGTCAAGTTGCGCGAACGATTGCTGACATCTTTTGCGTTGAACAATACAGCAAAGTGTATCGTAAGTAGCTTCGCAGCTGCCCTAAATGGTGAACTGGGATGACTCATCAACCGGTCGTCATAGATCCCAACGTATCATCGGCTAGCGTGAGTCCAGATGATAGTGTATCAGAGCATGATGAGCGTAACTGACATGCGTTCCTGTTTTATTAGGGCGCAATTTGCCTAGGTATGTCATAGAGAATCACGTCATCGCGCCAAAGCGAGGCTGTCTCGAGTCAGACTCAGGCTGTTGACTAACAAACCACCTTGAGATTCGCAGATATACTGAAAGACGCTTGGTCGCCGGTAAGTCACAGCGTTTGAGGTGATCGATCGGGAAGGTGAATGCTGACTTGGGGCTATGGCCATTATCAGGTATTGACGCTGAAATCCACCCTCATTTCGTTACAATCGCTGTTGTGTGAGCCTGTACCGAATGATCCTCAAGATGCCGAAGGTGGGTCATTATCTTCACCCGAATTCATGCCGACCTGCCTACAATCTCTTTCCAAGGAGGATAGAGCTGATGGAAGATTTAGTTGCCAAGCACTATCTGGCGGACCGAGAAAGCTTCAACGCAACGGCGAAACACTGGGCTCAGGCATACGCTCAAGCACCCGTACATAAGCAGAAAGCCATCTCTGGAAAGCTGGCGACGGATGCTGAGATGGCTGGGTTGTCTGAGGAGAATGTAGCTGGATTCACGGATATGGGATTCCCTCGGGAACAGGTCGTGAGTGGTATTGCTCAGACTCTCCTTCTCATCGTACAGCCTTGGCTGGCTCATTGATGTGTCCCTTTGGGTCTAAACGCAAAATGGAGATGCGGACGCTGAACGGGGAACGCTGATATGTGACCTCGTAGATCTCAATCTTGAAACGGCTGAATTACCGCGGGAACAACGTCAATCCAACTTCGTACAACGCTGTGAGTATATCCTCCGAGATTGAACGCCGAAGGGAGTCTGCTGTGCGGTTCCAGGATGAGAGCGTTGACGTAAAACATAATAGGTCCTCGAGGAGCTCCTCAAGTAGCGCGTTACTGTGGGATAATGGATTTCCCTCGGATATGGATCAGTGAATAGTCGATCACACAGCCTCGTTCAGTTATCTTGCGGTCGTTCATTCGCCGTCTACATTAGATCAAACATGATGATGTTACGTCGTTATAGACCAAGATATGCGTCGCCGGGCTGGGCTATGAAACTGTCCTTTGACCGTCTTTGGGAGGAGATGGGAGCGAGAAGAGGAATCGGAGAGGCGGGATCAGGGGGATATGTCTACTTGATGGGACGATCAGGTACATGTGATCGAATTCAGAGACATGTAGCCCATGTATGTCTTAGCCTATGCCCTGAGCAACTGACTGAAAGCAGTCGATTGCAGTGCGGCGCAGCGTTCTTCTGGAAGTCTGCCACTCCTGTTTAATGGTGGGAAATGCAGACCGCAGCGTGAATGAGCAGAGAGCGGGATGCATTGTCGGACACCGTGTCACCCAGGGTGATGACGACTATGTCGTGTATTTGCTCACCAAACTGGCCATGATGTACTATGTCATTGACCATCGGTATCGATCTCAACCTCGCCCAGAGACTAATCTTCATTTCCTCGCTTTTCCTTAACGTCGAGCCTGCGCCTGCGCCTGAGCCTGGCCCGCTCCTACGCCCTTCCAGGCGGCGGCAGCATCCCTGTTCCCGCTCTTCTCAGCAGCTTCGATCGTCGCCAGTCGTCTCAGCTCGAGAGTACGTCGCTTGTTGAAGTAGTCGATCTGAACGTGCGGGCAGAACGAGTTTAGAGTGTTAGGATATTTCCAGGGGGAAAAGGATAGTGGCCGACGAAGGGGATATATCACGATGGATTGGGATAGTTGGCACGCATATCCAAGTTCTCTTGAAAAGAATGATACAGATGATCGCCCAGCCTCTACACCGAAGCCATCGAGGGATACTTCAAACGAAGAGGGCCAAGCGCGATGTAAATGCCCTTGCTCAACTCACCCAGGCCTTTCCACAATCCCTCTCATAAAGCTCCCTCTCCCCTCCACAGACTGGACTCTTTTCATTCCCCTTCCCGTCCTTTTGTATCTCATCTCCAGCTTGCAACACTTTGTTCTTATCGAGACATCCGAAATACAGATCTCGGGACCCCCAGCATGCTTTTCGTTCTTCTCGAGTCGGAGCGGGTCGCTCGATCGTTGATTCGTCTGCGGATCCTGATGCTAACGATGAAGAGGAGGAGGATGAAGAAGAAGAGCCGAATCCGAACATCTTGCTTTGTGGTTTAGGCGGTATGGCGTTCCTGATCTGTGAGCGTGTTTTGCGAATCGGGCGATGAGGCTGGGCTGAATATTTGATGGTTTCTGATACTAGCTAGGTAGCAAGTCAACGCCGCTCAGCAAGTCGTAGTCGTCGACCGTCTCGATTTCAACCGTTCGTCGATGACGGGATCAATTTTGGCTGCAACTACACACTAGGAAAAAGTGGTGACGTAGATGATGCTCCTGCTATACATTCCTCATCCAGACTTAGTTGTATTCTTCTTCGTCGTGAATTCATCAGGAGATCATTTAGGCTACAATACTACACAACGTCGGTACCATGTACTCCCACACGGATAACTTCGGATCTGAACTCATAGCTGACCAGAGCAAAAGGCGATAAAGCTACCGACTCTAGAAGATCTTTGCGGCGTGCTTCTCGTCGTTATCGATAGGCTCGAGCTCGTGCGGCTCGTACATGCCGGATTCCCGGATCGCTCGCTTGGCGTCTCGGACCGCGTCCTTCTGCGCGAGGCCGATGAATTTGACCTTCTCTTTCTCGGAGGCTGCGCGATTGAGGCGGTCGACAGATGGCCTGGTCAGGATCTAATCGCGCGTATTGTTTTAAGGACGGGTAGGAAGATATCTGTGCTGTAGTTACTCACCGAATGGAAGTCGTTTCTCTTCGACGAGCTTGACAACTCGACCCTCGGCGAGTCCGACGATAATCTACCGTTTTGGCAAGATAAGCGGGCGTATCAGTCAGCCATTCTTGCCTGTGACAGCGAGCGACAACCTAATTACTCTGACATCGCACGTACCTCTTTCGACCTGGCGTGGGTGATCTTCTGCCCCAACTTGCTCTCATGGGCCTCGTGCTTTTGGAACAGCTCGAAAGCTTCGTATGCTGCTGCGGCGCCGACGATATCGTGAGTGTAGTGAGCCTTCTTTTCGAGTCCTACATCGGGTTTGAGGGCGAGGAACTCTGCTCGTTGTCGAGCGAGAGGGTGAGATGAGTTCATCGAGGTGATTCGGGCTTTGAGCTCTGTGACGTGGTATGACCGAACGAAAGTTTTAATAATCAGTGATCATTCAGTCACTCATTGACAAGAAGGTGGCCGAATGAGCGATGGAGGGTATGAAGACCATCATCACTCACTCTCGAACATGGTGCGATGCCGTTTCGGGTTAGCTGAGTAGGCGTCTATCAAGAAGGCTTGAGATATCGGAGAGCAGAATTCAGATGAGTGCTGATGAATGAGTATGATGTCGTGTGAGAGGTCGGAGAAAGGATGGTGGCAAGTAAAGTGCGATTCTTATTCATGTCGACCCCAAGACCGCTCACTATCTTCCTACTGTGACCCGCTTGTCATGAGAACGTTGTTTCTGTATCTGTTTTGTGTCGCAACGAGTCAAGTGACGTCAGCTGCATCAAGATGATGCGAGCCATCATTCGACGATAACAACCGATTCAAGGCCTTTCTTGGTGTGTTTCGTGTCAAGGGGGAGGAATGAGATTGAGGCACGTTGATGCCGTATGACGACATGACATGCATCCTCAGCTGCGATGCGAAGGGGAAGGGGCCAGACGGGTGTGATCAAAGGAGGATAGACATTGATGGTACCTAAATGTCCTTGTAGGTGTCTTAGCACCGGTTCTAAGAACGACGTCACATGGTCCGAGCGTCAACCATTCATGTCCGTGCGTGAGGGACGTTTGGTTAAGCGGCATGAGCACCGAGCTGTTCGCGCTCTTTGAGTTTGGGATGCATGATGCACAGTCATCAGGAACATACGCTCAATCTGTAGCCTTCATCGCCCTTCATCAACCTTGACAAGCACCTCAACTTCGACATTTACCCCTGCGTCATAAAGATTCTCCTGGCTGTGAGGTTCTCCGCTTGATACCGAACAAATCGGACGACTCGAAACAATAGCTGAGATTTCGATATCTTGACAACGTGGTCTTGTCGGTCTTCGGGCCAGCATCTGAGGCGGTGATATAGCAGGGATGAAGGGGTCCGAAGAAGGGTCCAGCTTGCGGGAGATGAACTGGTTGACGAGTGGGTTTAGGCTATGGTGGTTATGGGTTATTGGATCGGTTGTACAGTATAGTATTTAGCAAGTCAAACAGATGTGATTTGTCAGCGGAGATCTCCCAACAATAGCTCGGGGCTAACGCGCCTCAATCCGCCATGTATATTCCTCACTCATGGTAGGCGAGACGTCCGTGACTAAAGGAACAGATGGTGGATGAAAAAATGGTCAAACCACGACTCACACATTAGGCGCCGTAAGCGTCATCCACCTAGACATGCCCTCTAACACGACCCGCGTCCCGTACCTCGAGTTTCCGGCCTCCTCTCGTCGACCATTATGCCTTTCCACGAACTGTTCCCAATCGTAATCGCGCCTCTCCCACCCTTCGTCTGTACCCTGCAATACAAGAAACGGGCACTCAAGCAACGTCTTGTCGTCATCGGGGAGTGAGAATTGAGTTCTGGACGATATGAGGGAGGTGTTTATCGGCAGCGCCTTGTACGCCTGTTGATGTGCAATGCAATGTGCGGATGCACATACAGCCGCGAATCGATTAGCTCCTTTGTGCTTCGTTACAAGCGACCGGGTAGATAGATGTGATGATTTGTTTTCGTCCCCGACATCCCGCTCACCTCTAGGTGTCCAACTGCCATCATACGCCTTCCCAGCTCGACATACTCCTCGTAGACCTGTCGGATGACCGGGTCGTTCATCTGAGCTGTGTTGAAGTCCATGTTGGCTCTCGCGATCAGACTTAAGGCTTCCGGATCTTGATTAACCAGAGCTGCATCGAGGAGCTATAGTGAAGAGAAGCGTAGATATTCACCAAGAAGCGAGCATATCAGTCAGCTGCTGTTTGATTCTGGGAGCTCTGCGGTTGACTCTCGTGGTGACAGATTAGCAAAAAGCACGTAATAATGATGCTTACATTCTTGATATCCGCATAAGCCAATGCCCTATCCTCTGACTCATTCACAGCTGGTGGCGTGACGAGCGTGATACTTTCAACTATGCCGGGGAAGAGGATGGCCATTTGGATGGTCGTCGTGTACCCCATCGAGACTCCCACTACGTGCACAGACTCAACAAGTAGGATTCGCTGATCGGACCACCGGCAAGCGTCAGTTAGTCTCCATTTTGACGAAGTGTTAAGGGAGCGCAGAGAGCGGAAGACGCACCAAAGCCTCGATCAGAACTTTGGCATGAGCTGTCCAGGTGTACTCCTCTTCCAATTTGGAGCGTACTACCGATGAACCGTGCGCAGGCATGTCGAACGCCAACAGGTTGTAGTTCTCGTTGAAAAGAGAATCATCGTATTGTGGATAACTGCATCGGAGGATCGATGGATCCGTCAGTCGGGCTCTTCAACTTGGTCCAGCCGACACGACCACCCACGTCGTATGAGCCACATGTGCGCATGAGCACTTGATGTCCTTTACCAACCAACGAAAAGGGACTCACAAAAAGAAGCTGTCTGTCCATAGTGGATGCACAAACAGGATCGTGGGGAATGAAGGTTCGATTGCCTCCGCATAGTCTCGATGAGCAGGAGTGGAGAGCCTGTACGCCAAGTCAAAGGGCTTGTCTGGGAGCTGCACGCGAGGAATGTGCATTGAGATAGTGTTGAATGTTGATCCTGTATCTCCTGGTCAGGTGAGTAAAAGAGTCGAAGCCTAGCCTTTGTCAGATTCGAGGAGGTGTATGTGGAATGCGAGATGACTTTTCGTTGAGAGTAGATGGAACGGTCTGAGGTGCAGCTTGGATGCAACTCTCAAATACTTGACGTTCACTCGATCCAGATGGGGTCGATGAGGCATCATGTATTCATTATCTCATGGTCAAGGTGGGACGCAAAATAACTTCGTCGTGTACATAGGTGAAACGAGCGTGAAGATGCCTAATGTGATTTACAATAAGAAGCTTGACAAACGTAATGTCGATCGAAAGTATTTTGATACCGAAGCCAGGACCAGGACAAGCTTACGCCCGATTCTTTTTCATCTGTAGCTTCTTGCTATCGAGCAATTTACCTGAACGCATGTATGAACACAGCTCTGTCCGGCGCATGTACTGACGGTTGGGTGCTACAACAGTAGGTGGTTCCCGTGCAGTCAGTAAGTCAACCACTTGCAGCTTCCTGCCTCATCAGACGAAGATGGCAATAAAGACTACACCCGAAAAGGGTAGATCATCGGGAAATGAAGGGCACTGCTGTGCACGACGGTATGGAACGTGCGGTATGTCACTTCAAGCGTCGATCGGTATCAAAAATCTTAAACTCTGTTCTGTAATCTGGAACTCCATCCCTGGCAATGACATGTCACTTGCACGCGAAGGGGAAACCTGTAACAGGTTTACACACTAACCAGCGGTATGGCCTCTACCAGTCGTGCTATTGTGATCACACCGTTAGCAAAGGTGTACAGATCTGGGATTGGGCGTCGCATCTCCAAAAGGAATCCCGGAGAGGAGCCCGGGACTTCGATTTGCGTGCCAGTCCTCCGTTTTCGACTTGCTTATCTCGAGATCTAGCAGCTAAGGACTGTCTCAGCTATTGGTGGCAACAGTTGGGTACAGTATGTTCACACCTGACCCTCGGTCCTTTAGTTACAACTGAATTGTTAGTAACGTAACCTGTAGATTTGATTTGATGATCCCACGAACGAGGCGTCCGTCTTCTGATACGCCAGGATCGACGCCTCTTATACGTACATGAGCATGACATTGCTGGTACAGTACGAGACATACATGCAATGTCGAACAGAGATCATTGGTCCACTGGAAAGTTTGGTGCTCCCACCGGAGTCACAGTATCATTGCTCACCTGTCTTTGCGATTACCCCTCAGCTCCAGTCTCCAGGTGAAACACGAGACCCGTTATGACCGATCAGACACTCTCGGTACCGTATCATGAGTGTCGGCACCGTACATGCATTCAAACGAACGTGAACTGAGACTACGTAGGAAAGAGTCTCTCGGCGTTCCTGATCCAGCTCATGGTAGCCTAGCTCCAGACGCATCGTATAGTCAGTCGGTGATTTGGGATAAGGCGGCGAGAGAAAGAGAGATGATATCACTCCATTAGTCGTACTTGGACGTCGAGATCCTATGTACAGTCCACGACTCGAAGCGATTTTATCGGTCTCGGTGGTTCTCAATGGCCCCTCTACATCACTTTGGTCACTAGTCTCAGCCATGTGTTGGTTGTTCCAGTGCAGTATAGGTTTCGCTCATCTCGATTCTCCATGTCGCGACCTTCTACCAACCGTATGTGGTCCGGCCCGAATTGATATGCTACCGTAAATGCGGTCAATCGGAAAGCTGAAACTGCCACCACGATATGTCCCAGCGGGTTCGAGCTGAGGAATGAATAGGACATTCAACAGGAGTTCGGTGGATATCGATTCATTCAGTATGTGAGTCAAGGACGAAAGCAGAGATAATGGGTTCTTCCACCGATCGAGTACGTGCATCACCGAGAACCAGCAGTATTTGGTACCACTTGTACTGGTCAATACTGTAGAGCGACACGCTTTGGCGTATCGCCTGCAGCACGGCGAGAGTCGACAGCCTAGCAGCGAGGAATGGAATGAATCAGCCCAACGCATTCGATTGCAGTACCGTTCGTATAGACAAGTGCGACTCTCCGATTCACTCTGCCCGTACGCGATCTTACAGTTTAGGCAGATGAAACGAAACTTTCTCATACCAAAATTCCGTTTCGTGTATGAGTGTCTTGATCAAGACAAGATGATTGACCATCGATTCTTTTGATCGACCAAGCTCTCACATTTGATCCATCCATGATTGCCTCAAACCTGACTAAGACAATGGACAATATCGCATGTCAGATCATCAGAGGGAGAACGAGTGGATGAAAGCGAATGCTTCCATGATTCCAATACAACGCAACGCGTATCGTATCGATTGAGGAATGAAACCGCATTGAACGCCGCATTTCCAGTCGCTAATTGCGTGGCCGCCGAACAGAGCTACCTAGATCATCTTGAGTCAGCGGAGCAGGCACAGGGAGGCATTAGCTGCAATGGGTATATGCTATGTGCTTCATAGACATCGGCCGCACTTAGCCGTTCCATTCAACGTCCAGTTGTAACCTATAGCACCACTATATGCGGAGGGATCACCAACACGTCAGGTCATCGAAGAGAGAGAAGAGAGGCCTCGAGGTAGTATAATATATCCAATCTGGATTCTCATTCCGACTTAAACCAGCCTCTGAGCTACCTTCTGCTGTAATTATCCCCTCCTTTCCTTTCCTCTCACCTGCGATAGCTCGCAAGAGCTACTGTATCTTCGACCTCCCTTCCCCTCGATTCCTTCTCCTTCTCATCTCTCTTCTCCCTCTTCTGCAGGTCAGCTGAGAACTCCAAAAGTAATTTGACCAGCCAGCCCAGAAGTAGCTCATCAACACAGATCACCAACTGCAGTCCCGCTCTATCGGTACAAGCGCGACCGGCTGCTTTCACACTCTTTCAACCAGTCGACCTAGACCGTTTAGAGCACTGCCTATACAATCTCCACCCAGCCCAGTCCAAATCCGGTGCATTTTGGTCTCCATCCCAGTCTTGTTTCGGTTTGGCGATAAGTGAACACACTGCTTTTCGCGCGACGATCGTTTCATTCATTCGTCCCCTCGCTTCACCACCGGGTCCATTGTAGTCTCATTCTCCTCCGCAGAGCTACTGGCGAGCGACATACCAACGCCGTCACAGGCCGAGCTGAGTCAGTTCGGACGACTATACGACGCGACCGCTTCGTGAAGCACTATACTGCAATCCCTTTCCCCACCTCTCCCGCCGGACTCGAAACTAGACAACCATGCCAGCCATCGCCCGGCCCCCGCCCGGTCATCCGCACCACCACCAGCACTCCTCCGACGAATACGACACTGTGTCTCGGTCTTCCTCCCAATCGCCTCCGGACAACGACGAGCTATGGGCCGACCCAGATGACTTGCTGGCTATTCCAGCGTACGATGCCTCGGTAGAGTCCACCTCGGATCCCCTCTTCCCATCGCCACACAAATTCAATCTCATGGTCCAAGATTACCTGCGCAATCTCTCCCCGAAGAAGAGGGAGAAGGCCTTGTTGACCCAGAAGATGTACGATGCCGTGTTGTCCGTCTTACAAGATCCGAAGGATACGAGTACAAAGACCGCTCAGTTCAGGTTCTGGGCCAAGAAGATGTTTCAGCTCACCTCATTCGGGGGCGAGAAGGTCGTCTGCCATGATCACAAGCCTGTAGCTGTTAAGGAACAGATCTACGAGGTTCTGTGTCATTGCCATGGTCAAGCTGGTCATGGCGGTCGTGACAAGACTAGCGCACAGGTGAGCGAGCCAAGCTACCGTTTTGACATTCTCGAGCACAGCTTCGCTGTGTACCTGACTGACCGCGATTATTCCGTCTGATCAATCGCGATAGGTCCGACGGTATTACTCGTGGATCCCAAAGGAGATCATCGCACGATTCGTCAGAGATTGTCCCTTCTGTCAGTCAAGGCGGACTCAGTCGTCAGCCGGTCTCAGTAATATGTCAGAATCACAGGCCTTCCTTATGTGAGTCGGCCCTACCTTGACGGCCCATACGCTGTATCATTGAGCTGACTGAAGTGATCAACGGAACCTATAGCTCTCTCCAAACGACCGATACTCAGATCGCCAGCAAGCGGCCCGTCTCCCTCGCCCAAGCACGGGCTAATGCAGCTGCCCTCGGCCACAAACCATACCGAAGACCTTCGATCCGTACTATCGAATCTTGTCGATCTCGACGCGGCTCGGCGGTATCCGATGACGGCTATATCCACTATGCTGACGGATCTATCGGTATGGGTACGGACATGGACTCAGCAGCGATCGACCCATCTATGTCATCTCAATCATCGATGTACGACGTTGAACATGACCACGCGAGCGGAGCGAACTTTGTGCCCGGGTTCGAATTCGGGGCTTGTCCTTCTGTCGCCGCCGATAACGGTACCGGTGGTCAACCGGGTGGTCTGTTCCCTCAGATGCCCCCAATGCCCCGGAGAGCGAGCTCGTATCATGAGCAGCTCCTCCTCAATGTCCGCCCGTCCGCCGAAGCGATGCACCGACGAAACTCCGAGTCCAATATCGCGACCGGCCATTCTGCTTCTGCGGGCTTGTTATACTCTTGTCCTGGCTCGGCTCTGACGGACGCAAGCGGGGGTAACCAGTTTTTGTCTGTACCTGGCATGTCAGCTCTTTCGAGAAACACCTCGTCAAGCAGCCTCAACTCGCTGAACGATGATTCGTTCTCCGAATATCGATATTATCCCAGCGGAGACTACCAGCTTGACGGTTCGTACAGCAATGATGGGAGTGCGATTGACGACACAGAAGTTAAGCTCGAGTCGTACAGAGTCCATTCCGCGTATCCGGTATCGGGATCGGTCACGCCTCTGGAAGGGACTTTCCCGCTGTCAGTTCATATGGGAAGTATGAACGGTTCTCTATTCCCTACGGACATCACCTCCATCCCTTCGACGTATTCCCTCCCATTGCCGATGTCGACGTCAACAGACTATCATTTCCCGACGCTCAACGCCCCAGCTGGCACTATGAGTGACGTCGACGACGAGGCCCTACAGATGCACACGATGTCGAATTGGGGGGCAACGTTACATCCCGCCAGCAATGTCAGTCCCGATGCTGCCTCGCTAGCGGCCGTCCAACGGATGCTGGACTCGAACAATATCTTCGCCCTTGGTGCGGCCGCCGGTTTGTCGCAGGACCAAGTTGTCGACATGCACGACTTCGATCCCGGTATGCTCGACCTGAATGATCTACGAAGCCAAATGGAGGCGTTGGGCACATCGACCGAGGCCGAGACAGAGCCTCAACTCGCTAGAAAAGTAAGCAACGTCAACATCATCGACGATCACGCTTCTCAACTTGGAGCGTTGAATGTCAGTATGGGCATGGGCCTGGGTATGGGTATGGGAGTAAGCATGGGTACAGGATCATACAGTCTGCCTCTGCAAGCTACATCGACGTCAGCAGAGATGGACCCCACGCTATCTAACGCATCAAGCGCCGACTACGCGCTTGATGAGAAAGCCCTAGAGCAGATGGAGCTCGCCTTCGCTCAAGTGATGGGTTCTGCCGAAGCCTCAAATCCCGTCCCGGCTCCGCCCACGGTCATCATAGAACGACCGGTCGAAAACATATTTTTCGCCGGGCTCGAACACGGCTGCCCAACAGTCCTCGTCGACGAACCTAAATCAGAAATCCGTGGAGCGACTGAGCTGGACCTGAGCAATTGGGCGGGCTTTGCAATGGCGTAAACTCGCGAAATTCAGAGTTAATCTCCTCTAGTCTAACCAAGAAGCAGGACTTCTCGGCTAGGGCTAGCACGACGTGAGGGTGCAATGTAGCGTAGCATATTGCCTGTATGTAATTCGCCAAAGAATGGAATAGGCATCGTGTAAATCAAAAGAAAAAAAAGATATCAGCTTCTGTTCTCCCTTACAGCAGTGTCATTAGAAACGAGAAGGAACTCTTACCCTTTATAATCATATACCCAGATATCAAACGATGTATCCTTTATAGCCTGCTCATTTTCATCTGATCTCCATTCTGCAGTACAGACGATTTTCTCGAATCCATACCTCGTCGTGACAGAATTAGTCCGAACAAGAATGTGAATTGCGACTGCAACAAACAGGTCAATTGTCAATCGACCGACAGCTTACGGACCTCTTCAGCCAGGTTCTGCAGCATCCAGCCGCCACACTAGCTTTGAGTGGCCCGGTCCAGGTAGAATCTCAGTGGTCAGACGCCAAACCAAGCAGGCAGTGGACCTTGCGAGGTGAAGCACTGGATGTGAAAGGCTGCCTGCATAACTCTCGACAAGCCCAATGTTTCTGCGGTATGATAATCCAGTTGTAGCTCCTACCATCTGTGCTTCTATGCTGTTCTCGACTCCAGCCCATTTGGTCTTCAGGAATCGGTGATCCTGTCTAGTCGACAGGGGAAGGTGTCTCGGGATTGTAGGAGGGAGATTTATTGATGTGCACCTCGACCACCGCCTCGTGGCCCGCCTCGTCCGCCTCGTCCGGGTCCACCTCTACCACCGCCTGGTCCCCCTCCTCGTCCAGGTGGTCCTCCACGTCCGGATTGTCCACCTCGGCCTAGGATGTCAAGATACGTACGATCAACAATCGAGGATTAAATGACCCGACCGTGTGATAACTGCTATAACAACTCACCTCCTCGCGCATTCGGTTGTCCACCACCTCTTCCACCTACAAAGCAAGGTACGATCAGCATACCACGGGCACATGTGTGATTGAACCACTTGTCTCACAAACGATCTGATGACTGACCTCTCGCTCCGCCCCGTTGTCTGTTCGCCGACCTCTGCTTCTCCTGCTCCTCCATCGCTGAATCAAGGATCGAGTCTGCTATTCGGAAGTATTTGATCTACGATGCAACAGTGCATTCAGCGAAAGTTCCCAGGTTTACCACGTACGTTTGACATGATAACCTGGAAAGCTTTGACGTGTCGGCTTCAAGGAGCATACTCACGATATTTCCCTTGATGAACATTTCCTTCATCTTCCAGAACCGCTCTCCATCCGCCGAAGTTTGATATACCTCCCTCAGAGTCACGTTCATGAAGTTGTCGCATTCTACCAGATGACCATTGAACGTTACTCCGTTCTTGAGCTCGACGAGCTACACGTTGGACAAAAAAAGTATCAGCTTGGTCCATCGTGCTCCATTGTACTGTATGCGATTCAGATAGTATCGGTGTGAAACGCTTGCAATGGTATGGAAGCAGGCAACTCAACGACCGGGATAGGGGAAACATACCATAGGTTTGCCTTGAGCGGCATTGAGCAATGATAACGGGAGCTAGAAGAGCACGCGATCAGCTTTGGCATGGCGACGCGTGGTCCGTAGAGCTGTACATACCATTGTGACGCTCTTACTGCGAGCCTCCTACAATTTTGATTATGGGGAGATTGACGAAACCGACTGTGCCGATGGCATGAAGTGGAGTAATCGAAGAAGATGATCTCCGCTGAGCAACGAGATGCTTTCATGATGACAGCTTTGGGATCATTAAATGGGGGGTTACAACAAAGACAAACACTTTTCCTCACTATACTAATCGCGTCCAGGCGTAGAAGTGTACGTGACGACATTTCAATGTTTTCAGACATCTTCGATGCATATCTCCAACACGCTCATACGACTCAGTCATCGTAGTCACAGCCTCGCAGCAGCTTTTAGACTAGCCGATCGGGGTCGCAGAACCTTGACTATTCCATCTCGAACGGTTGGACGGCTCACGCGATAGGAGATCAGCGAGCCGAGGAACGAGCGAGACGCGTCTGTCTTTCGATTAACGACGGCTTCAGCAACCAGGAATATCCGAGTGTAAGCTGCTGAGCTGTCGTGCTCCGCTTGCACTAGGGTGACCGGGCTTGCGAGCGGCAACACGGCGCGGGCACTAGACCTTGTGGCTGATGACAAGGTCGAAGCCCCGATCTGTGAACGATGATTCCTGTGCATATGCCCCCTCTCGGTCCATCGCCTTCCCGAAACCCATTCGCTCGACCAAAACTACAAAACGAAAAGCACGAGTCAGGTTCGTTCTCTCGAGCGACGCTCTTGCCGTCTATCCTTAGTCCAGTCCGGTCTACCTCACAGACGACCGCACATGGCAGCCAAATATCAACACCAGCGGATCGGCGCGTTGGCATAAGGGCAGGTGATGCAGTCCCGGGAAGTGTAGCCAAGCCTAGGACGGCTTGGAGACTGCTTTGGCGTGGCGGCCTGGAGATTGGCCGAGAGGGCTGGCGTCTCGATGGTAAGTCTTATCTGATCACAACATAACATGGAGTCTCGGGCTACAATGTGCGTTACTGACGAAGTCCACTGTGAACAGGGATCACTTTTTTCGCCAAGCTGTCATTTGCCCCACCGACCCCAACCACCTCCTCGATGGCCAAAGAAGTCAATCCTTTCGATGTACCCATACAACCTTTCGGAACACCTTCCAATGCGGTCTCTGCTCCCGCTCCTGGAACTCCGACCTCCCCATTTCCACTTACCAACGGCGATACAGATTTGTGTCTCTCACTGGAATCCATGAGAGGAAGGAAATATTTGCAAGTCCGAGGTCTGGTCGATTTACCAGAGGATGAAATCCTAGAGGGCGAGGGTGCAGAGAATGAGGGTGGGGTACAGATGTCGATTGCTCCCGAAGCTGCACTGCTGGGTGCCTACTTCACGGGGCTGTTGTGCAGAAGTGAGAAATTGACGAAGAGGGGTCGAACAACGAGCGGTATTACGATCGGTCTAGGCGATGAAGATGTCGGTGAGTCCAGTCATCAGGCCTCACCCTTTGATCTCATAACTTGGTGACATGGGCGCTGGCTAAAATGTAGCAGACACATCTGGTACCTCGACCATTGTCGTATATGGCCAGCGGGAACAAAGGCCTGTTGGCACCGCCGATGAGCAGGGTGTACTTAGATTGTGCGTTGGCAGAAGGAAGCCAGCTCCGCAGCCGCCGAGCGCGAAGAAAGTCCGTCCGGGAGAGCCATTACCCCGAGGTGAGTCAATATCTATAGCGCTTTTTATCCAAATCGATAATGGAACGATCCCTAATAAATGCAGTTCATTTTGGAAACAGCGCCTCTTTTCTTTCCGGCGAAAGCACCGAAGAAACCCCCTCCTCTTTTCCTTTCACGCTCATTATCTCGCACCTCTTCCTTGTCTTCTTCGATCTATCTACCTCCTCAACCGCATTCGCACACTCAACAGGGTTCAATCGCCACGTCTTCGAAAAGTGTGTCCACATTGCCGGCTTCTGCCCCCGCACCCGTCTCAGGTCGTACTCCTGGTAGGAGAGGCGAGAAACGACCCAGGAAGCTGGAGACGGAAGATCTTAATCAAGATGGAGATCGCAAGCGGAAAACTGGCAGAATCGTTCCTGAGCGACCGCCTCTGTCTCGTAGCCAAGTACGCTCGAGCTCTACTGGAATGGAGAGGATGTCTTCGGGTACGCCTATTATGCTGGATACGCCTACAGAAGGAGAAGAAGAGGATATCTTCGGAAAGCGAGCCAGCTCAGCGATGTCGGTTCCGGGTATTGGCACTTCGTCTCACTTACCAGCGGCGAACTTGTCTAGATGGAATAGTGTGGACGGGGCACAGCACGCAACGGCAGACGATGGTATGATTGCAGACGATGACGACCCCCCAAATACCGGCCGATCGAAGAGGGTCCGAGTGCCTCAGCAAGTCCTGGACAATAAAGCTGTAAGTAGGAGTTGTCGATCCTAATGATCGCGACCTGATCTCTGTACCGGCGAAATCGAGTCTGGATCATATAAACTGATGCGTCGTTCTGTCTCTTATCCGTCGTCAGACTATACGGAAGCAGTGCCTAGTTCTGCTCGAGACGAGGGGTATCCCTCGCACGCATGAGTCGTTCAAGGATGTCTTTGGTATGGCTACAAAGGGCACTTATTTTGCATTCGTGAGTTCGGCGAGGAGCCTCAGAGCTTGGGGCAACCACCATCAGGTTTCCAACGTGAGTTGACGATCCATCGCTTTGGCATCAATTCGACATAGCGAAATCAGCTTGAAGCAGGTCCTGTATCAAAGTCCGATCTGCAGGAGATCATCAATCGGCACCTCGATATGTATCTACCGGAAACGTGCGGACATGGATACGGAATCAACCATGCGGAAAAAGCTGGTTTGCACTATTTGACGGACAAATTAGGCGAGGACGAGACATCACGGGAAGACCGAGGAAAACAGCATGACATCCATGCGTCGCCATTGCAGAAGGCGAAGAAGGGTCCATTGGATCTGGATCTGGCGAGAGAGGTGACAGTGCGGGACAAACAAGAAGAGTATGATGAGGTCAAGCTCGAAGGGACTTTCTTCCATGCTCATATAACAGAAGAAGGCAGAGTCAAGCTTGAGGCCGTAGAGGAAGAGGAGGAAGATGAATGAGAGGAAGGCGGACAGCTGCTGCAGTTGACGAGGACGAGCGTGTCCTTATCAATTGATATCATGTCGAAAATCGCATCAACATCCTGTCTTACCTTGATTGACATATCCTTTCGTTGTAGCCAGTAGTCCGCCAGCATTGACCTGCACAATCTCACATTTCGTTTAATAATCTGTGTGTCTCGTTATGTCATACTTAACCCTGCTCCAGGCTCTATCGCTTTTATGATGATACGTTTGAACTTGCAGTCGTGGGTGTAGAATCTTTGTTTAACATACAGTACCTAGCATACACCAGTCATGATGATCGTGCACAACGTCGAGAAGGGAATGAAACGGAAGCGAAGATGATTGACATAAACAGCAAAACGCAATGTTGAGTGACATAAGAGGAACCAACAGGTGACATAAGGGACGGAAATGTAATAACATACGGGAGTGACATAAGAAACGGTTTGTCGAAAACAATATGGTGCGACAATTTTCGCACTGCCAACCATCTGTCGATTGGTGTGGTTAGCGCCCCATCTGCCTGCTGAAGCCGGGTCACTGTGCTGCCAATGGGCCACAAGGCGCCCATTCTCTTCTTCCGCGGTACTGCTATGCATACTGCGCAACGGCTACTGATAATACTACTACAATGTTGCTTTGTTCAGCTTCTCACTTCGGGGGCTAGGAGGAACTACACTAAAATACCTCCCAAAGCTTCACTTATCATATTCAATCGCTTAAGCAGACTTGTCGATGTCCTGGATAAGGATACTTCGGTATCGGACCGAGTTGTCCTCCACAGCCTTGATGGCCTTGGCAGCGTCCTTCATGGGGAGGATGGTGACCCAAGGCTTGACCTTCTTCTCGGCGGCCAATTCGAGCATTCGGATGGCCTCTTGCCTGTTACCCAAGTGAGAAGAGGCGAGAGCAGCGGCGTTTCCTGACAGAGTCTGAGAAGTGACGTTACTCAAGCCTTCTTCGGGCATACCGACAAAGACGAGCTTCTTCTCGACGTCCAAAGTGGAGAGCAGTTGGTCAAGAGGCAACTTCGATGAAGAGGCAGTGACGATGATCAAGTCGAACTCGAGAGCAAGGTCCTTCTCGAAGCCTTCGGTGGTGGCGACAAATCGCTTAGCTCCCATCTTGAGCGCATCCTCCTTCTTAGCGTCAGATCGAGAGAAGACGGTAACCTCAGCGCCGAGAGCGGTACCGAACAAGACGGCGTAGTGGCCACTGCAGATGGAAGGGAAGCGATTCATTCTTCAGCGTCGCATCTTACTTCCAGCAGAGATATTTTGAAAGATCACTCACAGACCACCGAGACCGACAACACCAACCTTCTTGCCAGGTCCTGCACCGTTCCTTACAAGAGGAGAGAAGACGGTGAGACCACCACAGAGCCTACAAGGGAATTAGATCAGCTCCGATCCGTATCTTCTGCGAACGCATGGAGGCGTGGAAGCGGAGCACGGACACTTACATGGAAGCGGCATCGGTAGATTCAAGAGATTCAGGGATGGGGAACACGAATCGCTCCTGAGCTCGGACGTGGGTAGAGTAACCACCCTGGTGCTCCTTGCCGTCGTACCCTACGAAACCGCATCGCATAGCGTAAGTGTCTTTCCAGAGCACATAATTAGAAGTTTCGAACAAACTTACAGTGAGTGTTGTAACCGTGAACAGGCTGGACACAGTAGTTCTCTGAGAAGAGATACGAACAAGCGTGGTCAGCCGTCTCCTCGAGCGTCACGAAATATACCATATAGCTAGGCCGAGGACCACCGCCTACTCACCGTTTGTGCCCTTGCATGATTTGCACTTGCCACAAGAGCCGACCTGCGCACCAACACCGACTCGCTGGCCGACCTTGAATTCTTTGACGTTGGAACCGACCTCGACGACCTTGCCGACGACCTCGTGGCCGGTGACGACGAACTTGGTCTGGAAAGGTCCCCAGCCCCCAGAGATGGTGTGGTGGTCCTGTCACAGTTGGGTAACAATACTTATCAGTTCAATTGCTCTCCGCAAGCAAAGAGAACGGATCCCATAGCAACGAGTATGGTTGACAGGCGGAGTTCCCAGCCAATCTTTGAGGGTAGTGTCCTCAACTTACAGATCCACAGACACCACAAACCTCAACGGCGACGGTGATTCGGTCGTCCTCGAGAGGCTCAAGCTCGTACTTGGTGAGCTCGAAGTTCTGCAATCGCAATAGCGAGGCGCCGCACAGTAGATGATTAGCGGTTGTTAGGCGAATCAGAAAACAGCAAGATCTACTTACAAGGTAGTTCTTGGGGTCCTTGATGGCGTAGCCTAAGGTATTAAACGAGCATTTGTAATACAGCGTGTGTCAGCGCGAGTATGGTGACATGCGAGGCCATGGATGAAGGGGTATCAGGCGCATCAACACAGCCAGGTGAGATTGAGCGATAAGGGAAAAAAGAGAACACGCTGGAGCTGCGCATATCTCAGCCCGCCTCTCGGGTCCTCGTGAAGTAGATATCCACGCGACATGACGACCAGAGAATCACGATCATTCAGGACGAGGATCGAGCGGTGCTGTTGCTGGTGCTCGTACTAACTTGGTCTCTAATCTAATCTAGATGCAGCCGCTTACGACTAAGAATGAGGACTTACCGGTAGCGTGGGTGATAGGAGCCATTATGAATATCGATTAGATTGGATTGGATTGTTTCTTTCGACTAGTGAGAGTAGATGGTTATTTCATGGAAATGGAGATCGTTGTCAAGAAAAAAGATATATAAAAGTGCGAAGAGGCGAGAGAAAGAAAACAACCAGGGCAATCTTTTCTTTTCTCTTCTTTGCTTTTTTCGTTTGATACCAGTGGACCACACAATGCGGTCATCCGTCTGTGAATACCAACCAAGCACCAATCAACAGCGCGCACTATCGCCAGGTTGCATGCACCTCGCCCTGCATAGAGAAGTTGTCCGCTACATACTCTTTCGATTGGTATTGGTTTTGGTATTCAGAGTAAAGCGTGTCATATCATATCGGTTCACTCGGTCCATATTCGGCACGTTGTCATCCCACCTTAAGCTCCATTACCGTCATTGATTGTCGGCAAAACCCTGAAACGACCGGTTGTTCGGCCCGCCCGGAACGAATCGTGTAGACAAGGTGGAGGTTACACCACGCGGAAGTGGAGGGTGTCATCGGCATTGGCACTGGCAGAGGACGGCGACTGACTGAAGTCGACAATATATGGTGCGTAAATAGATGAGAGTGTCATGGACGTTGTGGTCATGGACCGGATGTATTTGGTGTCAACGATTGACGATTAAGCTGGCCTGACGACGTTCGAATGATACTGTACATTCAAGCAAAACATGTCTTAACATTGATGACTGTTGATACAACTACAAGTGGATGACAGATGGATCCTACCGTACAACCCTAATCCAAGTCCGAGCAGACCGCAGGCTCAATGAGCCCTGATTGAATGGTTTCTGAGAGTGCATGGAGACGGAGCGAATGGAGATCTCAGAATGAAAAAGTTACTCTTGATGATACGCTTCCTCCCTTCTCTTGCATATGGGGCTTGCCTATCCGCCTACGGAGTTTTCGCACCTCGTCAGCCTATGGCATGTTCATCTGGTACAGCTTTCGCTGAATGAAACAGAACACGACCCGTATGGAGAGTTAGTCATCACGCCAAAAGAGCATAGATTCGAAGACCGCACTCTATGCAGGGGACAGAAGACGAGGAGGAGAGCCGATATCTGATCGCTTGATCCGCCACACAACCATCGCCAATGTCACACTCACCGTCACCCATGACCCATCTTCCTACCACTGATTCCGTGCCTCCTTTGCCCATCTCTGGATGCAGCACGACAGCCCTCAGGAACCGCTGCAAGCGAGGTTGACGTTCTTCCAGAAATTTAGTCGAGAATCGAGCTGAACTTACAAAGCAGAAGGAATCTGACAGATCAGTCATACTGTCTCGGTTTCATTACATGAACATACATGATGGAAGACTTTTGCTGAGTGAGGCAGGGAACGACATGATATCGGGGTCTGTAGAATCCGTAGGTTCATATCGAAGGAAGCCAGAGGGTGATGCACGGATTACTCACAGAAATGGGCTTTACCAGGCAAAGGCGGTATAGCCCCTTCCAGACTCTATTATGAGGTGAGACAATCGTGCTAGTCAGTGCTCGGGGAGACTTTTCCTCTCTTCCTCTAGATTGCATGCGTCAAGGCAAATGACGGCTAATACGAGGGGAAGAAAAGTTCAATAGATTGAAATGGATACAAATCCCCGCGAGACATACCGGATATTTAGTGAGTAGATCGGAACGAAGTCTCGCAAAGTCATTATAGCGGCGCAATATACTCATGTTTCCGCCCTGTATCATGAGATTGTCGAAGTCCAGACAGTGGTACGTGAGGCGAATTAGGCATATTGGTGATATATCAGCTTCAAGCGAAGTGCATGGGACGAGCTCGGGGAAGCGTGTGTTAGGAAGATTTGCAAGGGGCATGTAAGAAGCTTTGCTCACGTTGCGCAAGCCAATGTCGATATCGTAGACTGTGAAGTCGGAATACGTGAGCAACAACGCCTCGAGCAAAATCGACAAAGCCATGATGAACCGTCCGGAGAGCCCGACTCACCAACATATGCACCCATCTTACCACCATCCGTCCAACTGGATCCGCCTACAATCTTCCAACCACGTATTGCGACCTGCCGAGCAAAGCACCCTCCTGTGCTTCCCCCAGCCACCTGACCGCCCGGGCCATCTGCCGGTGATTCTCTTTCGCCAACAAGACCAGTATAAGGCGGTAACCCAACATCGTCTGCACTGCCGGAACTCCGGCCGAGTGAGATTGCTGAGGTACTGTCGTGTATCTGGACTTGATTTGACCTGTAGACAGGGACCGAGCCAGAACTTTGAGTCTGATTCTGAGCTCGCCGGAGTTTATCTCTCTTGTGCATCCTCAGCAGATCCCTTAGACCTAGAGTTGGCGGACGTGTGTCATCCTCTTTGTTTGGATCCCGCCGTCGTAGCTGAGATCTAGTACTGGAGGACGAATCTTGGACTGGTTGGGTGAGCGAAGGAGGTATTGCTAGCGGCGCGTTATGATCGAACGAGATCTCTTCGGACGTGAGGGACGACTCAGACGCCGAAGGTGAGGGTGGCAGAACATGCAGTGTGGATCGAGAGCTAAGCTGCGACCCGACGCGGTCCCCATCGTTATAGTTGTCGGGTTCGACATCGTTGTTACTATCGAGATATTCGGCAGGGCGCTCCTCCATCGCCGCGGTCGGAGGCGGTGTGGGCGGCATTTCTTTCTTGCCCTATCGTCAGATGGAGCTCTTGGAGTTCTGACCATGAGAATGAGGGGAATTGGAGGAACTCTAATCAATGTATTCAACGTCAGAGTCCCGCAAATTCCGGTTCTCTCGACCTCATCATTGCACGTCACTCGCTTTTAGCCGAGAAGTCGGAGGGGCGGTGAACTCCGCCAAACGACGCCGGGAGCTCTTTCCGGCGGGACGCGGCGAGCGAGTATGTATGTATCTGTATTTTCGGATCATCCCGTTGACTTTGTTCTCGGTCGCTGATCTACAGGCTTCAACACTGAGAGTGCTTCGACTATCTGAGACAAGATTCGCTTATCGTGACCTGATCTCAGCTTCTCCAAGAGCGGCTCAACGATGAGACCGACTGGAATACGACACGCGCTGCGGCGTGCCAATTCGATGTATACTGCTCGCGGACTACGACCGCAAGCTACGTCGACGTCAAGTATACCTCGGACATCGTTAAAACGGGCTACTGGAACAACTATGAGTGGTAGGCACAGCTGAATAGATTGGCATCGACTATTGAAGCATCTATCCTTGAGCTTATGGTTAAGGATCTCTACTTTCAGCCCGTCACTACTCCTTATTCAACTCGCCTCACCCCTCAAAACCTCCACGTTATGGTCAACCGCACCCCTCTTCGCACCCGCACTTGGTAGGCGAGACGGAACTGACCCCGGGGGTACCTGCTAGCGAGTATGAGAGGAGGAGGAAGAATCTGATGGAGTATCTGGGCGAAGGCGCTAGGGTGATCTGTATGGGTGGGACTGTCAGGCTGATGTCGCAGAGTGAGTTGTCTGGCGGTTGTTATGCAATTTTCAAGGTTGCCAGAGCGGGACCTGATGGGAAAGACTGGCTGATTGATCGTACGCAATCCTTAGGCATATTGTGAGCTCCAAATTATGAAAATCGACTTAGACTCGGACTCACTGACAACATGCATATTGGCTTGCTCGACGTGATCTTTAGTTACCGGTTCAGACAATGTAAGCTCCTGTTATCAAACCGTGGATCGACCATAATAAATCCTACAACAAGGCTGATAGTCCTCGCCTATAGCGACCGATTTTTACTATCTTACGGGCTTCACCGAGCCAGATGCTACTGTAATCCTTGGTGAGCTAGGTCGCAACCCGTTAATTCGGTTCCTGTCTTCTGGCTTAGCACAGAGGCATAAAGAAACTGGTATATCTCGGCTGGGCGAGCTCAATCGCTGAAGCTTAACGTCGCCCAAAGAATCTGCGCCATCCACTCCGCGAGGGTATAAGTACACTCTTTTCGTACCACCGAAGGACATGCATGATGCCTTGTGGGAAGGAGAACGTGCTGGTGTGGAAGGTGCTATACGGATTTTCGGTGCGGATGAGGTGAGATTATTGACCCCAATTTATCAATACCGGGGCCAATGGCGCCCGGCTGGTTCTACCCCCTCGTGCCTCTTCCGTATGCACATACTCGATCATTGATGCCTGGATGTCAATGCAACTCTTCAGGCCCATGCCAACACCTCCCTGTCGAGCTACCTACCTGGTCTTCTATCGGTCTCTTCCGATCAGACTGTCTATGCTGCCCTTCCTCCCAAACCATCCCCTTCAGCCTCTTCTCAGCCTTTCCACCCTCCGTCCCCTCGGCGCCGCTCGTCCCTTCTCAAGCTGTTCTCCGCTTCCTCCACTTCCGAATTAAATCCTTCAGATCCTCCTCACTTACTCTTAGCGGCAGCTTTGTCCTCTGAGCATGCTGTGCCACTGGAAAAGCCCATTCAGCAATTACGGATGAAGAAATGTCCGTTGGAGTTGGGGATGATGAAAAAGGCTGCTCAGATCAGCAGTCACGCGCATACAAAGGTGATGAGACATGCTCAGGCGGGTAAGAGCGAGAGGGAGCTGGAGGCTGTCTTTGAGTTTGAATGCGCGATGAAGGGGGCTGAGAGACAGGCCTATGTGCCTGTCGTCGCTAGCGGGTGAGTAAGGCGGACTGTGATAGGTCTTCTCACGAGTTCATACACTCACCGGGCGCCATCGGAGAGGGGAAATGCTGATTTGACCGTATGATATCAGGGCGAATGCGCTGGTCATCCACTACACGCGGAATGATTGCGTGCTGGACCCTAATGATGTGAGTTGACTTTACCAGGAGCTTTCCTCTTTGTATGTAGACGAACTGATAGTTCCTCTCGGTGGGCGAACAGCTCGTCCTGATTGACGCAGGATGCGAATACAACATGTACACCTCAGACATCACACGAACATTCCCCGTCGCTGGCAAATTCAGTCAACCACAGCGGGATCTGTATGAAGCTGTCTTGAATGCGCAAAAGGAATGTATCAGGCGGTGCACAATTGAGGGAAACGTATCGCTCAGTGAGCTGCATCGAGCGAGTGAGTGGCTGTTGGCCTATCCACCTGGCGAAAGTGGAAGTCGATCATTGGAAATGGCGAGCACAGCTCAAATGAGACTGTTTTTGCAGGCTGCGGATTACTTCTGGAAGAGCTTAGACAGATAGGCTTCAAATTGACAGTGGGAGATGTCGAGAGACAGCTTGTGAGTCTGCATTTGAAGCGTTGGAAAGTCCTCGTTGATATGATCCTGCCCGAATCAGATCACCCTGGGTGACGGGGAATGCTAATGCCCACGGCCTATTGCAGTATCCTCACTTCCTGTCGCATCATCTCGGATCAGACCTGCATGATTGCCCTACAAGAGATCGCAACGCGACGTGAGTCTGCTCGCGCACGTCCGGACGAACGTACGTTTCGAAAAGGGGATTGCTGACTTTGTGTCCACAACATCGTCAGTCTCGTCGAGGGGAATGTGATATCCATCGAACCGGGCGTGTATGTGCCCTATGACAATAAATTCCCGAAAGCCTTCCACGGCCTAGGTATAAGAATTGAAGTGAGTTCCCCTGTATATGTCCCAAGGCGATCTCGATCGCGTCCTATTTAGCAATAGCACACGCACGTTGCTTCCTTTCCCCCTTCCCGATCATCTGTTGCTGCGACAGAATACGAGTAGAAGAAGAAGGGCGCTGACGAGCGATCTTCGTTTCGGGTTCGCAACAGGACGAAGTGGCATTCACAAAGGACGGACCGCTCGTGCTTTCGGCCAACGCACCCAAAGAGATCGCCGACGTCGAAGGTGCATGTCAGGGACTGCTGGAGTAGGCGCTTCATCAATTACGGGCTACGCATTACGCTTGAATGTGTCCGTGTGCCTCGCAATCATGCATAATCATACCTTTCGGATGCTGCATCCCTCCTACGAGTGAAGCGCCATCCTTTTGTTTCGGATGTCCGATTCGGACTCGATCAACTCTCGGGAATGGCTCCGGTCCGGCCGACGCAGCAAAGCTGTCCTCGGAATAGCGATTGATCGAACAGGTCACGCACATGCATTGTCGTGTCTATATTTGAACTAGCTATCATCAGTTTTGGGATGCTATAAATATCGCTTAGGCAAACACGTTCGAAAGTGAACTTCGGTCAAGGCCGGCTCGTTCCAATGTTTTACCCTAGAATAACCATAAGCTTCATCGTCGTAATGTCGGTAATCGTATCGCGTCGCGTGCGGCGTCTTCGCACCCAGCTAGATACCCAATGTAAAGCTTATCCATCTTCCTCCTCCCCGCTCTCCGGTGCTAAATTTAGGATCGCCTAGCTTGGTCTTGTAAGTGCGAAATTGATTGAGAAGACACAAGGATGCACGTGATGAAGAGGCACATATCTGAGTGGACGAAGGACGAGCCGAACAACCCAACTGCATCAGGTCAACCGAGGGCTGTTATTCCACCATACTTGACTTGCGTTGCGCCGAGATTCATTGGAGTGCCAGCATCATAGGGATCATGAACGCCACGGTAGAACGTCCAGGCGTGAGTCGAGAGATGAAGAGGCGATGATATGGAGATGAGTGGTGATTTACTTCACGCATGTGCGCGTTCGGCGCTTGCTTCTCGGTGGCCGTCACATTGCGAGATATGGTACGTGTACACAGCCACTCGTGCTTATGCTGCTTCATGAGACGGTGTAGAAAAGCTCGCTCAATTGTCCAAGTGGTCTATCATATATAAGCAAGCTCGATGCGCTGAAGACCAGTTGGACGAAGTCGCGCTACTATCACCAAAGGAACCGTAAATCGTTTGAGCGACATATATCGCACGCACAGCGAAAGTCCCGTTCCCCCAGGCCCACCTCATCCACCTCAAACACCAATTCCTCTACCAGATCAGCTAGCGAGATACTCATCCAGTACTCTTGAGACTCCTCCCGCCATGCCGTCCCAAGATCTCGCTCAGATGCCTACGACCGAGGTGCCTCGTCTCGATCATACCGATGCTCCAGCCAGCCCTGAGTCGGGGGGCGAAGAGGCTTTCGACAAGGATGCAGTCGACCAGCGTGACGTTGACACCAGTGAAGACTATGTCTACACTGATGTGCAGGAGATCAGTGGTGAGCAGCGCGTTCTTGTTTCGATCATACCTCAAAGGTTCGCGTGAAGGGCGTGGTAAAGACAGATTGTGAGCAATGAGCGTTACGCTGACGATGGGAATCGAAATTATCGCCCTCCCAGCCAAGGCCAAAGCGAGCGATTACTTCACCCTCCTAGCCACTGGTTTCGCGCTCGTCTCTGATGGATACCAGGTGAGCAACTCGATGCAGTCGTCATTCGGACCACCCTGCAAAGCTTCTTCTCTTCACCGCGTGTAGCGTGGGAGCCAAGCTGACTCCTTTGTGTGGCTGTTGGTGCACAGAACAATCTGGCTACCGTTTTCAACCCCATCTTCGTGAGTTATGCTCTCGATAACGTATGATCAGCCGTGTCGGCAACTTGATCTCCCGTCTCCTGGCTCTAGACACATAGACTCAAACGCTGATGGACGTGTCGTCTTCACAGAAAATCCTCTACAAGTCGTATTACACCAGCGCCGTCTCTACCAGAGTCTCCAATGCCCTTCTCATCGGAGGTACGTTGCTGAGTACAGTACTCATTGACTGCCTAAACAGATAATGTTAAATGCTAACCCGGACTCTGCCTCTTGGGACACCCAGAGATCATCGGTCAAGTCGGAGTGGGTCTTATCTGCGATCTGGTCGGCAGGAAGACTGCGATGGTAGCTACGACCATGTTGATTGTAGTCGGAGGTATCTTGGCCACCGCTTCCTCTGGTTCAAGTGAGTGTGGTCCGTGTGCCTGCAGATCGTGGTCTCGCCACTTCCCCTTCCTTGATGCAGCAGCTGATATCTCATCCTCCGTTTAGCTCCTGCCGGTCTTCTCTGGATGTTGTGAGTTCCGAGACACTCTTCTCGCTGCAGCTCAATAGCCCCGCGACGAAAGTCGACTCTCGTTAGATCAAGCTTACCTTGAGCTCCACTCTGTAGGACTGTCTCCCGAGGGATGGTACGTTACATGAGCGATTGTTGGCAATGAACAGAGCTGACGACATCCACTCACAATCCACCTGGTGCGCATCGCACATTTTGCAGGTGGGCGTCGGTGTGGGCGGAGAGTATCCAGCTTGCTCGACATCTGCCTCAGAGTCCGCGAACGAGAAGTTCGGTCGCGATCGAGGCAAGGTCTTCATCTTGGTGACCAAGTGAGTTTGGGCTTCTTGCCGCTGTGCTACGGTACGTTCCTCTTTACGATCGAAACTCACTGACACATTCTGCCCGATGATGCTGTCTAGCCTCATGTTGTCCATCGGAGGACCCATCGTCATCTCCATCTTCCTGCTCATCATCAACGCCGCTGGCTATAAAGGCACCACTTCCCACGAGGATCTATACAAGCTCGCATACACTTGGAGGATCTGTATGGGTATTGGAGTATTCATCCCTCTCAGCGTCTTCTACTTCAGGTGAGCGGCCCACTTCACGAGGTCACCTGGCCACTTAAGATCACGGGCCAATCATACCGCTGTTACCTGTTCTAATTACTGCAAACCTTCATGTTCCGGGCACAGATTGAAGATGATGAACTCGAAGCTGTACCGAAGGAATGCTATTCGAAAAAGCCCGCCTTACGCTTTGATCTTCAAACGATACTGGCGAACTTTGCTCGGTACGGCTGGAACATGGTTCTTGTACGACTTTGTCACCTTCCCAAACGGGTGAGTCGTATCGTTGTGACTCCCATCTGGTCTTCATCCACGTAAATCTGGTCCCAGAGGTCGACACTGATCAGATTCGCATTCTCTCTTGTGTCCGATATTCAGGATCTTTGTGAGTGACCTCATCCAGTCATGTTAGGCTTACTGTATTGGTCGCATTTTCCGAAAGACATTCCCGGAACAAATGTAACGACAAGAGCTGACGCGTACTAGTAGTCCTCGACTATCATCAGTGGTGTCATCCCAGGTGCAGGTCTGGTACGCACCATGGAGTGAGTTTGCAGTGGACCACGCTCAATCTGAAGCTAGCGGTGAATGCGGGATGACAGATTACTGACCGTCGATGGCCACTTCACCAGGTGGACATTGCTGCTCTCCGTGCTGTCTCTCCCGGGTGTGTTCGCGGGCGCTTGGGTCGTTAAGTAGTGAGTCGAGAAGTACATATGCTTCTCATTCGATACATATCACGGCATCGTGTGACGGTAGTCTGCAGGCACTTGGTCGTACAGTACCAATCCCCGGTTGATTCTCAAGAACGGGCGGGCTTGCTGATCATGCGTTGGCTCTGATGACATGTCGACAGTACCGGTCGACGAAATCTCTTGATGATGGGATTCAGGTGAGCTCAAGACTCAATCTCTTATGATGCAAAACTTCCGCGAGACAGAAGCTGACCTCTGTGCGGTCCAATAGTGGCTACATCATTTTCGGCCTCATTGTTGGTTGTGAGTGTCCTTCTTCACCGCACTGTTTTCTTTTCCAGGAGATCCCAAATTGAGGAGTGCGTGGCAGCACTGTGCTGGTGCTGAAAGCCCTGCGACATCAGGCTCTTACGAGAAGATCACCAAGATCATCCCGCTCTTCATCGTCTTCTACGCCTTTATGCAGTCTTCGTGAGTGTCTCAGACGTCAAGGCACTCCTGCTCGGCTCGTAGACAGCCCTATCCTACGCTAACCTACAATACACGAACACAGAGGTAATTTCGGACCAGGAAACATGGAAGGTACAATCAGCGCCGAGGTGAGCTTTCTCTTGGCTACAGCATCAACTGGTCCAGCATGTTGCGATATGCTGATGCTTGCTTCTGACGACCCTCTGAAAGTCATACCCCACCAGTATCAGAGGTACATGTTATGGTTTCTCCGCTGCTGTCGGCAAGGCAGGTGCAGCTATTGGTACTCAGTGCTTCACCCCTATTCAAAGTGAGCTACTGACCACATCAGCGCCAAGTGAGGACCGTTGCTGATCAGCTTGGCTCGTTGGCTGTGATAGACCACCTGGGCAAGAAGTACACGTTTATTATCGCTGTGAGTTTATGCAATTGACTGAGACGATGTTTTCATCACATACGTTTCCTTGTCTCTTGTATCTTCAATATCCAGGACTGACACGCACGTCCAACCCTCTCAGGCCTGCTGCGGAGCCCTCGGTGTAGCCTTAGCCTACTTCTTCGTCGAGGACAAGGGTAAAGACATGCTCGAAAAAGAAGACGAGGCCTGGCGACAGTATCTTGTTGAACACGGTAAAGGAGATGTCGTCATGGGTGATGGGAGTGAGGGCGAGGTCAGGGCTGAAGGTAATGCCGAGAAGGGCGAGCTCAGCTTTAGGGAGTGAAGCGATAAGCGTTCTTCCTCAGACAGGCGAGTCTGAGGCGATGACCACGAACCGGACAGGCACGATGGGATGAGAGTACAGTATGGTATGTAAGAGGGTCGATTCAGAGAGATACAAAATCACAAGCCACGGATCGACGCATCACAGTACATATAGAGGATCATGCTGTTCCATATGCTGGGTCCAGGGATGTATCTACAGTATCAAGAATATCCTCATGTTAAACTGCCTTTCACGGTGTACTCAGAAGCACGCTTCTGCGTGGGACACTGCATGAGACTCAATGAAGACGGCCGCTCCTTTTCGCTCCCCTCCTCAAACGGCCTCTTATCCCTACGACGCACCAGTCGACTGCTGCCCCTCGGAAGCTGATGCACTACATCCCCCACTCTAATAGTGCACGCCCAAGACGTCGACATGCTTCGAACAAGCTGTGTGCGCCTCGCACCCAAGGCCCGGTCTAGCTTCTTCCGACCGTTCAGTCATGGCGCTGCATGGGGTGGATGACAGAGCGGGATTGGAAGACAGCGGCGAGAGCCGGGAAGACTTCACTGAACAGCAGGAAGACTCGTAATCGACGTCGAATTCACGTTGGCCCGGGACGGTGAGGTACGAGCTCGTGGTTGTAGCTCTTGATGTATTCGACATGATGCAGCGCAGAGCCAGCGAGCGTTGGGAGAGTAGTTGCTTGGGGTGATGAATATGGTGAGAACGCTTGTTGGCTGGATGGCTTTAAGGAGTTATCAAAGAAGGTCAGTAATGAGTGATTGTGGATCATTTTGCTGGACCGGTCTTCGATTTGCTGTATTTATACTAGTAGACCACAAGATTTGCCCCCTTATCGCGACCTTGCTTTTGAGATACAGTACGTGAGTAGAGGCGGAATGACTCGAAATCTAAAATCGATCGAGTCGATGGAGTTGATTTGCTTCAAGCTTCGTGCAGTCAGTATCTCGTAGACCTGTCAACTTGCCTCTCTCCGTCTCTGCACAGCTTTATCAAGAGCAGAGAAGCGTGAGAACCGAGAGAAGGTGAAGTTCAGAACGAGCATTTGTGCATCTCAGCAATATCCTCGCTACTGTCATACTTCACTACAAACGCCCTTTGTCCGCTTCAACCATTGCGCTACCGAAAAAAAGAGTGACCTCTTAAGTTCACTCACTCCATCTCAGCACCGCTTTGGATACATATTACGAATCAAGAAGTTGAGAGAATCAAGAGAATTTCTGTGCTTTACGAGTACAGCGATGTCTGATATGGAGAGTCCTTGTGGCGGCAAGCGGGTTATACTGTCAATGCTGGGTGCTGTGCTCTGTCTCAAGGGATGGAACGACCGGAACGGAGACTTTCGACCCGGAGGTTGATGGTTCGCAGAAAGGTTAGTCGGGTACATCGGACATCCCTAGTAATATTGTACATTAGGACTTCTGTGGAAGCACTGGCAGCGATGTTAGTCCTGGTCCATTTTCGTTTCACTGCCATGATGTTCATGCATGTGATCCAGATGAGGAATTCAGCAAAGAGAGCGTGAGAAAGATAGGGCCAGGAGTGGTGTCAGTATCTGTTTCCAATAATGTCAAAAATGTCTAATTCTACGTCTATATACAATATTCCCTCCGATGTCGCTTCCGTCGCAAGGTCTCCGATCTTCCCCGTCCGCTCGGTAAATAACGTTAATAAGCAGGGGATGTGTGAATGAGTGAAGGAGCGTGGTCGTCATGATCGCAGCACATAATAGGAGGAATGAAACGGCTGATCAAAGATCGAAGGTGGAAATGAGTGTGATTGCGAGATCAGTTGTTCGCAGAATGGCAACTCCCCTTTTTCGATAATTGCGTTCATCGCTCAGGATGGTTATACTACCGAGACGTAAAGTTGTCTCAGGGGTCAGCATATCCTTTCTCTGATCCACGACAAGATCGCTCCGCTCACCGTATTTGCCGAAGAAGGGGATCAGACTCTGGGCAAGGGTGTATGAGAAGACGAGCTTAGGTCCAACGACGAGGATCTGCGATGGAAGTAACAAATCAGTAAGCGTCAACAAGCGGTCCGGCTTTTGAATGCTTTAAATGCTGATGTGGGACTGATGATAACCAGAACTCACCTTGGGAGTAAGACCCTTGAAGAAAGCGCCGACACCCTCAGTCTTGATCATCTCCTTGATGATGGTAGCACCTCCCACGTTTGAGTTGAAGTTGGCGTTCTGAATTCGAGTCTTGACGACATCAAGAGGAGCGGCGACAGTGATGGAAGCTACGGCACCAGCGATGGAAGCGACGAAGTCTGTTGGAGTCATGAATGGACATGTCAGCAGGGATGTTCCGCAGGAAAGATGGAATCGGGCAGTAGCGTGCCTGTGACTTCTGTACCATCGATACTGGAAGCAAGTGAAGGGAACTCACTCTGAGTCCAAGTGGCAGATGAGTAATCGGAAAGCTGGAAGAGGTACTCCTTGGTCACAGCCGAACCACCGAAAAGCTGAAAATGGGGAGAACAGGTTGATTAATATGGAGCGTGCAGCGATCGATGCGTACACTTCACGCAGGAAAAGGGGACGGAATGGTCCACTCTGATCCGACTTTCAGGACCAAAGTGGGTATCTGAATGATGGCAAACACTCACAGCAAAAGATCCTGGAGCATTTCGGGCCATAGTCCATCCCCATCCTCGGTAGAGAGATCCGAGACCCTCCTCAGTGACAAGCTTGAAAAGACCTCGCCCTCGGATAGCGTCAGGGTTGGTCTGCATCTTAATCTTGAGGACATCGAGGGGGAGCAATACCTGAAAAGCACAACAGGCATATCAGCGATCCCTCAGTTTTAAGAAAACGCTCGCCGGTGGGGCCCTTGTGCAGACAACTCACAACTTCTCCGATACCGGTCAAACTGTGATCGCAACATAAGTCAGCTCAATGGTTTGCGTGCCGTGCCACATACGATTTCTTCATGGTGACGCCTGTCCTAGGCATACAAGTAGCATCTCCCTGCCAGCTCACCTTCCAGCAGTAGCGTGCATCAACATGCCTCCGGTCTTCTTGCCAAACGTATCCCTGAACCAACCACCACCGTTCTTGTCGATCAAGTCTCGGAAGTACGGCTGACCTCCGAACTTGTAGACTCGCTGAGCGATCTTGTACCCGGCGGCATACCCTAAGCCGGGGAAGAGCGAGAGGAACTTGGAGTGGATGGGAGCTTGAGCGGCTGATCGGAAGATGATGTTGTTAAGGCCAGTGGTGGAGATGGCGGCTTTGTTGGACATCAATCGCTTGGCTACAGTGTCCTATTTTGCGCCCAAGCAGAGCACAAAGCATAATACCGTTGGTCAGTCCAACAGACCTCTTCCTTGCGGCCCTTGCATATGCAAAGAGCTTTCTCGAGTCCTTCCACCAGAGGCCGCACGTACAACAGGGTGGAAGACCAGAAGCTCGGCAACACCTAGAATCATGCATCGTCATTGGCAATGCCGTCAGCATACGTTCCAATCTCCGAAGCTTGAGATGCGTTTGCTCTAGCTCAAGCTTGTCAATACCTAGCGATCAGGTGTGCTCATTATCCTCCAGATACTCACCTGAAGCACCGGAACCCAAGATTCGAGCGGTACCCGACTCTCGCTTGCCCAATCGTCCATCAGCGGGAGGAGACATTTTGACTGGTTGTTTTTGGTTAGGCAAAAAGCAGAAAAGAACAGAAGATGTCAAGGTCTATAATAGACTGGGTATACGGATATGGTCAGAGTACTCGGTACAGGAAGAAGAGATGAGAAGGAAAGATTGGAATCTATACGTTATCTACAGATGATGTTGATGATAATCAGGACTCGTTGGGGAGGCATATCGGACACTTTTGCCAACTTTTTGAGACGCTCTCGCGCGCACACACTTCGGCTCGATATCTCTCTCCTATAGCGTTCGAGATTTACACTAACTTACACGAGTACTGCTCAAAGTCAGGCACGGAATCGACAGTTTTGATCCCGCTGTCATTCCTATGTCACGTTGCCACACTCGGAATGATTCGGTATTACCACTGCTCCCTCTAGCACCCTAGGCAGCGCCAGGCCATCCGTCTTCACAGTTGGCCTCGTCGCTGCATTCGCTGCATTCGGTACGGTAGCGTCAAGCATCATCCACAAAGTGCTTAATCTTCGTATATCACTGCTACCTCCTCTTCTCCACCCTACTGACTCCCCACTCATCATCACTCTTCTCAAAAATGCTGCCCACCGCCGCTCGACGATCCCTCGCTGGTCTCATCCCCCCAAAGATCGCTACCCCTAACGCGGTCGTACGTTTGACATTTCGTTCTGTCTCGCTTCGCGCATGTCTCGGCCGATATGATATATGAAAATGGAGTATATTGTGAATTGAAGAAGGGGCGGTGTGAAGGGAACAATCAACGCGACGTCGGCGTAGCTCGAACGAGGGACTGCAAGGGGGAATCGTTGCTGTTTTGACATGGCCATGCGGTCAGGGAGAGAGGATTGTGGACCAAGCGAAATGTGCATAAAGAGGATGAAACGCTGACTTGCGTTGTCATTGTTGTTGTTTGTCTTTCCACCCCTTGGTCTCCGACGTGCATGCCATTTAGTCCTCCGGCACCACCTCCGCCCGAACCGCCCAGGTCATCGACTTCTACTCCAAACTCCCCAAGGGTGCCAAGCCCGCTTCTGAGCGAGCTGGTGGTTTGAGGGGTCGATACTTTGAGGGAAAGAACGCCAGCGGGTGAGTGGGAAGGGAAACACTTATCCTGTCTCTTTCTGGCAGACTTCCCAAAAAAGGGTGTGATCTGTGGAATAAGAATTGCACGGGGACAAGCGGCAGATCGGAGAACGGAAATTCACGTCGGGCACATCTTTAATTTTCGGGAGCAACTACGTAAAGGACAGATGAGGAAGGGAATACATCGATCAATGAACATGTCGATCACTGGCTGACCTCGTTCTGTGTCCAATCTCGCAGCAAGCCCCTTCTCGTCACCGTCGGCACTCTTTTCCTTATCGGCTACACCATCGACTACAACAGTGCGTTATACTCTAATCTCACTAGCCGATGCCATTTCATTGACTAGTATGAAGGATTACTTGCTGACCAATCTTCTTCGTTATATCTGCTCCCCGTCTCATTGTGCATACGATCACCTCGTACGACATGACGCCTTCTCTTCGGACTACACCGCTACGCGCCGCATTTCCATCCAAATACCCCACGCAATATCATTCAAATCCAACCCACTTCAATGGGATCACCCTCACAGTGCACCTCAAGCACCACAAGAACGGCCACCACTAGACGGCAACATCAAGAAGGCGGTGTAGTTCTAGGGATGGATCTTGTATGCGGACGAGAGGAGATTGGAAAATGCATAAAATCTGAATGAAGCGGATGTCGTTCTCTCGGCGGAGGGTAGTAGTGGACAAGCGACGATCTCGACCACAGATGCCGTTTGTTTAGTTCGTTTTGCGTCATGCCCAAGAATTTCGGAGTCGATGAGTGGAGCTGTTGCCTTGAGACGAGCAACTGACTCATTTCGTGGTCGTGTCTCAGTGCACGATTAGGGCTCCTACCTTTTGATTTTTGCCTTGTACGCCTGCGTAAGGATTGACTGATCTTATTCGTCGATCAGAGCCTTACGTTTATGACGAGTTGGATCCTCGAGTGTCACACCGTATCTCCGGTGGTATCCGCACTCTCTAGAGGGGGCAGAAGGGGGGCGGTTCGCCAGTCGAGGAACATGAGAGCGACTCAGGACACATTGTCGTTACTGTCACTTCAACTTTGACCTGGACCTCAGATCCACATCTTGATGAGATGAGCTCCCGCGACCTCTGCTTGTGGCGTTTACGCATGTACTCCCCAAGGTTGTTGGGTGGCATGAGTATGAGACATGAGCAAAAGGGTTATATGGCCCCTGACCCCTCATGACACGCGGCGGAGAAGCTAGCTGGGCGCCACTTAGCCTGTGCTGTTATAGGTGTATCAGTCGGTGGAGGTGGTCCAAGCGTCGAGTGTTCGAAGGGTTAACAGTTGGCAGCGATCCGTGTCATTAACCATGAAAACGATCACAATTCTCACAATCCTTGCTTGTCTTACACTTATTCAATCCGTTCTCTCACTCAGCTTCTTCTCTACGCACACAGACACTGTAGACACACCTCTTGAAGATCACACACCTCTTTCATCATCTCGCTACGACTGTCCAGCACTACGAAGCACCGGAAGTAGAAAAGCAACCTTCTATCGAAGCTCAATCAAGGTATCAAGGGGCAGCTTCAACTCGATTACAACACTTGAGGACATCCAAGCTGCGGACTTGTAGGGGATCAGTAAAGGTGAATCTTCTCTAGCTTGAGTAACGGTCTTGCCAGACCTGTCGCTGACCGCAGCCGAACTTCCAGTACGGCTCACAGACTCAACTCTTCTTAGACTGTCTGATCTGGACCACAGAGGCCTCGACACTGCGAAGATTCCCAATATTGACCCCTCGTCAGTCTTGGCGGTATTCGAATCACTTGATATCCGTATAGAATCAGTGGATCGTCGGTCATGAGCGCGGTTCTTGTAAAGCCCGAAGTGCCGCCCGTGGTCCTCATTCTCGGTGAGTCAGTTTGGGATATGACTCGCGATTCTCAAGCGGGTGGTACTGACATGGGTTCCTTGGTTCTAGGCGGGACGACCACTGTCGCTCGTACTCTGGCCAGGTATCTCCTCGAAGATGCTGCTTCTCGAGCCTCTGTGAGTAGATGCCTGCAGTATCGGTCTATTCGTCTCTAGCTGTGAGGTGTCGCATGATGATCTGACGTCCCCTTTGGGAACGCTGCTAAAATACGTCACCATACTTTGTCATATACAGTTCGTCCGCCTAGCCGATAGGTTCTCGGTATCACCACCCACGACATACCTCGACAAACCTTTCTTGTCACTTCTTAATGACGAGGATACCAAGCTTGAGTACAAGCAATTCAATCTTTCTAAAGCGAGTCGGCACACGGAGCTCTTCACGCCCCCTCGCGAATGGAAGGGATCTGAGATACGGTCAGAAGGGGAGGGGTTTGATGTGGTCTTTGACTTAACTGGGGAAACGGGATTCGATAAACCTGAGATTGTAAGCTACTTCACCCTTGTTCAGATGTTGCGCGTTCAAGCAATGTGTCCTTGCGAACCTTTTACGCTGTGGTGGATGTGGACCAGCCCATTTGGCTGATGGAGGAAAATTATCTTCCTCTTGTGTTCACGGCGCGGTTGTTCTGGAGTATGGAGCTGACTGTCCCTCTTCTGGGCATAGCTACAAATTTCCAACACGTACCAACTCGCCCTATCGCTAGCTACTTCTGCTTCTCAGCTTCCCGATCCTCTTAAGCCTAAAGCCTACGTCCGTCTCACCTTTCCATTCTACGAGATGAAATCTCTACCATCATCTTTGGCAGGCCACACTGAGACAGCTTCTTCCGAACTCAAGCCGGATGGTGCCCGTGGTAGATGGTGGCATGAAGCTCTGAGAGGAACCGGTAAGATCCCCGGGCTGAATTTTGGGGTCATCCGGTGCGGGGCTTGGTATGGGCGCGGTACATATGACGGAGAGATCATTCCTCGAGTGGTAGTCGGTCATGTGTACAAGTACCTGTAAGTCTGCCTCACCATCGTCACGGACCGTCGCTGCATTTTACAGCATCTGAGCCAAGATAGGCTGCGATAGTAGTGAATCCAGCTGAATGTTGACCAAATCTGCGCTTATATCTACAGGAAGGAAGAGATGAAATTTCTGTACAAGTAAGTCTGATCTTACGAGCTGCAATGACATAGGAACGGATCATGGCCTGGATTGACCACGACCCAACCACTGACTGACTTCTTGCTGCACGATCCTGTAGCTCCGAACTTCGTTTGAACACGATCCACTCCGTCGACGTGTCTCAAGCACTATATCTGCTATCGCTCTACTTACTATCGAAGCCTCGCGCAACCTCTATATCCGAATCTGCTGTATCTATTCCCTTCTCCTTCTCGTCACCCTCTTCATCAGGCTTCTTGTCCTCCTCAAAGAGATCGTCGGTTTCCGAGACCTGGAAGACTATCTCCACCGTCGTGCCAGAGAAAGAAACCGTTTCCATCCCGCTCTTCAACGTTGTGGACGAGAGCGATAGTACGCAAGGCAGTTTGGCGAAAATTGTTGCTGAGACCTGGGGGATCAAGTATGGGTTCTTAAACTCGACGGTGGCGAGCCTTGTGCAGCAATTTGCGAAGACTGATTTCAGTGAGATGGTCGAGGATGTCAATGAGATGGTAGGTTGGCGTTTCGTGCGATATATTAGCACGTCAACGGCTAGTCGGACAATAGCAAGGAGAAAATCCTTCTTGGGCTTCTTGGAAGAGTCCTGTCTGCCTAGCGGATCTTGACGTTCGAGACATGTACAAGGAACTGGCTAATACCGAGCTGTCCGCAATCCCGCAGCACGTCGGAGCATGGTCCAAGATGCTGGCTGCGTCTGATCCTCCCATCGGCTCATCGCCTATCACCCCGTTCTTGGATAAACATGCTTTCAAGAGTGAGTCAGCTTTTCCCTCGTATCGGTCTATCTCCCACCGGGTACCTCTTGTGCGGACGCTCTACTCGTATACGTCATCTCTTGACCTTTGTGATGAGACAGCCGCCTCAGGATCCGGTGCTCCTCGGCATGGTTTGGTACTGCGATGCAGAAGTCTAATGGTAGCCCCAGCTGACATCTATATGCAAATCAATCGCATAGAAATGTCGGTGTGTCTCGACGGATCCAAGGCGAAGAAACTCTTGGGCTTCAAGCCAGTCCATCCTAAAGTCGAGGTCGGCGAACTGAGGGAGATTGCCCGCGAATTCCAGCGCGATAAACTATGGTATGTTGGCTCAGACGTTACGTTCAATCGCCTAGACCGCACCACCTGGGTTATATTGCCCCGTGAAAACGGATCGACCAGATCGATTAACAGCGTTCTGATCGCCACGAATTCGAATTGTGCTGATTCAAAACCGCTTGCCATGACAACCATGTGTCGTATAGGCCCAACCTATCATGACCATGCAAATCAAGAAGAGCGGGACAAAAGCGGATCGCCGAGAGAGCATAAAAGATGGGCGGACCGGAGGTAATTGCGTTCAAGCGACACGAGGACGTCATTATGCAGGTTCCGTGGGCATCGATGGTACTGTATGTACGTGTAGGAAGGATATACATCCAGCGATGCCTTTCTCGCTTTTCAGGATTTGTTATGACAAGCGTAGACCCGACTCCTTTTCTTTCTCTTATTTCTGTTGAAGTCGTTGCACAGTCGTTGTTATTGTGCGGCGTCGGTGTGACGAGTCTAATGATGTTTAGTTCGTTTATACGACGCGTTTTTTCTTTCTCATACGCCGCAGTGCCGACCTCGCTGTTTGAGTCACATAGAACAAATAATTTAGCTGCAAGATGCAGTCTATCCTCAGCTTAGCTCACGTCCCGTGAAAGCTTGATCGCATCTCGCGAGAGATATCAGGACGTAGCCATGATGGATACTGCAGGAATATACTAAACTCTCACAACCCCGCTCTCCTTGGTGCACGGCGCGGTTCAATCGTGGTTTTGGGTTCTTCAAACCTGTCCGATAGATGATCAATCTATCAGTCAATCAATAAATTACTCCTAAGTCGACAATTAGTCTTTGCCTTGCTTGGGTGCGGGAACGAAATCGAAGTTGGAATGGAGCTTGGACCATTCGGTGTGCGCAGCCTGAGCTGAGCAGCCGACCCGTATCTTTCGCCAAATGTCACTCATGATCGACTGCACGCAAACAGCGAGAAGACGGTCTTAGCGAATTCCACAGACCAAACCACATGATGATGTGCCCACGCAGTCCTAGTCTGAGCAGACCTGTCAGATGTTTTTTAGCAGAGACGCAATCCTCCTTGTCCCCTTAAGACGCGTCACAGATCCAGAGGCAGACAGACTTCGACGCAGACAAAAACAAAAACAGCAAGCTGCTGAGCTGAGCTCGCTGTACGAAGAACGTGGTATTGCTCATGCTCATGATCATGGATCATCCTAATCCCGCTAAGATAGACTAAGAGAGAGAAATAGGAAAAGTTTGACAAGGAGGTTTTTTGTGTTTGGGATGCATCGATGGATGGGGTGGACGGGGTGGACCCGGGGGGAAAGAAGAGAGAGGAGAGAGCGAGTAAAAAAGAACTAGTTTACTCCTCGTCAGCCTCCTCCTCGTCCTCCTCTTCCTCCTCCTCCTCAGACTCCTCCTCTTCCTCCTCTCGCTCGGCCTCAAGAACGGCGGTGGCGATTCGGTCAAGGTCTCGCCTGGAGGTGTAGTTGGTTTGATCATCAGCATTTGCTTGCGAGTTCAAATGACGTGAAAAGAAGGAATCTCGAAGGAAGAGGGTAGTTTCACGTTTGTAGCGGGAAGATGAAAGAAACACAGCAACAGCAACACTCACATGCCGTCCTGGCTGATCTTCCTTCCTCCGTCGGGGTGAGCCTCGAGCACACCAATCTTCTCGAGAGCCTGGACGACGGACCTCTGGACACCGGTGGACGAGTCTCGGTGGTGAGAGGGTCGGGTACCTCGTCGGTTCTTGGTACCGTGGAGCTTGGCGAGGGCGCCGACACCGACGTGCTTTCGGAGGTAGATGTGTCGGGCGACGGCGGCTGTTTGATGGAATCGCGTAGATGCAGAGAAATTATAAAGCGTTGACAAAATCAGTGTCGGTACTCATCGCGGCTCATTTCCATCACAGTCGCTCTATCGGAATCCCTTCTAGCTTCCTCGCCATCGCTTTCGCCTCGCATGAAGCGGATACCAGCAATAGGGAGGACGCAGAAGCGTTCCGTTGAAAAGCGGAGGGGGGCAGTCGTCCAGAACCTCTCCAACGAATCGCCCATCAATCCGAGTGACTCCGCTTCATATTGGCCCCGTGCGATTCCCTCCCAATTTGTCCTGCCCGCCCATATCGTCTTCGACTATCCCCAACTCCTCTCCTATAGGGCCCTCGGCCTATGTTTGATGTCGAATACAATTGATAATAGTCAAGTAACGTATCACTCACCGGCCCTTACGTAGAACCAATCCGGGTCATAAGGCGCCAACTCCTTTTGGGGACCGGTCTTAACGATGTCGACCCATGTGGGGATCTCGAGCTTACCGGATCGCTTGAGATGGGAAGAGTAAGCCTTGATGAAGGACTCGGCACTGCAAGACCAGCAGACGGTCAGTCGTCTTGCCCAGTTGTTCCACTCGCTCCCTCCTTTCGACGTTGCCTTGTAGAGCTCGAACATCCCTCGTTCGGATGGGACAGCGATGGCAACAGCGGCGACAACAGCAACAGCAATGGCGGAATCCCTCTCTCCCTTCTCATCTTGCTGCAGTCGCTTTAATCTTCCCAGCTTTCCAACTTTTGTCGTCATTATCGAGTGCGGTCCGTCCAGCCTTCAACCATGTCTCGGCGAGCCCGCAACTCGGTGAACTTCCCCTCGAAACCTCTACGTCTCTCTTCTAACGGTTCCAGACGTCCGTCCGGCCATCCATCCATCCACCCCTTTCCTCGTCCTCATTTCCAAGTCTATGACTGCTGCTGCTGCTGCTACTGCCGTTGCTGTTGCTGTTGCTGACTTGCGCTGTCCCACCGATGAATGTCGAGGTCTGCCGTATCTTGGTCTTCCGCTGCGCTCGACTCACCTGATGTCACGAACACCGGGCATTTTGAATTGATGGATGAAGAAGTAAAAGGGTACCTCTGAAAATCGACTGTTTTTGCTAAAGACGATGAAGACACTCTCACACTCTCTCGCTACGTTGGGCTGCACGCGGTAAGGCAGGAGAGCAGCTAGCAGGGAAGCAAGCAAGCACAGGCGTAGGAGCAGGAGCAGGAGGAGGAGGAATGAGCGAGGCAGGAGAAGCAGTGAAGCAGTGAAGCAGTGAAGCAGTGAAGCGGTGAAGCGGTGAAGCAGCCCTGTACGTTGAACGCGGTGTCGGAGTGTGCCACCAGGACGCACCAAGAGCAGACAGAAGTGGCACCCTTGAGCCGTCGTCGAGTGTCGGCGTTAAGATTGGTTGAATAAGCGATACCTACGATTTATCTTACAATCGATGATCACTCACTAAATGAGCGGCAGATTTAGCTAATTGAAGGAAAGCAGGACAGCCGTGGGAAAGCAGAGTGCATTCAGGGATCTGACCGCGAAGTGGCCAAGTTTCATCAAAGATTTCTGTTGACAAGTTAAGCAGAAAGGTGTTACGGTCGATTGACTATGCTTGATGGTACATGAGAATAATCAACCACAGTCACTCACTCTCCTTGCCTTCGTCGATTACTTATTTCATTCAGACCTCGCGCTAATTGACGAGCACGAGCGCGAGCACGAGCACTCCCACCTATCAGGCGATCCTTGATAACGATGTAAGTGATTTCTATCTCTTTCAGTTCATTGCCACCTCTTCGCCTCATTGATGACCGCTGACCAACTTTCGCTCTCGCACAATCCTCTCGCGATAGGTCTCGTCTAATCTTCCTCAATCTACCACCCAATGCCAACCCCACTTCATTCCGACACACACTTCTCACCCCCAAAACACTCTCTTCGACAACTATCACGGATCTGAAGCTTGTTCCCAAACGGCGGTTCGCATTTGTCGGTTACAAAGATGAAGGGGAAGCTCAAAAGGTGAAGGATTGGTTTGATGGCACATTCGAGTTCGGCGGAGGTAAAGTCAAGGTAGATTTCGTGAGAGATGAAGTGAGTCCGTCTTCCAATCGGCCCTGACTCGTAATGCTATGTCTAACTGATCGAGAATGCTCATCACATGCGCTACGCTTCATAGCCTCTCGCTCCTAAGCCTGTCAAGGGCAAGCAAGCCACCAAGTCAGACAATACCGATGCCACCTCCTCGTCTGCCAGACAGCCTGCTGCGGGGCCTTCCAAGAGATTGCAAGAGTTCATGGACGTCATGAAGGGTGTCGACACCTCGGCTTCTGCTGCTTCCGCTTCTGGCTCAGGTTCAGCGTCAGCTAACAATGCTGTACCAGGTGAAGAGGGCTGGGTTGCCGACGGACTGCAAAGCAAGAATAAGAAGGAGAGTAAGAAAGGCAAAGAGAGGTCACCTAAGCCGCAAGGCGAGGAAGAAGTAGTAGAGGAGGTGGATGATGATGCTGCTTGGTTGAGAAGACGTCAAACCGCCCTAGCTGAAGCTGAAGGGGAATCATCCGTATGTATCGTTCTTTCACATTGGGTCGGACTACGTACAGTTGCTGATAAAAATTCCTTGCCTCGATCATAGGCGGCAAGAGTAAGCCCAGACGAAGCTCTGATACTCTCAACGGGCCGACTCTTCGTACGAAATTTGGCATTCGTCATCACCGCAACAGACCTATCGACTCATTTCGGCAAATACGGACGCATAGACGAGACCCATCTCCCTGTATCACAATCCTCGGGCGAACCCCTCGGAACAGCCTTCTTGCAATTTCACAACCCAGAAGAAGCGCTCGCAGCCTACAAGTCACTCGACAAAACGACGTTCCAGGGTCGATTATTACATGTCTTGCCGGGTCGAGCCAAGCCCGGTCAGGAGGTCAACGTGTCGGGTGTAGTGGACGGGAAGGTACTGGGCAAAGCGACTGAAGGTAGAGGAGAGGTGAAGAAAGGCGTGGATGTCAAGAGGAAGGAGGAGTCAGCCAGGGGCGTTAATTGGGCAACGTTGTATATGAACGTGAGTCCGTAATCCTGTCATCTATACCAGCCTTCTTCTTCATACCATGTCGTGATACAGACCTCTATCGTCTCGTCGCTTTCACTTCGCCTGGTCGCGGCCAATGTGCCTACTTCTCAGGCGATTCCAACGAACGATTGGCTCTGCGAATTAGCTTTGCTGATCTTATCATCCCTTGTAGAGTGATGCCGTAGCAGCCTCCGCCGCCGACCGGATGGGCGTCTCCAAATCTGATCTACTCAACGCGGAATCAGGAAACGCCGCCGTCAAGCTCGCTTTGGCTGAAACGTCCGTTATTGAAGAGACCAAGAAATACTTTGAGGAGGCTGGTATCGAACTCGACTCGCTCAAGCCCAAAGTACCTAGATCACAAACTACCATCTTGGTCAAGAATATACCTTATGGCACAACTGTACAATCGCTCACCGACTTGTTCGCGCCCCACGGTACTCTGACAAGAGTGTTGCTGCCGCCTGCCGGGACGTTGGGAGTTGTGGAATTCGAAAATGCCATGGATGCTGGCCGGGCGTTCAAAGCTCTCGCATACAGAAGATTAGGCAATGCGGTCCTGTACCTCGAGAAAGGACCTGTGGGCATGTTCAAAGCGCCTGCTGCTTTAGCACCGGTATCTACCGCTGCCAAAGAAGCCGAAGAAGCCCGACTGTTAGCTGAGAAAGTCTCTGCAATCCGAGAAGTACCCGACCCGTCAGACGAAGCTGGCTCGACACTGTTCCTGAAAAACTTGAACTTCAGCACGACAACGGCGAGACTCACAGCCGTCTTGTCTTCTCTACCTGGATTCTCGTTCGCGCGGGTCCAGACCAAGACTGACCCGAAGAGGGAAGGCGAGAGACTATCGATGGGATACGGATTTGTGGGATTCAAGACCCGTGCAGAGGCCAACAAGGCTTTAGCTGGTTTGGAAGGCTTTGAGGTGGATGGGAAGGTCTTACAGGTCAAGTTCGCCCAGAGAGGCGTCGAGGATTATAAGAAGGAGAATGCGAAGGGGGAAAAGGGGGAAATGGAAGGCAAGACCAAAGGAACGAAGCTGTTGGTCAAGAACTTGCCGTTCGAGGTTTCGAAGAAGGAGGTCAGGGAGCTGTTCAGGTGGGTTACAGCGTTGCTCCAGCAATAGGTGACAATGCGCGTCGAACCTGTGCTCACATGACGTTTTCGTCACATCTTGTAGTGCCTACGGAGCCCTCAAATCCCTGCGACTGCCCAAAAAGACGACACTCACGGCGACCGGCTCAGCATCTACGAGGGGTTTCGCCTTTTTGGAATTCACCACCCACACCGAAGCTCTGCGCGCTATGGAGGCGTTGAAACATACCCATTTGTTGGGCAGGCATTTGGTGCTTGAATGGGCTAAAGAAGGCGATAGTGTAGATGTCAGTGATCTGAGAGAGAAAGTAGGCAGGGACGTGAAGTTCATCAGCGAGGGAGGTGACGGCGGTCGGGGTGGCAAGAGGAGGAAGTTGGATCTGACTGGTGGTGCTGCCGCCGCGGCGGAAGAGCTGGATGGGCTAGAAGGGTAATCCGGGACGCCATCTTTACGACGAGCCGGAATGGACCAATCGATTCGATTCTGCTCGGCAAAGGCTATCTACGCCTTAGTGTCTTGTACTGTATCATGCAACGGACAGTTGCCATCGTTCACAGAAAACAACTGGTGTGACGGTGCTCATGCATTGCTTGACTGATTCCCATGAACTACATTATACTTTGGCTACAGTTTAATATGCGAGTCCTCGACCATCTTTCTGGTCCTTCCGTTCGTCCGAGCGAGCAAAAAGAATCACTATCCGCAAAGAAGCTCGCACTCGCATACGATAGGTGAGGTTACTGGTTTACTGATTCTTCTTGGCTTCCTCCTTGCTAGTGTTCAGGGGCGTCTCGGAACCCTTCTCGCCCTGTTTGCCTGGCGAGTGGGAGTATCCAGCTTGAGCAGGCGATCGATTCGTGAAGTCTTTGCCGGTCTACGCACGGAGGAATCAAGAGCGAGCGGTCAACGATCAGCAAATGTTGAATGGTACCACCTTATAGCATGAGAGGACATTCTTATGTAGATATGGATATGATATGGGGGCTTCACGGCACTCACTTCGTTCTCCACTTGCTTGGCAGATGATGAAGGGTCTGGATTCTTGTTGAACGCCGCGTCGGTGTGTGCTACGTCGTCGGTCTGAAATCGGCCAACGGTCAACATGATAGATTGGTCAGCATTAAACAAGGCACGGTTTGTCCCATTGAGAGATCGACCAGATCGAATGGTGGATTGATATATGAGAATAGATAGTAGAGGCGATCAGATATCACAGGGAGAGTGAACGAACGGGAAATAGGGCATCTGACAGAAAGAGAGAGGAGACGACCAGTCCCACCGATACTCACACCTGCACCGGTAGACCCCGCCTCATCGCTGTAGAGCTCCTTCTTTCCCTTATCGCTCGCATACCCTCTCCTCATCTCGTACGACGTGCCTCTCTGCAACGACCCTGGCGCAATAGGCCTGATCGACATGGAAGATAAAGTCCTTGATCCAGCTCGGAGCCTCGATGGGCCAGCCATCGCCCCTGCCGCCGATGCGGAAGGAGCGAATGTGGAAAGCTCGACGGCCGCTGGAGCGGAGGCTGAGGCGGTAGGTGGAACGACGGGCGTTCGGAGGAGGAAGGCGAAAGTTCGCTTGGCGGAGTGGAACATTGTGGTAACAGCGGCGGCTATACGTGAGAGGTTGTGATTCTGTGATTTATGGGATAGGTTGCGATATGCAATTGAGAATGATGCGCTTAAGAAAGCAGCACACATATATGTGTATATATATTCGGTCATTTGCCGAGTATGGACGATGATCGCGACCGTTACCTGGGCTGAGACACTCACTCTGAGCCTGATTACTTTGACCGAAGACTGACGTCACTAATTTAGATTTAGCAGTGAACAAAGGCTCTTCTGGTGACAACGTGGAGTGTCGAGTGTCGAGTGTGGCAGTGGAGGTAATTTAAGCAAAGTCGCGCCTGAAATGGTGATTGACGCTCGGATCGTCGCGACTGGGTGTTCTTCAGAGATCACTCTTCGCTCTTGCGACACATAAACACAAGTCAACCTACCTGCACAGACAGACTACACTGGAACAGCATCCATCCACCCATCATGGCCCGCCGAGTGATTCTTGCCGCGTTCGCAGTCCTTGCTTTCGCAGCTGTTGTTCTTTCCAAATCTGAGAAGGTGAGTAAGCCGTCACTTTATCCTGTAGCTTACTGGTACAGTGGAGTCCTGCCTTTCAATGACATTCCAGCCAGATCTCATTACTGCTGCCTGATGATGCGAATAACGCTGACCCACCCCTATACTTTGATTTGTGCGACATTGCCCTTTACCTATCGGTCATCTCACGCTCAGGCTCAAGAGTTCTTCCACACGCCTCACCATAAGCATGGAGGCGCAGTCGACGAACATGGCAAGTCGATGAAGAAGGTGTTTGGGGCGCTCTTCCCATTCGAGAGCCCCGCTTGGAACTCGGGTGAGTGAAAGCGGCACTGAGATTGGTCGTAGTGTATCACATCCTGGGATAATACACGACGCGCATACTCGAGCGGATCTCGGCGTGGTCTGTTTACTCGAAGTGTGACTAGAGGGGAGGAAATAGTGAGGCAATCGCTGACTCTGACTATGGTTGCGTTACATGGCTTAGTCCTTGCTACATTCTATATCTCCTCGTGAGTACAGCCATCGGCATAACTACTTACCAGAGTCTGCTCTTTCAGACAATCGTAGCCATTTAGAAAAGAGGATTGCATGACACGCAAAAAAGCAACCCAATAGAGCTGAGCTGATAGTCTCGAATCTCGCGTCTGCAGCATCCCCAACTTCATCCTCTTAGCTGTTCCAGCGACGCTCGAGCCTTCATCGCTCAACACCATGATCTCCTTCGCGACCGGCGGCTTGCTGGGCGATGTCTTCCTGCATCTCGTACCGCACTCGTTCTTCGGTGAGGGTCACGAGGAAGGAGGAAGGAGCGTCGTAGTGGAGGAGAAGCGAAATATCGTCATCGGGTGAGTGAAGTCGGGCTGACTCGACTAGCTCCACTGGGCTTTGAGGATGCTGTATAGCATGACAGAGGGAGCGAGCACACTGAGTGACCTAGTTGCTTCCCTTCGTTCTTCTTGTGATATATACGCACACACAGCGGCGCAATCTTCCTTGGATTCGCGGCGTTCTTCGTCCTCGACAAGACTATGCGAGTCCTCAATTCCTCAGCAGGCAACGAAGGCGGCCACTCCCATTCTCATTCTCATCCCCACTCTCACGGTCATTCTCACTCGCATGGAACATCCACCGCCGTATCGTCTTCTTCCGCATCGGGCGAACTCCGCTCGCGCAAATCGCCTGAAGACGTGCTCTCCACCACCCCTTCAGCTCCTTCAGACTCTAAGAACCTGGACGGAGGTGATGGAGACCCTCAAGGAAAAACAAAGGAAGTCAACGCCTCCTTAAAGCTTTCGGCTTATTTGAACTTGTTTGGAGACTTCACGCATAATATCACGGATGGTTTGGCCATGGCCGCTAGTTTCTATTCGTCCCCTGCTTTGGGGGCGGTGACTACCATCGCCACCTTCTGTCATGAGATCCCGCACGAGGTGAGCGGTTGTGGTTCTCTCAAGGAATCGCTTGTTCCCCTTCCTTTCCTTGGATTCTCAGGCGAGGACGTGCTGTTCAAGCTGCCGCCGCATCGCCTCTGAAGGGCGTTCGCCTCGATACACGAACTGACCATGCACGCGTGTGCTCGTTCACAGATCGCCGACTACTCGATCCTCATTAAATCCGGATTCACCAAATCCCAAGCGATGGGCTCTCAATTCTTCACGGCCGTCGGAGCCTTCGTAGGCACCTTTTTAGGTATTTGGATCGCCGAGACTTCCGGCGCGGGGAACAAAGACATTGTCATTCAGGTTGGAGAAGGTCTGTTTGGCACGAGCGTTGGTGCGGCCGAGCTGGTCATCCCTATGACTGCAGGTGGTGCGTATCTTGCTCCATCTCGCCTCTCAAAAGCCTATACACGCGCGTCTGCCTGAGAACGTACTGATGAATCTGCCTGAATGCTGATATTCACTGTTTTTCCTTCGTGCCAGGCTTCCTTTACATCGCTAGTGTCAGTGTTATCCCAGAACTCCTCGAGGAATCACGAAGCGCGAAACAAGCTCTCAAGGAGGTGAGTGGGCGATCTAGGACGTTACCTTGGAATAACTATATTCCCGCATCATTCGTTTGCTGACACGCTTGTTACATGTATCACACTACACATAGTACGCGGCTATGGCGTTTGGCGTCTTTTGCATGGTGAGTCAAGTTCGAACAGAAGGGCAGTGCTGTGATCGGCCCCTTCCGCTATCCCCGACATGTTACGTACCTGACGCTGATCTGTTTGTTTATGCTTCTCTCTCTCTCAGGCTGTCATCGCATGGAACGAGTAGGCCAAGGTATACATGAACAGAGATCTTATGCATATACAAGTGGTGCACAAGGGTTGGTTGCCTTACATACATGCTTCCCCATAAGGAAGCATAAGCATGGCTCTGGATATCTGGCTATATGCGCTCGCTCGTCTCGTCGACGATTTGGGCAAGTTGCGCTGCACTATGCTAGATGGCGTCGTGCGTCATATCTTATTGGTGGGGATAGCCGCTTGTGGTTGTTTGGCCCGGTAGTACATCAGGGTCAGGGTCCAATCTATAGAGTGCCACATTAAACGACGGGTAAGCTTTAAGAGCAAGATCCAGACTTTGGCATGGGCAATGTAATGGCCTTTGGCTTTCCCACCAAGCTCCCCTGCCCCTGCCCCTGCCCCTGCCCCTGCCCCTGCCCCCAACGTGCTGCACACACAATCGTCATTCCCACATGCATTCCACAAAAACTAGAGAGAGCGCACCACAGTATAGTATTCATCGTTACCGTCAACAAGCTTGTTGTCAACATCGACATCTCGAGTATTGACTATTGACTCATTTGTGCAAAAGTCATCTTTAAAGTATAACATACATCCTATAATAGCGCATCGATAATAGGAGTATTTCTACTATACATACAGTACTCATAAGGCAAGGCACACCAACGCCAGCACCAACACCAACCTCGATCGATACCTGCAGCATCAACAATTACACCGAGAATGTCCCCTCAACATACTGCCCGATTCACCTGGGGCGCTGGCGCACAAACCGTACGTCTGACTCATTTATCTCCTTAGACCCCCGAGAGGTTCGGTTCGACGTTTGCCCGTCTGTCCCGATGGACATGTGCTTGCTCCCTCTGCAGGCAGGCGAGTAAGAACGCAGCACACGGGCTCGATTTCGAGCTAGGCCTGTAGGAAAATGTTGGAATGAGTTTGTCGTATACTGATACCATGTTTTGTTGGCTTTGCTTCCTTGCTTGCTGACTCTGCTACTTTGAATGTTGCGACACGCTCGGTCCATCCTGCTCTCCTTTCATCTTGCCGCTCACATCTGATCTGCCCTGGCCATATGATCCCGACCTCGACCTCGATTCGATCGTTACCTCTACTATTTCGCGACGCTCTTCATCTGCTATTTGCCTACTACACGACCTACTCTCGTGCCACGCACCCCACCCCACGTTTACGGTCACATCGATAGGTATGCGTCGCCGGAGGGTTCAACAACTGGTCTGCGACCGCGACGCCTCTCGAGAAGCAGGCCGATGGGTCATTTGCGGCTGATGTACCTCTTCCTTGGGGAGAGAAGCAGGCCTTCAAGTATGTCGTGGATGGCGGTGAGTGCTGGTCTACGAGAGCCATCCCGTCCCTCTTTTGCTTTGCTCGTGTCTGGCTGAGCCTCACAGCAGAGGTGAGACGGGTCGTTTTGAGCCCATGTGTGATTCCGCTCTCCCGCCCTTCCTGTCGTTGATCCCTACCGGGCTCCTGGTTTGAGATGATGCGATGGGAGCTTCGCGCTGATGATCATGGCCTTTGGCAGACTGGAAAGTCCGGGAAGACGAGGCTAAGGAGTGGGGTAAGTTGGCTTGATCCATCCAGTCTCCTTTGTGATGTCCCCCTCTGAGATCGTTCGGTCGGTGTGTCGAACGATCGCTTATCGTTCCTCTTCATTGCTCTCCTCAGACGCTGCTGGAAACATGAACAACGTGTACACTGCTCCCCCTGCACCTGTCTCTTCTTCGACCGCCGGCTCATCATCTGCCGATGCCGCTCCCGCTTCTGGCTCTACTTCTGGACCTGTTCCTACCGTTGTTCCTGCTCCCGCTGCTAGCACCTCCAAGGAGACTTCCAAGTCCGAGCACGCGCACGAATCCATCCCCTCTCCTGCACCCAAGGAGAAGACTCTCAAGCCTACTGAAGACGACAAGCCTCCAGCCGTTCCTGAGCAGGACAAGACCACCACCTCTATCCCTTCCGCCGATACTCCCGACACCCCTCCGCCCGTAACGTCCGAGACCACACAGCCTAAGACTCTCATCGCTTCCTCTGCTCCTGGACCCGCCCTGGGCGCTCCTATCCTCGGCGGACCCGTTTTCGCCTCTTCCAAGGATGCCCCCACCTCAACCTCGACCAGCACGACCACCACCACTACTGCCGTCGTACCGCCTTCATCCACATCTACCGGCGCCTCCCCCGCCGATGTACCCGCTGCTGCGCCTGCTCCCGCTGCCGTCCCCGCCCACGCCAACCAGAAACCTCTAGCCGAGGAGCCTATCGCTGTGCAAATTGAGAAGGTGGCCGCCAAGGCTAACATTGGAGAAGCGCCCGTTGGCCCAGAAGAGCCCGGAATCGCTGACAAGGCATCCGAGTTCGCCGCTGGTGCTTTGGCTGCCATCGGCGCTGTTGTTGGAAGCGCTGCTGTCGCTGTTGAGAAGGCTACCGGTGTAGATATCGCTCATGTTGGACCTGTAAGTGGTGCCTTACACCCTTTCCCGCGCAAAATACCACGACAGCTCCGAGCAGGATGGCAGATATAGATGAGCGTGTATGCCCTTCAGACGCTGATGCTGACTTGATGCCTTCCTCACTTTGATAGCTCTCAGTCGACGAGGCCAAGGCCCGAGGCATTGACATCAACTCTCTCGAGAAGGTTGATGCCGAGACGGATACCACCTCCCCCGTTGGTGCCGGACCCTCCGCCTCTGCCGTCAATGCCCTTGAGGAGAAGATCCAGGAGTTGAAGGTCGGATCATCTACTGCTACCGGATCAGTAGCTGCGGACTCTGTATCACAGAACCCCAACACCGCTACTGGTGTTGCTGATGTGCCTTTACCTAAGACTGCTGAGCCTAAGAGTGAGTCTCCGTGCATTAAATTATCAAACCAAGCCCAAGCTAGGTATTCAGCCGGTATCGTCGCAATCGAGGCTGATGGAAACCCTATCAATTTCCGTTCTAGCCTCTCTTCCTCCTCCTGGAACTCTCGCGCCCGAGAAGAAGCCTGTCGAGGCCGACCCTGAACATGACATTCCTGCTCAGCACGAGACCATTGAAAACCACCAGCACATCCCTCAACCGGTCATCACCACTGTCAGCGACAAGGACCCCAAGAAGGACCGAACGGCCAACTCTACTTCCCTCAACGATACCGCCGGTACTAAGCCAATCTCTCATGACCCTGCTGTCAGTGCCAAGCAGGAGAAGGCCAAAGCCGAGACGGACCCTGCTAGCGTAAACGCCGCTTCTAACTCCCCACTAAACGAGCCCAAGGTATCCCCAGATGCTCCCGCCGCCAACATCCCTCCTAAGCCCGATACTCAGGCTGCCGCCGCCTCAGGAGCTGACACTTCAGCTACTCCTTCCCCTGCTCCTGCTGCCGCCGCTGCCCCTCCTACGCCCGCTCCTGCCGCACCTGCTACCCCTGCCAAGTCCGCCGCGACCAAGACGAACGGAGCCGTCGCCACCCCTGCCAGCATTTCATCGACCCCTGCTTCCACTCCCGCTAAGTCAACGCATGCCAGAGAGCAGACCACCGACTCTGACATTCGAAAGAGAAAGTCCAGCTTCTTCACCAAGGTGAGTACATTCTGGTGGAAAAACAGATATCCGAAGCCTTGGAAACTGGAAGATAGAGCGGATCAAGCTGATTCACGAGCCCCTTTAACAGATCAAGCACGCTTTCTCCCCCAAGGACAAGGAGAAGAAGTAAGCGGCGCGGTACGGCCCATTCGACGACGACAACATATACATCATATCTCTTAATCTCGGATCTGCAATATATACCCCCTTTGGTTCGATGATGATATCCCCTATACAGGATCGCGTTTTAATCTAATTCAACTTGCTTAGTCAATCAAGACTGTTCTTCGTTCTCGCTTGGTTTTATGCTCTTATCTTTTCGATACAGACTCTAGGGGTTTTCACTCCTGTCTTCGATGTAGGAACTTGTGCCTGCCTTTTGGGTCGTTCCTTATGTAGGTGTCTCAAGTGGTAGTCATTCGTGAAGTGAACTCTTATTATTGGATGGAATATCTAAATATCGTACATCTAGATAGGTTTTCAGTCTCTGCTCCGTACAGCATGGTTTACCGTAGCTTAATGTCACCTGGCTTAGTACGGAGGGGTACTGGTACGGTATGCACGTGAAGTGATGCAGATTCCATGGAGACAGGAAACATGACGCTCGTGGACGAGGTGGTGGTTCATAGAGCAATGAGACCGCTAGAGAGCAACATGTCGGGAATGGTATGGTCTGTGGTGTGTGGTATGTGGTGTGTGGTACCCGTTCCTGAAAATGAACGAGCGCCTACTCCACTCGTCTGGTTCAGAAATTAGTCGACTAGAATTTCATCATTTGACAATGGTGTTTCTCTGACGGGCTATACAGCAACAAACACTTCTGCGATTGACAGCATATCACTCGACCATCTTTCTACTCTGAACGTTATCTTAATTGACTATGAGTGCCGTCGGCCCTGCACCTGTGCCTGCAACTGCAGCTGCAGCTGGCCCCTCAACGCCGATCCGAGGAGGATCAAATCACGCAACTCCAGCGACAGCCGAAGCTGGACCGTCGACGCCATCATCGTCTACTCCGCGAAAGGCAACGACCGGCACTGCTCCTGCACCTGTACCAAGTTCGCCCAACGCAGCTGCTGCAGCAGCAGCAGCCGCCAAGAATGCAGGCCGAGCGCGATTCTTGGCCAATCAGAAGAAATACGGTACACCGCTGCCCATCCTCTTCCTTCAATCCCAGTCTCAATCATCTCTTCCGAGATCTGCGCCCCGACCTACAGTACTCTCATCTTATCTACCATCTCTTTCAAACAGCTTATCATCGATATCGGGTGCCCAGAGCCAGAACCGAGTGACGATAGCCAATATCGTCGGCGTATACGATCCCATAACGAGGTCTGTGTGGATCGAAGACGAGCAGAGCAAAGATTGGGCGTTTTGTAAAGGTTTTTTCGGCAAGGGCAGTTTGAGTAGGAGTGAACCTTCTTGGAGAGATAGGAGGATCGGTCTGCTCAAGGGCGGTGCGGGTGAGTGATGAGGATTAGTAATAACGCTTTGTTATGTCGTATCGTCTGGAGCGGGTCCTCGTATACTTCACTCTCTCTTCTCAGTCGGGCCTTTCATGCGCTGCCTTGTATTAGTAAACTCATCCTTGATCGCCTTGGTCGCCGTTCTCCCGCAATGTCCATCCCTTTGGCTTCCTGACACCTACCTATTTATATGGCTACCGAGTCATCCGCTACCCATCTCTTCTCATCTTCTCCTTCCTCGCCTCGACACCTCATGTCCTGTCACACCTATCTTGTCCACCCCATCTGAATCGGACCACTCTATCGCTCACGCTACGCATAACAGCCCACCCCAAAGATGAACAAATATCTACAAGCTCAACAGTCCTACTCTGGGCTTAAAAAACCGCAGAGGATGAGGACTATCTCTTCTTCTTCTTTTTATTTCTGAGGGGTTGTGCTGTGCTGCTGGCTACTTGACTATCTTGATCGACCGCGAGTCTTTCCTACCGAGTTGTCTATTTTCGTTTACCCTTCTCTTTCCCTGTCGCGATACTTTTTAACCCCAGATCAGACGGAAAGCGGAGTATGAGGGAGTATGGTTTCGCTCGAGCTCGAGCTCAGATCAGGTGGACTGACGACATATTCACTGGCAACCCTCAGCACTCGCCGCAGAACAGATGAGGGAACAGCGTCGTCTCGCCCGAAAGCAGTTCAAGATGGATCGAGCGCAAGCCATGCTCAGCGCAGCCAAACAAGCAGAAGCGGTACTCACGTCCACCGTCTCTGGTAGCGGTAGTGGCAGCGCGACTCCGAGCGCGAACGCGTCTACACCTGTTCTACCTTCGCAGGCTCTGGCTCTGTTACCTGAAGACGGTCAAGCCGAGGATGAGAATGATACGATTGATGAAGGGCGACCATCATCCCCAGCACCTTCTACGTCCACCACGCTGGACTCAACGACTGTCATTGATCCAACGAGTTTGACGCCACAGACTTTCCTGGTGAGGCCGACGAGACCCGATGCGAATCGGAACAGAGGTCGGAAAGCTTTCAGACGTCGTCCAGCCCCAGCAGCCGCGACTCAGTCGACCGAAGGCTCTGCTCCGTCCGTCGCTCAGCCGGTAGCCCTCACTCTACCATTAGTAGCAGAGCAAGAGGAAGACGATCAAGAGGAGGAGGCGGAAGACCTGTTCGATGAAAGCCTGGTTGAGGAGATGGAGCATCTGCAATTAAGCTTGGAGGAAGCCATCTTCTTGAGCTTGGGGTTGGGAGTTTTGAAGATATTGGATCCAGCTACGGTCAGTCATGCCATCTAACACGGAACTCCGATCAAGTCGTGCTGATATCTATGTATGTGAACACCTATGTACAGCAAACATACCTTCCGCCTGGTCCAGCACTACTTTCTCTTCTCTTGACTCCTCCATCCTCGTCGTTATCTTTGACGAGCCCTCTGTCTTCTTCGACGCCGATGCTGCCCGACGACCCGTTGTTGGTTTCATATGTCGCATATCACCATTTCAGATCGATAGGATGGGTGGTGAAAGACGGGATCAAGTTCTGCTGCGACTGGCTGCTGTACCGACGAGGACCTGTCTTCAGCCATTCCGCGTAAGTCCGAATGCTTTTGGGTCTGCTATCATCAAAAGGTCGCATAATCGTTCGTCATTCTTTGTTCGACAGCCAGCTGATGTCCTCGGGTTTGTCCTACCCTTTCTCCAGCTTCGCATGCGTCGTAATCCCAGTATATAACGACCCACAAGACAAAGTGTCGTCCCCTTATGGTAACGAAGATTGGTACGAAGAGCGCATGAGCTGGAAATGGATGAACACTATCATGCGTGTCAATTCGCTGGTCCAGAAGGTGAGCCAAGCCATGCACGACCTTTTCGAATGAGGCTCTGTTTGCTCGAACCTTTCCGTCGCCCAATCTAGCTTCCATCCCTTTTCCTCTGTTCGTGATCGGACAGCAGATTTTCTTGCCTCGTCGCTACTACTCTGTCTCCGTTCAGTCTGCACGACGTCATCAGAATCCGGATCAAGTCGAGATTGCTGACACCCCTTTTGGTCTGTCATTTCATTACAGACGGTGATAGCAGTCTACGTGACCATTCCCGCGGTCTCATCATTCCCGCAACGCAACAGACTGCCGAACGGCAGACTGGATCCGGCCAAGAACGACCTTTCAAGCATGTTGAGACGATATACCGTCCGGGAGGTATCTATGGTGAGTAAAGAATAGAATGATCTTTCCCCATCCGTGCTGTGTGTCCCGTCCCAGCGTCTTTCGAAACAGTGTGTACAGCGTTGCCGATGTATTGATTATGTGTTTTGCGTGGCGCGTATGTAGACGCGATTCGGGCCGTCGAGACGACGGGATTGAACCGGGGTCTTGGGTAGGGTCAGATCGGATCAGATCGGATCGAATCGAATCATAATAAGCTGCATGAGAAGGTAGATACAGGCGAGGCAAGGCGAGGCAAAGGCGAAGGCGAAGATTGTCGATGGTAGCATTAGTTTTCGAGAATGTTTTGTGATATGGAAATTCCCAAAACGATCTTCAATTCACAAAACAATTCGATTCGGCGTCCCGTTTCAGATATAGATACAGATACAGATACAGATACGAGCGCATCCGCATGAGCGTATCTTGACTGTTCATGTACGCATATACTGCATCCTTTTCGCCGTGACACACGCCATGCGATGCTGGATGTGGAGTATCCGAGTACGAGCACGAGCCCAATGCAGCCTCCTTCTTTTCGACTCAAATTCGTACCGAACTCGCATATCTCACAGGCGTCGTGATGTATCCTGAAGTGGTGTTTCTGATCTGCTCAGCCAGCTAGCCAGCCAGCCAGACCCTCGTTCTCCAGGTTAGATTACAGTATCCACAGCCCCACTGTAGTCCAGTGCCGTCCGTCGCCTTGGCCTCGATTGACCTATTCAGCAGATCCGTCACCTCACCTGACCTCACCTCGTCTCGCCTCGCCTGTGCTCACAGGCGCCGCGCCCAGCGCTCGTTTGAGCTGACGGTAGTATGAGCTTCTAGCATGCGATCAGATTATCCGTGTCCACGTCCATTCCCATCGAAAAGAGGTATGTCGATTCATCGGGAAAATATGTAACATGCGAGGTGATATACTGTACAACGAACTCCGTCCGTTGGCTCGCGAAACCGAAAACCCCATGTCGAAGAAAAACGCACGCACGTATAATCTGTCCCGGGAAATCTCGTTCCTTTGCCCTCTGAAGCGCTGCTGTACGCATACGAAGGGTGGAGCAGCTGCTGCTATAATTTCGACCTCGAGAAGAGAAGGAGGACAGTTTGGCTGGCGGGTCTATCGTCGAACTAGCTACGCTCCTGGTCCTGCTTTCCTGGTCTCATCCCAACGAGCCTCACAATTTTGCTTGCCTATCCTTTATACCTTTTCCCACGACCACGCGGTCGTAGAACTCTTTCTCCTCCTGCGGGGGAAGGTTGAGTTTCCTATATGATTGCGAGGCTTCCAGGACAGGGTGGAAGATGCCTCTCTGCGATTTACGAGTTCCAGTTGATTTGGTGTGTTTCGTAAGGGCACGCAAGGGAAGGGGGTGAAAGGCCATGAGCGCATACATTAGTGTCCGGTCCGTCTTTCTGTCTCTCTCGTTTGCGACAGTGTTTCTCATTGTGGAGGAATGTGATCGCCCATCCACCGTGGTACTTCTACTGCTACTGATCCTTCCGGTGCAATCAAGTACTAGTGTGTCCTGCTTGGAGCTCTGACATACCTTGATAGCGCCCCACGATCCAGCTGCGATCTTTCCTCCTTCCCTCACCCCAAGCTCGACCGCCTTGTCATCCAAGGCGCCAGGTCCAGGTTCAACGATCTCATCCAGCAAGCCCATCTTCAGCAGCTCGGGCTGCGTCCATCGGCGAGCCATGAGCGTATCTCTCTGTTGTTGCAGGTTGGGGATCCGGAGAGCTAAGAGGGCGTTGAACGAATTGGGAAGCGGGGAGCCGAATGCGAGCTACGCAGATACATATATTGATTTATTATGGTTATTGGCGATGCATTTGGCTAAGATCAGCATCACACCTTGTTCTGCTGCTCATTTGTGCCGATCCTCAGATCTCACTCACTTCATTCATGCACAGGTATCCTTTGCCGGAAGTCATGATCCTATAATCGCACGAGAGGGCAAGAATCATCCCGCCAGCAAAAGCTAAGCGTGGGACCGTCACCGACCGACCAATAAAATGCGACACGCAATGCCGTCAAGTACATTACAGGTGGAGGGGCAAGTGAATGCGAGGACACGACATCAGCGCGAGTTCGATGTGGATGTGCTCAAACAAAGCAATGGCATTGTGCTGCTGTCGCCGCCGTGGGCCACTCACCATGCCCGTTGATGGCTGCGATTGTGACGAGAGGGAAAGTGAGGATTCGCCAAGTGACGGGGTCGAAGATCTCTGTGGGGCGGCTCGATGAACGCACAATGGAATGGGTTCTCGATGGGATGAATCCCAGGCGAGAACAATGATGCCCAAGGAGAGATGTTGAGAGAAGGGACAGAATCGTATGATCGTGCCGTCAGTCTCCTTCTCGCCCTGTTTATACATAGTGAAGTGACGGCTTGCCGCCCATCGATGTTGTGTTCTTTGACATCAAAGACAATCGTCGCTGTGCGGGCAAAGCCTTGGTTGATCACTCCAGTAGCGAATCGCCTTATGAAAGTGTCATGTCCATCGACTCACCCTCGAAGAAATTTTGGATCTTGAGACTCCTCGCCCAATCCAACCCATTACTCCAGAACTTGTCCACCCCGCTTCCCAGAATCAAAGCTCCTGCTCCTTTCCCATCTCCGCCCAGCCTCTCCCTCTCTTTCGGATCGAATTTCCCTCCGCCACGCAGTGCGCGCCATTCGGACTCTACCACGTCGAGAGCATGCGATAATTCCGAGAGGAGTTCGGGGGTGAGACGATTATCGGGGGGTGAGGAGAGGTTGAGGCGCCATACGTTGGGCGTGGGTCGGAGGAGAGCAATGTGTGAGTAGTTGGCTGGCTTGATGGGCTCAAGAGGAGCCTGAACCTGAGCTTGAGCTTGAGAGGGCTTCGGCATGATGGATGGATGGGTGGATTGTCGGGCCTGAGCGATGCTGGCGCGTGGTTCCGTTCCACGAGTGGGTGGGGTAGCGAGGAGTGAAGGGACAGTGTCGCCGATGACTGAAGACGAGAGATACCGGTTCCGGTTCCAGTTCCAGTTCCAGATGCACGTCCGTTTAGCTGGAGATCCTAAATATGATTTCTTGGATGAGCTACGAAGGATGATAAAGTGGGGTGATATTTGTTACTTTTTGAAGATGGTTCGAAGTTGCAACGAAGAGCAGAGCTGAAAAGAAGAGTGAGTAGTAAAGAGAGAGCGAGGGGTTCGTTGATTCACCGGTAAACGGTCAACAATAGCCGGTGTACCGGGGGTACCAAACTCGTAGAGAGTAGAGACTCACTTACTCTTACTCATACCACTCACTAAGACTTCTTATTTGCTTCTCTGGAAGCCGCCGAGATGTTATAGGAAGTCTTGAAGAGAGTTAAGATCGGCCATGCAACCTGCACTAAGGCCATCTGCTAGCTGGCAGCAGCAGCATCACATCGCATCCAGGCGATCTTGTATGATTGGTAACATACTTTATCTGACATATTGATACTTTCTTCTCATACTCTAATGAATAGCTCGGATCTTGCGGATACAACTCAATCTCACTCATTGCCCCCTCATCGCCTTCGCTTGGACGTCGTCGTAGTCAGACCACGCATGACCCTCCTAGCTTCCCTGACTCTCTCCTGCTCCCTACTAGCAATCTCCTCAAACGACAATTCCATCAATACAGGCCCGAATTCCTCACGATCGTACCAATCCCTCCAGACGCCCACAAGTCCTTTATTGCCCTTCCTACTGTTAGTCTTGGGTAGTACGTTGGACCTCTCCCATTTAGCTTGTTCTTCAGGATGCGTGGTAGCGAACAGTTCCAGTTCCAGAGCGTCTTTTTTGTGTCTGAGAAGCTCTTCGTGGATGGCTATCGTGACCAAAGGGATAGCCTCACCCGTCAAGCCGAGCTCAGCGCAGTATTGTTTGGCGAATACCGAAGGCGGTAGAGTGGATGACAGATCCCATTCTATCCGATCGCGAAGCAGATGGGTGTAAATTTGGACGTCCAGCTGACAATGAGACATCTTCGTAAGCATGACCGTATATCAATCACGCATGCGGACAGGCATGGAGGAGAACATGTGGGTGGCGCAAACCGCGCAAGTCCGGCCCGTTGATCTGCGTCGAAACACTCACATTAATGACGATCCGACAATCAGCCTCTTCCCAGACTTTCTCCTTCTCCTCCTTCTCATTCGCAGCATCAACCTGTCCCTCTGCGTCATCAACTGCATCCACTCCTTCCGAGACTCCTCTGATCTCCTTGTTATTCTCCGCTAGTCCAGCTTCGCCTTGAGGCGATGACGTCGTGTCGACTTCCATTACGTCCTCGACCTCGTCGTCACTCCATAACACATCGTCCTCTGTAACATCCTCGTTCAGTATATCGACCTCGAGGGTATTTTGAGCTTCTTCAATCTGCGCTTTGATGAGGTTTTCGATAATCTCGGCGTGGGGTTGAGTGGGGATGCCCACGTCGGCGCAAAATATCTCTGCGAATGATTTCGGTTTGATGAACGGTTCTGTAGGGGTTGGGTGATACGTTAATTAGCCCAGGGATTATACATGAGGTCTGGGAACGTGAGGAACGTTTTTCCTCAAGTCGCCGCATGACCATCGGACCACAGTCGCGAGTGTGCTGCGATCTCCGCGTGGTCTCAGACATTAGGGGTTCAGGGTACTAGAGCTTGGCCACCCACCATTGATATTCCATAGGAACCGATCCTTGATCCTGATTCCCTGCGCATTCGCATCATTCAGACTCGCAGGGACTTCCAAATCCACCGTGATAGGCACGAGCAGTTCGGGTCGCTCGGCTGCGCTTTCAAGCAATTCTTCGGATCTACCAGGCAACAGCAAACAAGGGCAGAACGAGAGCGCGTAACAACAGGGTCAGCGTTTCTTCGTCCGGCTGCTGACAGAGAACTGCTTTATCACGACAGATTGCTGCACGATTTGTAGCAAGCAAAGTCCTGGTGGTCAAGGATAGTAGTTCCGTGATAGTCGAAAGTTGGCAACGACGTTACTCACTGGTAGATATGCTTGGTGAGACCGGCAACCTGTTCACTCTTGACACGTTCTCCAGGTACTCTGTCCCCGAGCCATGTTAATCCTCTCTCAAACTCATCTCTTCTGCGTTTCGCCTTCCCAGCTCTCATAGCAGCCTGATGCTCCGGTCCACCGATCAGCAGACTCGAGTCTCTCTCCCTATCCCTTTTTGGCGGTCGTCCAGGTCCTCTTTTCACAGGTATCCTAGCTCCGTAGGAGTCATCCTCGGGATCAGAGGCGGCCTCATCGTGGTCAGAGTCATCGTCGTCCTCATCATCTTCATCCTCGTCATCAGAGGCTTTCTCGGTATAGTTGACGACACGTCCTCTTCTTCCTGACAGCATCGACGAAGCGGCCGCTGCGGAGCGTCTACCACCGCCCCCACCGGCATATGGCGCGGGCGAGTCGTATCGAGGGGTACTTGCACCGGATCCAGCTCGACCACCTGCCGCTATATCCCTATCCAGCTCCGCTAACAAATGCGCCCGTTCCTTGGAACCACCTGTGACATGCTCAGGTTGTATCAGGCCTGTCACACCGGTGCGTAAACGGGACGGGTAGGTGGTATACTGCGCTTGTGATTTGGGCGGCGTGCTGAGACCTGGATCGGTGGTCGGTTGACCAGGCGGCGGAACGAAGAACGGTAATGTCCCAGGAGGATGACTTGCCGGATGCCTGTACACCGGCGCTACAGTTGAAGCATTTCGAGCCTGGGGTTGGGTCGGATATCGACTTGAAGGCGGGGGCACGCTACCCGTACCGTTAGGCTGATAACGCGACTGTGATTGGGACTGAGACTGAGATCCATACAGCGGTGCTGTCGGGTACTGCGACTGCGAAGGACGCGTAGGTGTCGGCGCCGATTGACCGTAACTGGATCGGTAGCTCGGTGCGGGTGGTTGATAGGCTGCGGTGCGCTCAACAGGGTCCGAGGATGAATGCGACGTTTGTGGTTGTGACGGTGGTGGTGGTGGTGGTGGTAATTGTTGATGAGGAGGTGGTATCGATGGAGGATGCGAGCGTGAAACAGGTTGAGGATGAGGTTGAGGTAGAGGTTGAGGTAGAGGTTGAGGTTGAGGTTGAAGCGGCGGCACGTATTGGATTTGCAATCCGTGCGGGGAGGGAGGGGCGGGAGGATGATACGGAAAAGGAGGGGGGAGTTGTTGGTGGTGGTGGTGGTGTTGGTGTTGTAGTGGGTGGTGGATTGGTACGAAAGGGTAAGGCGATTGTGGTGGGAAAGGATGCGAGTGTGAAGGGAAGAAAGGTTGAGGACCCAGTGGGGGTGGGGATGGGTGCGGAAAGGGAGGGTACGGGATCGCATTATAAGGGATATACGATGGTCCGTTGGTATACGGTTCATATTGTTGAGGATGTTGATCATGGTGAGAACGCGATTTGTGAGGACGTGATTGTTGTTGTGGTGGTGGAAGGTATTGTTGTTGTTGTTGATGATGATGGGATGGCGATGATGACGAGTGTGAGGGTGAAGGAACGGTATTTGAAGGCCATCCAGGCGGTGGGAAGGAGAATTGGGCGGGCATCGGGTGAATAGAACAGAATGAGTGTGGGTGTGAGTGGTAAGGAGTCGTATCGATTGGGTGGTATGATGATCAGCACGTTGTCATATCTTCATGTTGTATATCATTGCGTGGAAAGATGGAAGGATGGATGGTTTGATAAAAGAGTGGAATGCTTCATCGCATCCATACAAGGGATGACTTGTGGGTGTTCTGCATGAGACAGATAAGGATGATGACAATGACAGTGACGGTGACGGTGAGAATGACATACGTTGATTCTGAAACAAGGTTGGGATAGCAGGTGCGGGTGCGGGTGCCGAAGCTGAAGCTGAAGCTGATGCAGAACCAGAAGCAGAAGCAGCATATCCACCATAGCCACCACCACCACTGTATCCGTATCCATTCACTATTCGGCTACCGTTATTACTATTATTAATGTTAGCGTTGTCGGTATAAGCAGTTTGTCGCGCCGACGGTCGATCTCGCGTCCTGATGGGGAACGACATGGTGCTGGTGGGTAAATGCGCTATGCACCTGTCGTCGTCGAGCTGTGAAGAGCCGAGTGGTGGACAAGCTGACAGGCTGGGATCTGGGGTGTCGTCAAGATGCTTTGAGTGGACAAGATACTTTTGTTGTTAAGGTGTTGCAATAGGAGGATGGAAAAAACGCGAGAATTGAAAAACGCTTAGCTCTCTCTCTCTCTCTCTCTCTGTGTGCGGTGAACAGAGAAAGGGTTTGAGACATGCTTTGTTTGGGCGCGCGCCCAGTTCAATGCTATATGAGGGGCATTCATAAATTATGCTGAGTCCCATACTTATATATCTTTCCTTCGGAGACGAGCGAGATGAATGATGATGCGAGATGATGGATGAGCAAGCAGTTGAACTGGACATTATTTGACAAAGC